>JAOTOM010004902.1:0-579377 GCA_034440615.1 Ashinkailepas kermadecensis | reverse complement strand
ACGTCCGTGAAGTTGGCAGGAATTCGATATATTCATATTCAGCAGAAATCGACGACCCCTTCGATTTCGCCCAAACTCGGTGAGACGGTAGTCCCAAGGTACCTGACCCACCATGCAGACGCGTTTCACGGGGCATCGAATGGTTTGACCTTCAAAGGTCAACATAGGTAAGCCACCCAATAATCCACGAATGTCTAAGTTATATAGATCATTCAATCCGCAACGACACGCTGATTCTGAAACTGCTCGAATTTACCACGTAGCACAAACGGTTAATGAGTTATCACCAATTATGTAATTTTGTTTCCCCCAGCATTGCTTCCCACACATTCCCATGCATTATTCACATTCCCGCAGTTGTAACGCCAATAACGCCATTCCCGCAGTGAAATACACAGTTGTAACGCCAATAACGTGGGCTGTGCAACGGTGGCATTATAATCATTGACATCGCATTAATTCCGGAGATATATCAAAATATGTTCCGATAAAATCAGTTTTGGAACCAATGGTTAATTTCCTATAGGGTTTAGCATGGGACCGTGCGGGACTGGAAATCGCGACCCCTTCGATTTTGTTTAAATCGCCACAAACGTATGCAATGGCAAAACACGTCGACAACTCACGCCGTTTCCCGTGGCATCGAAAGATGTGACCTCCAGAGGTCAACGAGTTCCAGTTCGATATTCGACTTTGACCTATATGTGAGAATGGAGCATGTGAGTCTGTGACTGTCATTAGTTGGCATGCTCACGTCGTAATGGAAGAAAGAAAATCAATAACGCTTCAAATCTGAAGCGAAATTTCCACGGTCAAGGAGCCATGTGACCTTGTCAGGTCAGAGGTCATGTCAAGCCATTCACATGATGGAATGTGCATAAAAGACAAAGTTGTAACGCTAATAACGTGGGAAGTCCAACGGTGGCATTAGAATCATTGACGTCCGATTAATTCCGGAGATATCTCAAAATATGTTCCGATAAAATCAATTTTGGACCCAAGGGTTTAGCATGGGATTGTGCGGGACTGGAAATAGCGACCCTTCGATTTTTATTTAATCGTCACAAACGTATGCAATGCCAAAACACGTCGACAATTCCGCCGTTTCCCGGGGCATCGAAAGATGTGACCTCCAGAGGTCAACGAGTTCCAGTTCGATATTCGACTTTGACCTATATGTGAGGATGGAGCATGTGACTGTCATTAGTTGGCATGCTCAAGTCGTAATGGAAGAAGGAAAATTAATAACGCTTCAAATCTGAAGCGAAATTTAAACGGTCAAGCAGCCATGTGACCTTGTCAGGTCAGATTTCATGTCAAGCCATTCACATGATGGAATGTCGATTTAAGCAGACATCGAAGGGTCGCGATTTCCAGTCCCGCACGGTCCCATGCTAAACCGTATAGGAAATTAACCATGGGGTCCAAAATTGATTTTATCCGAACATATTTTGATATATCTCCGGAATTAATTGGACGTCAATGATTCTAATGCCACCGTTGGACTGTCTACGTTACTGGCGTTACAACTTTGTGTCTTTCCGCACAATCCATCATGTGAATGGCTAGACCTGACATGATCTCTGACCTGACAAGGTCACGTGGCTCCTTGACCGTTGAGATTTCGCTTCAGATTTGAAGCGTTCTTGATTTTCTGTCTTCCATTACCACTTGAGCATGCCAACTAATGACAGTCACATGCTCCATCCTCACATATAGGTCAAAGTCGAATATCGAACTGGAACTTGTTGACCTCTGGAGGTAACATCTTTCGATGCCCCGGGAAATGGCGTGAGTTGTCGACGTGTTTTGGCATTGCATACGTTTGTTGCAATTACAAAAATCGAAAGGTTCGCGATTTCCAGTCCCGCACGGTCCCATGCTAAACCCTATAGGAAATTAACCATTGGGTCCAAAACTGATTTTATCGAAGCATATTTTGATATATCTCCAGAATTAATCGGACGTCAATGATACTAGTGCCACCGTTGGACTGTCTACGTTATTGCCGTTACAACTTTATGTATCCTTTATGCACATGCCATCATGTTCATGGCTTGACCTGACATGACCTCTGACCTGACGAGGTCACATGGCTCCTTGACCGTTTAAATTTCGGTTCAGATTTGAAGCGTTATTAATTTTATTTATTTCATTACGACTTGAGCATGCCAACTAATGACAGTCACATGCTCCATCCTCACATATAGGTCAAAGTCGAATATCGAACTGGAACTCGTTGATCTCTGGAGGTCACATCTTTCGATGCCCCGGGAAACGGCGTGAGTTGTCGACGTGTTTTGACATTGCATACGTTTGTGGCGATTCAAAAAAATGAACCTGTAAGGAGGCTTACATTCTTTACGCACGAAGCTTTCAATATTTTCATGCCCGACCAGGCCGCAAGACGCCCGGTCAAATCCCAGCCACCCGCTGTCCCTTCTCATTGCGTGTATTTTTTTAAATCCGCCCGGCTGGACCCGACCAGCGCGCACCTGTGCGGATCAATGGAGGAGCGAAAACTCTGGAACAATTAAGCCCCGAACCCGGGTTAATCACCTCGTTCTGGCCCGCTACCCCGTCCCAACCAGTCAACAACAAGAATGTTCTCATGACAAGCCGGTCCCGATCGACACAAGGAGAAAGGCCGACCAGCCGTGAGATCGGCGACCCCGGTGAAAATTCTAGACCCCGGCAGACCGTCCTGACGGCCCCAGGCGGCTTCACCATACACACGGCCTAAGGGGAAGAAAAAAAGCACTCCCACCAATCAAAAGGAAGAACACAATCCGGAGCCCTGGGAGTGGCCGGAGCGGGGATAGAATGGGGAGGCGGGGAAGCTACGGACCCATGGAAGAAAATCTGGAAGCCTGGCAGAAGGGCTCTCTGGAAAACGCTCTCATCTCTCTCAGAGGGGACTCTCTACGGAGACACTCTCCTCGGGAAGCCTTTCACTCACGGACGAGCTCAGGCAGAGCAGAAACCGAAAGGCCAGCCAATCACCAGCAAAATGTGAGTGCCATCGGTCTGCCATGCCTTCTTCCTTCTACCAAACCGGCCTATTTTCTATCACAGCTATTTCCCCCTCAACCTAATTCATTGTTGAAAGGAGCGACCCGTCTTATGGGGGGGGGGAATTAGACTAAATTCGATGTGATGTGTGAGGTATGTGCGACACGGCCGGTGGCGCCGACGTCGCACGCCTAGTATAGAAGGGCAGGGTATGTAGGTATGTATGGGGAGGGGAATTGGACAAAGAAGGCGTGTGCTAGGAACGTGTCCCGGTCCTGTTGGCGTGCAATGTAAATACATGTAAATATATTACCCTTGATGATATAAATGTTTGAGTGCACCAGCAGAGACACGGAGCAGTTGCCCAGCCTTTGACGTGCATAATTAGCAGTGACAAGGAATATTTGGGATAAAAGGGGGCATAGCTTGGGCTAACGACCAGGGATCCTAGGCACAAACCGGATCCTAACATCCGCCTTTAGGACCTTGGGCCGGAGTGGGTCGTGAAAATGACCATCGCTCGGCCTAATATGCCGTACGTTGAAAACTGCGCGCAACATCCGCTTCGCAGGACCACCGGGCTAGAGCGGGTCATGAAAATGGCCATCGTTGGGTCTGAGAGTAAGCACGTTGAAAACTGTGCTTGCAATATCCATGTTTTCCCCCTCCTCGTCCAAAGCGTTCGACCCTCACATTAACCGGAGATAAGGAAGTAATAGTATAGCCTAACTACCCGCTATGGTGCAAGCTAATTAAAAAATCCACAAACTCTAGGGGCACCCTCCAACTGTGTGTTCAGTGGCGTAACTTTCGTGACAAACTAGATAGCATTGAGGTCGGATGTCGATGGCCGAGTCAGTGACCCTCCGTGGGGAATAACGCAACTGGATGACGACAGGATAAGACCCTCCCCGAACGGTAGCGTAATAAATACCTCGGCGATCAGGTGGACGGAGGGGAAGGTATTTACGTCTAGAACAGAAATGGTGGCCGTGCCTCGGGCGCTTAGGGGTGTGCGCGTCGCGCTTTTCTCTTTGACGGGGTCACCAACAGCCGACAGGTAGACGTAAATAGTACCGTGTACCCTCCCGACACGACAAGTGATGATTCACACATGATGTTTGGATATGTGCCTGAGATTAATTTGCCATATGAAGTAAATCTACATATAAGCGAGGCAGCCGACCTGCGAGCCGTCCTCCTATGGACTGAACGTTCTCGGGTGATGGTAATGAGTGTTAAAGCCAGTCTAACTTGTCTAGAATATTAATGTTGTTATATATATATATATATATATATGATCTGCGTTTGGATGATGTCGAATTGCGAGAGGGGGTGCGATGAACGTACACTTCGGGGGCATTAGCTCACTTGCTCTGGTCCTTTGACTGCGAAATCCCGCTGGCCTCTGTGACCCAGGGGCGCAGATGGGGGCGGGCATAGCATGCAGGTGGGATGGGCTGTTAAGGGAAGCCCCACCTTGCGTCCGTCGAGTTTGGCGCCGAACGATACAATAGGGTAATGCAAAACACTGCACGGTCGTGAGTCCGCCCCCGTTCGCTATACGTTTGGGCACGGAGCTGTATAGCGTTTCGGGGGAACGTACGGACAGGTTTGGCGTGCCGTAAGCCCCGAGGCTGAAACGGTAGGGCAGGCTAGGTTATATAGACGGCCAGGGGACGTGCCCAACGTGGTAGGGATCCGTGCCCGCCCGTGAGCACCTTCACCTGGTCGCACAGTGTACGGCGAATAAGGCCCGGTGCGGCATCGACTGTTTTTTTAAGGTTAGGTAGGTCAGTCAAAGACACCAGAGCACTTGTATAAGCCCTCGGAGCCAGTACGATGAGCCCCCTCGTGGCAGTTAAGACTTCATCCAGGCGAGGAACGCTGCCAATAATGGCGAGGCCAGCTATGGTGGCAGTGGAAGGTTTACATATTCGGCCAACCTACCATCAAAAATAGAGCAATGGTCTGTCGATATATGTGTTTGTGTACCGCTGAGGGGGGGGGGGGAGGGGCAAAATTTTGGGGACCAAGCATTTCATTAATTAATAAGGAGAGAATGAATGGGACGAGCGAATGTGAAGTGAATGAGGAGAATGAATGTGTGTTAGGTAGCTTTAAGGACCAGCGGAAGCCGCTTGGGGCTCAATCACAGGCACCTATTTCGTGCGGTACATTGCACAAAATTATACTACTATTAGCATCCAAAAGTCCCAACTCTGGACAGGTCATTCAAACCACGGACAAATTACATTCTCATTAATTCTCTAAAGCAACGTATTAATTCTAATTTGGCTAGACACTCATTTACCTATATGGTGTTCCCAAAACTTTGACCTCGCACACATACAAATTCGTGTTAGGGACGGTAGCTCAAACAACATCAAGTCGGCTGGGGTTTGGGGAATGTGTGGTGGAGGTGGCAGGGGAAACACAGCACAACACACACCCTGAGCACAGGCATAGCAGAAAAGGAGATATTTAGTCCAATCTAAGTCTAGAGTCGGCCCATGTTCAGCCGTGTTGAAGTGCAGTCTCGGTTAAAATATAGCCCCAATAGTTTAATCAGATCAGTTTCAGTTTAGGCTTGGTTAGCATTACTTTTCACACACCCACATTATTGTTTCACACACCCAGCACAACTGCTTTACTCACAACCCACAAAACACCCCACACCCACAAACCCACACCCATCACCACCGCCCCACACCCCACCGACGGCAGAGCCGCCACCCCTACAGTACCAAAACAAAACACCCCCCGAGGAGTTTTTTTGGTTGTTTTTTTTAAGAAGGGGGGGGGGGGGGGGGGGGGGGGGGGGGGGGGGGGGGGGGGGCCCCAGCGGGGGGGGGGGGGGGGGGGGGGGGGGGGGGGGGGCCCCAGCAGGGGGGGAGGGGGGGGGGGGGGGGGGGGGGGCGGCCCCCACCGGGGGGGGGGGGGGGGGGGGGGGGGGGGGGGGGGGGGGGGGGGGGGCCAAAAAAGGGTTTATTAGGGGTTAAGGGAAGGTGAGGAAGTTGTTTTTTTTTTTTTTTTTTTTTTTGGTGTTGGGGAGGTTTTTTTTTTTTTTTTTTTTTTTTTTTTTTTTTTTATTAAAAAAATTTTTTATTTTTTGCTTTTTTTTTGGTTTGGTTTGCGGGGGGGGGGGTTTGTTTTTTTTTTAATTGTTTTTTTTTTTTTTCCCCCCCCCCCCCCCCGGAGTGGGATGTTATTTTTTTTTTTGGGGGGGGGGTGGGGGGTTGTTGATTTGTATTTATAATGGAGGGGTGGTGGAGAAGAAGGGGGGGGGGCCCCCCCCCCCCTTTTTTTTTTTTCCCCCCCCCCCCCCCTTTTTTTTTTTTTTTTTGGTTCCCTGTCCTTTTTTTTTTATTTTTTTTTTTTTTTTTTTTTTTTTTTTTTTTTTGTTAATTTTTTTTTTGGAAATTTCCCCCCCTTCTTTCGTTTTTGTTTTTTTTTCCACACAAAACGTCCCAACAAGCACCCCCCCCCCCCCCTCTGGGGGGCCGGGAAAAAAAAAGAAGGGGGAAAAGGGGGGGGGGAAATGGGGGTGTGAAGCTACGATTTGGCCACCAGGGCGGCGCTGCACGCAATGGTCACCCGACGAGGAGGCGTCGGCCATCTTTGCTGTGCATTTTGCGTGGGGTTGCCGGGAGTCGGTGTTGGCATGTGGCTTTTATTAGGGTTGCAAGTCATTTAGGCCAAGGATTTCGGAAATATTGTGTTGAAGAAAGGTTGTGGGGGGGGAGGGGTGCAAAGGGTGCCCATGAACATGGGAGGCTGGGCCAGGCCTCATATGCCTGGCTTCAAGCAGCCAGACTGGTAGCACTGGCTTGCAGAGGTACAGTTACAGGTCCCCCTAGTGCAGTGGTTCCCAACCGGGGAGAAATTTCCCCCTGGGTGGAAATTTCGGTATTTCAGGGGGAAATTTTGATGGGATCCATTACGCATTTGTCTCATTGACGTAAGTGATGTCTTGAGTGACATACAAATATAACTTCAGTTTTTAGGGGGAAACGGCAGGTTTGGCCAGAGGCGAAAGGGGAAATGGACCAAAAAGGTCGGGAACCACCGCTCTAGTGGATGTGTAGGTTCCCTGAGAAGTTCCGGTATTCATTTAGCAGGCATCACACATTGGGTGGGGCTGAAACCTAACCCGGCCTGACCAAACCTGACCTAAAGCCTACCCTAAACCCCTTAATCTGTACGATAATTTTCCCAAGATGGGACACAATTTCACAAGTGTCAGACCCCCGACCCAAGATTGGCACATGGAATACCTGTGGGTCACACCAGACATTGCTCCCCCCCAAGACCGGAACATGGAATACTAGCAGGCTTCATCAAACATCACTTTCCACCCTGCCTACTCCAGGAAGGACATTCTTGGCTGGTATCCTGGCACAGCATGGGCCCCCTCTCTATGAGGTCACCTCCCCCCCACCCCCTTGACAGCTTTCTGGATCCACTCCTGTGTACAGGACCCACAAGAGATGTGGGCCCCTGGGAGTCAGTGCCCCAAGCGGTTCAGGCTCCCTGAGAGGTGGGTGTGGGCCCCTAATGGGGCCCATATGAACAACTACCTTGGTAAGGTACCTAGCTCTAGGTGACCAGATACCCACTGCCCAACCTAACCTGCAATGCAATTTTGGTGAAATTAATTTGACTGAACATAACTTATGGGTGAAACTCAAATTATTAGTTTCAAATTAAGTAGGCTAACAATCCAATCTTAGCATGTTAGGTATTAGCCATGACAAATTCCTGGCTATGGATTGGGGGTGGGAAGGGGGGGGTGCAGATTGGAGTCAATTTCTCACCCTTGGTGTGGATTGGTGCATATTTTCACTGTGGGTTGATGTGCCCCAGTGAACCTTGTGCCATACTTTACAGTCTGGACAATAGATAGGTACTTACCTTGGTACCTAATGTGCCTAGGTACCTTACCAGTGCTTTCCCATATGGTTCCCACTACGTCTTTTACAGAAAGGCAGTCAAACAATAGTTGTTTTTCAAATCAATTTTCTGCCTTCTTACCTTGCAGTCTGCTGGAAACCTGATAGATGGATCACGTTTATGGCAGCCGGGAACCGCACATACACCCATACTTCTGGTTTGCTTCTCCTAATTTCTAGCGCACTAATGGTAAATATTCCAACAAACTAGACGTGTCTGAAGTACATTCAACATAATTAAATACGCGCAAACAACATACGCTGCTTACAAAATGTACAATAGGCTTTTTAAATATAAAGATTCTGCCCTCCCTAACCCACAAAACATAGCGCTTTAGGTTCGCCAAAGAAGGCTGGGTGACCATTGACTCTCAGCGCCATCTACATCTTTATCAACTTTCAGACCCCATTCACTCGCAGCATCACAGCGGCACGCCGCACGGATGAATTTGAGAGGCATGCGCTTGTTTTTATTACGCACCTCCTCGCGAAGGATTTTGTAATAAAATACCATGCTCGGCGAGGCTCGGCGTGGTACCGTGCAAAACTTACGGGTATCTACAGCGTTGCGAGTGTAAGTGCATACACAATGGTGTAGGTACTGTGCTTTAATACATCAAAGTGATAAAAAATAGCACAGTGAGCGTTGGATGGCTCATTGATTGTACGGATCAAGTACAAAAAAATGTAGGTTTCTGATGGTTCCAACGACTTCTGAGGCAGCCAGGTTCTCAGAAAGATCCTTCAGCATGGGCCCTCACTGGGGTGGAAAGTCTCGACGACTGGGGTGGAAGTCTGGGCGACTAGGGTGGAAGCTTCCACCCCAGTTAACATGTTAAAATAGGCCCTGCATACGAATGCATTACAAGGGTACATCGCCTGTTAGCATCCTGTTCGCTGTATTATTTAAGATCGGTATCGGAAGCTAACATGTAGCAAAATAAGTTATCCGTCCGCATAAGTATAGTAAGTCATCAGCTTACTATACTTACGTACGTTACTATCAAGAAGACCAATTTCGGTTTAAGCACCCAATGGGTGCTAAATATGCTAGCACCATAGGCGAACCGTACCCAGGGGGTGCTGGTTTTTGGCGTGAGCAAAAACTAGCACCCTGGGTGTGCTAAGGCGCACGCATCCCATGGGTGGTCATTTCAAGCACCCTGCTACTAAATATAGCCCAATGAAGAGGTGCTAGTTATAAGCACCATGCGTATATTTAGCACTTGACATTTTGCGATGCGATGCCAACTCCAAAAAGGTGCTTAATTTAAGCAGCCTTGTGGTGCTGTAATTTGACATTTGAAATAGCACCAAAGGGGTGCTAATATTTTTTTTACAGTGTACCACTCCTGCTAACACCGTCGAGCCCTTAACCCCAGACCATCGAATCCCTCCGGAACCCACCGCGTCTCCCAAGCGCAAATCCCGTCGCCACTCCACCTAATCACCTCCCAGAACCCGGGCGACCAGGTACAGGCTACCAACCCTGCCTGGGTCACCACCAAACCCTCTCTCTGTTCATCGGTTCAACCTCTCTCCCCAACTCAACACCGACACAACCCCAGTTTAGGATCACCAACAGTCACTAAACGCATTCGGGAATAGGACTTTTTCTGCAGTGGAACACCGGTGGCCTTCCAGGCAAGTTCATTGAATTCAAATCGGAATTCTTGCAACAAAAGCCATTACTAGCTGCGCTCCAAGAAACTCACTTTCGCGATTCTGACTCCTACTGGAACAAAATCCCAGATTACACTTGGCACGTTGACAACGTAAACGCATCGGACAACGCATCGGAATTGGGGCGCAGCCATTCTCATTGCAAATAGCATACCACATCGCCGAGTAACGTTAAATACTCCTCTGTATTGCGTGGCAGTCAGCCTCGAAATTGCCCATTGCCAAACCACAGTCATCTCACTATGCATCTTGCCGTCAACTGCAACCCCCACACCACAGGAGCTGAGTGACTTGCTGCTTCAGGCCCATCCACCAGTTCTCATTATGGGATACTTTAATGCTAGACACCCCTCCTGGGGGAGCGACCAGACTGACACTAGAGGGCGCGAAATTCACCATTTTATTTCGGACCACAACTTAGTACTTCTCAACATCGGGGACGCCACCCACTACAACCCGACCTAAGGAGGATTGGACAGTTGCATTGACTTGACGTGCTGCTCCCAACGACTTAGCTCACTATTTGATTGGTCAGCTTCAGACGTTCTGAGCGAGCCGGGCTGAGCGACCACTGTTCAATCAAAATTAGGCTCAGCACGGACTCTATCCACCACACTAAGCTATTTAGACCCTCTTGGAACCTGAAGAGAGCGGACTGGGCGAAATTCGAGGATCAGGTGGGCCTCAACCTAGAAAATTCAGAGACCAGCAAAATCGTTAAAATCCTTAGGGCCATCAGCTCAGCAGCACGAAACTCAGTCCCCAAAAGTAACAAACCTAGAAAAAGGCATCTACGCCATGGTGGACCCCGGAGTGTCAAAGGTCAATCGCCGCACGACGCCGTGCCCACAAACAATTCAAAAGATGCGTGTGCGAAGCACACCTGTCAGCATACAGGCAATCCCAAAAACACTGCCGGTACACAATCCGAACAGCACGCCAAAACTGTTGGCAGTCCTTTGCCTCTCAATTCAATAGGTTAGCCCCTACCGGCAGAATTTGGGACCTGATGAGGCGTTTCAATCTGAAACGCCCGCCACCAGGCCCCTTCCCCCAGCTGACGAGGAAAGAACAGCACATCACTGACCCACAACAAGTCGTAGACCACTTCAAACTACACTGCGCCGGTGTATCTGGCAACAGCAACTACGATAGCACTAAAGTAAGCGCTCTAGACGCCCTTGGCTCCAAAGCAAAATTTAGCTCTGGCAATAGAGAAATCTACAATCAGTCGTTTACTATGCACGAATTACACCTTGCCCCCAGCAAGTGTGAAAACACGTCGGTTGGGCCGGATGACATCCATCACCAGTTTTTTAAACACCTTAGCAAAAACTCCCTAACATACCTACTAGCGGCCATAAATGAACTATACCAAAGCGACACCTTTCCCGCCTCCTGGCGGGAAATCGTAGTCATACCATTGCCAAAGCCATACAAAGATCACTCCACCCCAAAAGGTTATAGACCCATCTCACTTACTAGCTGCGCTAGTAAGCTGGTCGAGCGCATGGTCAACGCACGATTAAGGCAATTTCTGGAACACAACGACCTGCTCGACAAATACCAGTGCGGCTTCCAGCGTCAAAAGTCAACTACAGACAATCTCATTAGATTAGTGCATGATGTCAAAAGTGGTCTGCGCATCAAACGCACAACAATAGCCGTCTACTTGGACATCACTGTCGCATTCGACCGAATACACAAGTCCGCACTGACACACAAACTCCACAAGATAGGCCTACGCACACTTCATTCTCAACTTCCTCAGAAACAGGACCCTCAAGGTATGATGCGACAGTGCCACATCAAAAACTACAACTCAGGAGCAAGGCCTGGCGCAGGGGAGCGTGCTCTCACCGAGCCTCTTCATCATCATGATCAACGACATACTTGCTGACCACACAGACACTTCACTTCAATACTCACTTTTCGCGGACGACATAGCCATTTGGACATCACGATGCTTCCTAAAAGCTGAAATAAAAACATTAATGCAGGTCTAGACCACATTGCAGTGGTGCAAGTGGTGCAAATCTTGGGGCTTCACCCTGTCCGCATACAAATCGGCAACCGTAACATACAGTCGTCTCCGCCCCACGCCCAAAACACTACTTAAATTAAATGGCAATCCCATTGAACAAGTGAAAAGCTTTAAGTTACTAGGAATGCATTTAGACGAAAAACTCAGCTTCAACACCCACACCACATCCATCTCGAAGCGATGCGCGAAGCACGTTAACATAATCCGTGCACTTGCAGGCATAGACTGGGGTGGAGACAGGAAAAAAACTACTTCGGCTCTACACATCAATCATACGACCCATCCTAGATTACAACAGCATCATCTATGCCACTATTTCAGAAAGCCAGAGCCAAAAGTTAGAAATAATCCAAAACAGCTGCATCAGAGCAGCCACAGTTGCCCTTAGCGCCACACCGGTAGCCAGTCTTCTAGTAGACTCATAAACGCTCCCACTCCACTCCAAGAGGACACAACAGCTGTGCCGCTACCACATCAAAATCAAATACATTAAAAATCATCCGGCACAGCGCTGCTTTACGCCTGACATATACGACAAAAGCCGATTTGGGCGCAAACTCCCATCGCATAGCATTCAGATTGCCACGACTCTCTGAGATCTTGATCAGATCTCAGATCTCTCAGATCTCAGATCAAATTGCCACGGCTCTCAGATCTCACAGATCTCTCAGATCTCAGAATCTCAGATCTCAGATCTCAGATCTCTCAGATCCAACAATGCCAGCCACTGCAGCTCGACCGCTCACTAGGTCATTCTGGACTCTCAGTCAACCAAAGGTCGAGTACTTGCTCTCGGAAAAGAAATCCACTATCACATCGGCGGAAATTCTCGGCATTTCCCACAAGTTCGTAACAATATGAACTTTTCCTTCCTCCGGATCCCGGGCAACGCAAACATCCCAGGTAACGAAGAAACCGACCGGCTTGCGAAGGAAGCCTTAGCATCGAACACTTACCCTAGCGTGGAATATTCGGTAGACGATTGCAAAGCACTACTACAACGCCACATTCGCCAACATCATCAGAGCACATGGACACAACACAACTCAACACAACACAAATCCAACCACACCCACGCAATCAAACCAACAATAGGCACATGGAACTCATCAAATCAATCTCACCGACAAAAAGAGGTCATCCTCACTAGACTCAGAACTGGTTGCACAAAACTAACAAGGCCTCAATTAGAGGGTTACCAATACACAACACCTCACTGCGACATCTGCATTGCCACGTTAACACTCGCACGTCCGGCGGTCCGCGCCAACTTCGCATGTCCGGGGGGGGCAGATGTCTGCCCCCACCTAAGATCTCGAGAACTATGCTAGGTAGCGACAAACAGAAAACGGCTTTGGATAGCTGGTGACAATCTCTATCGAAAGTATTTCGGTCATTTTCTCGCTCAGGTCAATATTTAGGTCACTGGGTCATCATATGTCAAATTCGACCAGATCGGGTGGGACCCTCAGATATTGGCACATATCTCAGGACCTGTAACAGATAGAAACAAACTGCAAATGCTATTCGACAGCCCTTGAGATGTGCTATCGACATACGCTGTGTAATTTAAGGTCAGGTCAACAGATGGGTCACCGAAACAATGACCTCAGGTCAAGGTCATGGGTTAGAATAGGGAGGTCATGTAATATATCAATCGACACGTCTTGGCGATACAAGCACAATGACGGTAATTTCAGCCTTCTAGCTCAATGCATTGCGATATAATGCGCATAAATGTGCTAGTGATTTCAAGGTGACCTCAGCTGACCTTGGTGGGGCCACTGAGCAAAAATGTCAGCGATAGCATTGCGAATAGCTTCCAACTACACGCCATAACGGTTGTAGGTCATTCCGAGAGCAAATATGTAACCAGGAAACATTTGTATACTTTTCCATAGGCCTATAATGGGTATGCCATGGCCACGACCTGACCTCAGGTCAACGCTACGAAAAAAACCGTGATATACATATTATAGACCCTGATAAGATCATGACGTGATATAAGTTTGAAATAAATCGCCCAACTATTGTCGGAGTCATGCCACCTAGAACTCGGAGGGACGTTAGGTCACTTCGCCTGACCTGGTGACCTGACTTGAGATGACCCAGGGTGAAAACTTTCTGAGGATATGCAGAAAGGACCAATGAGCAGCCATGCGAGGTTTGGCCTTGCTAACCCGATTAGTATGGCGGCAAAGTAGGAAAAATCGCAGGGTGGGGGGGGCAGATAACTTTCCCCCCCCCCCGGACGTGCGCGGGTTAAGCATAGGGCACATCCTGCTAGACTGTAGTAGATTTAGCTCTCAAAGACAGCCACTAGAGGCATTCTACCAAAGAGAGGCCATCACCCTATCGTTTCCATCGCTTCTTGGTGGCAAGCACCCAGAACTCCTTCAAATGATATTTGAATACCTGTATGCCACAAACCTAGCAGGAGCACTGTAGGCACCACACCACCAACACTCACATGAACCCGCAATGCGTGCACGCGAAACATTCGAAGGAAACACGTAAATAGACATCCCCGAATGGCGTTGGACGTACATGAGCCGATTGCTTCCCAATTAGAAATAAATGGCTATCTAGGGAGGCCGTCGGACGTAGATGAGCCGACTTGCTTGAGGAAATATAAAAACACCGTACTAACCCAACTAACAACCCTGCATGGCATGCTTAGACTAACCCGCTACTAACAACTAATATGCGGCAGCCGGTGTGATAGGCGATGTGACAATTGCCTCATTGTCCGCACGGTAAAGCTCCCTCGATGCTTTTCGATAGGAGTAGGCTAATGCCGGTACTCTGGAGAAATCCAGTTTCTTGCCACTCTCAACCCCCCCCCCACGCCCACCCTCACTCCACCCCGCCCCAACGACAAATCACTTTGAGGAGGAGTGAAGTAAAATTAAAACCATTTAGACACCAGAGTTGTCTCCAACCCAGCCCCCGCCTTCGGCATCCAAAAGTTCCACACAAACTAACGTAAAATCCCCTTGAAGTAAATACCCACTTGCCTGCACCTTGATTGCAAACACTTGCCTTTTTAGACAGGCATGTAACGTTCTCGCTTTAAAGGCGAAGCGAATGACCTTTATGGTCAGGCACGCCTCTAAAAATCCTCCCCCCTCCCCCTCTTCAAGTTGCTCCAGACGTTCCCGCGCTCGTTTTTACCGAGCCTGCTACGAAATGCTCCAAGTTGCTCCAAGTTGCTTTTCTCTTTTTTTGGAGCAGGATGAGGAACAGACCCAAAGTACTGCGTCGGCAAGTGAATTGTCATCGCCTTACAAGTTTGGGTTGTTTGCTGGGTGACGTCATAAGCAGAAGAAGGAAGCGATGTATGATTTTACCCCGTTCCTTGCGTGGATGCATCGTGGAACCAGAAAAACAACCTACGTTGGCTAACTGCATCAGCTGCATTATCCGATAGTTTGCTTCTGGGTATAGTCGTCTCCGGTGTATGAGTAGGTACCGGTAGTTACCCATTTTGAGAACTGGAATAACTGATAGTAATCGTCTGTCAATCCTGGTAAGTGTCGAAAAGCGTCATATACCTAATTCAGCACGTAGGGTGGCTTTTCTGCCGGTTCACCTTCACCAGTTCCCTTCTAAGTTCTTCCACGGTGTGCTGTGCATATTTTAGACCACTTCGTAAGCGTAGGGAATTTCGCTCTGTGTGCGTAGCTGAAGTGCCTTTGGGGACCTGTCGCATCTGATTTGTGTTGTGCAGGCGCCTAGGTACATACCTAGATAGGCACCTAGGACATACCGGTAATCTTTTTACCTTTCGGCCGACACATACTGCCAAGGTTAGTTATTTGTAAGGAGGTGTACAGTGGGGAACAGTGACGTCACAGGAGTCAGGGAAGTGACGTCACAGGAGTCGGGTGTCTAAAAATTACCACCTAACCTAGACTAAGATAATGTAGCATAATATACAAAATGTATTATAGTATAATATAATCACCTAACTTAACCAGAAAACCAGAATCCTCCGAAGTACTTGTGACGTTGTGACATCACTTCCCTGACTCCTGTGACATCACTGTTCCCCACTGTACACCTCTACAAATCACTAGCCTTGGCAGTATGTGTCGTCCGAAAGGTAAAGATTACCAACATACCTACCTACTAGGTAGGTAGGTAGGGGAAGAGGGGGTTGCCAAGCACCCTCTGTTTCCCAAACACCTACCTTTAGACGTCTACTGCTTCACGTTCAGCATGTTCAGCCTACCTAGGTAGGCACCCGGTAATCTATACCTTTCGGCCGACATATACTGCCAAGGTTAGTGATTTGCAAAGAGGTGTACAGTGACATCACGAGTCAAGGAAATGACGTCACAGGAGTCTGGTGTCGATGACGGGCACGATCATAACCTAACCTAACCTAACCTAAATTAACCTAACCTAACCCAACCTAACCTAACCCAACCCAACCTAACCTAAGCTAACCTAACCTAGCACATCGACAACCAACTCCTGTGACATCACTTCCCTGACTCCTGTGTCGTCACTGTACACCTCTTTACAAATCACTAACCTTGGCAGTATGTGTTGGCCAAAAGGTAAAGAAAGCCAGGCACCCTACACTGCTGGGTAATCTTCAAGTATTACCCCTCACGCTTTGTTTATATCAACAATGCATCCGAGTCACCGTCAGCTGACTGCCAGTCAGCTGTTAGTGACGTCACTCAAACGTACAGAAACAACACTTCCATATGAGTGCACTGAATGATCCCAGGGTGTCACCAGGAATATTTATAAGGGGTCAATGAGGACTTAATCCATGGGCGTCAGGAACAAATTTATGTCTACGAAGCAGTTGTGGAGGTATATATTCAGGAATTCACAGGACATTTTCCTTTGATGGGTGGTGGTTGAGATGTCACTAGATACAGCACAAGGAATTTCCTGCTAGGGGAGGGTGTGCAGATTATATTTCATGATAGTGAAAACCTAACCTAACCTAACAATAACATAACCTAACCTAACCTAACCCTTATAAATATTCCTGGTGATGCCCTTGGGTCATTCAGTGCACCCAACTGGGGGTGTCTCAGTACGTTTGAGTGACGTCACCAACAGCTGACTGGAAGTCAGCTGATGACGGCTTGGATACATTGTTGAGATAAAGGAAGTCTGAGGGGTAATACTTGAAGAATGCCCACTGCTGAAGCAATTTTAAATGCAATATCCTTAGAAGAAGAAGACAGCAATCCCCTATTGATATCATGAATTGAATTACTCTTGTAAGTTGGTAAGTAGGTACCCATGCATGGTTTAAAAAAAAAAATGTCTGACACTTATTTGTATTGCTTCAGGACTAGCCACCATTGTCTGTTAATATCAGAGCATTAGTACCTACCTTTACTTTTACTTTATACTTGATATGGAATTTTAAGAGGGAATATTGTAGAAGCATTTCTGAACATGATTAAGGGGGACGAGTGGTCTAGGGGTAAGATGCTCGTCCCACAATCAAAAGATTGTGGGTTCGAGTCTCACCTGTTGCTACTCTTCGCCCATGACCAATAGGAGTGAGAGATTGGTGATGCTATCTGACTCAATGGTCAATGTGTTGTAAAACCAATAACCCATGAACATGATTAAGATGATGGGTAAATTTACAGTTTAAAGTAATTTCTGAGTTCTTGAAACTTCTTTTTTAATGTAATGTTAATGAATGTGTTGAACATAATGTGACTGTTGATTTCCTCTGCAAATGCATGTGTTTCAGTTGGGAGGAAAAATAACATGAAAAAATGGGCTTGGAGTTGAGTACTATAGCATAAAAAGCAGTGTTCAAAATGAAGAAAAAAAGATGTAACATAACCCAACCTTCCATGCAAGAAAGCAAATTATTTTCTTAAAATGGAAAATTTTGCACACATTTGTTTTCCTACAAAAATTGTCAGTAAATTTCAGTGGGGGAAACAGTGGTTTTATATTCCATTTTTGGAAATTTCCATTTTTGGAAATCACTGATAATTGGGAATGCTATTTTCCAAAAATGGAAATGCTGGTGTGTCAGCATTCCCATTTTTGGAACCTACTACATCATCACTGCACTCAAATCAATTTTAGCTTGAATTAAGTAAAAATCACATGTAGCTGGTTGCATCTATATGGTAGCACCTTATTATATCAGTTGGGCTTTGCACCTAAGGAAACACTAGTTGAAGTATATTTTCATTTTTTTTAAGTCAGCTACAGTGTATCAGGGAAATATCTCCAGTTGAAGTAGGTTAATATGTTGTTATTTTAATCATTGTTCACCCTGGTTTTGTTTTAAACTTGTTCAAATAGTTCCTTGAGTGCAGCCATTTAGAAAAACAAGGATGCTGATTGTTTTGCATTTCCATTTTTGGAAAATAGCATTCCCAATTATGGAAGTAATTTCCAAAAATGGAGGGTTTCCAAAAATGGAAAATAAAACCAGTTTCCCTAACTGATTTGTTTTAAAAGGATTTTTTGGGAGGGGGAATTTTTCTTCAGAATACCATGTTTATGAAGGTGACTAAGATGTGGGTGCTAAATGATCATGCTTTGGTCGAAGTGCCATTAAACTCAAATAACTAACTAACTAAGGTGACTAAGATGATGGAACCACTTATTTTCTGTGCAAATGATTTTTTGTTATTTGTTTGAAAAATTTTCCAGCTTAAAAAACCTAGACTAACCTAACGTAACCAAACCTAGCCCATTTGTTTGCTTTATGGATCGAAATGAGTGTAAAAACTATTCTTGTTACCACCTCAAGCACAATAATACCAAACAGTTTTTAAAAAGTGTTAAAAGTTCCCACAAATATTTGGACTTCTTTCTTCAAAAACAGCTTAGGTTAGGTTAGTTTAGGCTGGGCTAGGTTTCTTCTTTAATTTTGAGAATTTTGAGAAAATAAATTGCTCGACATTTTTCAAAATATATTCCTTTGGATTTTTTTGTTCTCCAAAGTTAAGTTAGGCTAGGTTAGGTTAGGTTATGTTGCATTTTTATATATTTATTTTTATGCTGCTACCTAACTCAAAGCCTTTTTGGCATTATTTTGCTCACAACCTGAAAAATAAACATTTGCACAGAAAATAAGTGATCCCATCATCTTAGTCACCTTCATAAACATGGTATTCTAAAGGAAAATTATCGAACATTGAAAAACACCTTTTAAGACAAATTTACCAGATTGTCAAATTAAAAACCTAACCTAGGCTAGCCTTAGCAATTTTTGAAGAACAAAACCTCACTTTTTTGGGGGGAAATTTAACCTGCCCCTCCCCCAAGAAAAGAAGATTTATCTAACTTACAACAAAAGTCTAACCTAACCAAACCTAACCCATTTGTATGCTTCAGGGAGGTAAACTGTGTGTAAAACTTGTCTTATGGTTACCTTAAACTGCAATAATACCAGATGATGGACCATTCATTCCTGCAGGAAATGCATACTTTTCAGTTGGTAACAAACTAGGTATTGTGCTATTAACATATTGTACCCTAACCCGACTTAACTTAGCTTAACACGCACACTGGAGGGGGGGGCGAAATCCGCCCACCCCTCCGGTTTTTCGCAAATAACTGCAGATTTTACCGGTCGATATACGCGATTTTCGGTGTACCTGCTTAGAAATGAACGGCGCGTCGCTTGAAGCAAGAAAATGGAAATCTGCTGAAAATTTTTCAAGTTAGGGGCCGCTAAAGTCAAAAAATGTTATAGCGCCAGACCACAAAAATCGGCGCTGATGCGCTTCCAGTATACTGACAAAAGGGAAGTGTTCTAGGCAACACTAGCGACTTGTTTGATGCATATTGATATGCTCTATAGTTTCAAGGTCATGTTAGGTCACCAAGGTCAAGTCAGGTCAAGTTCATGACAGGTTAATGGAACGAAACTTGATCAACTGGAATGTTGCCATAAATGCACTACTGGTTGTCATTTGTACTGTTTCTCATTGCGTTTCCATACTTTATTCATGTACCTCACTCCCTTCTTCACGAAGCCGATTGCTCCGAGCTGCCCGACGGAGCAGTCGGGCGGGCGGCCGGTTCCGGTAACTGGAACAGGTAACTGACCTGATAAAGTGGTGCTATATAGGTGACCTGAGGTCAAATGTTGGGTCTAGCATCTGCATTGCATCATTAGTAATGTCCAAAACATCATTAATGCCCATTTTTTAGCATTTAAACACAATCACAGCGATCCATAACGATGACAAGCCAAGCCACGCAAAACCGGACAATTTTGCAAATCTGACCTCATTTGACCTTGAAGATATTGACCTAAGGTCACGAAAATTGCACACAATAGAGTTCACTACCGTGCCCATCCACCCTGCGAATTTCGTTCCTCCAGCTTTACTAGGAGCCGAGATCTTAGGGGGGCGGAATCCGCCCCCCCCCCCCTCCAGTGCGCGTAATTCTCAGAGGCCCTCCAGGGCGCGTGTTAACCTATCCTAACCAATTCTAACTTAACTTAACCTAACCTAGCCCATTCTAACCTTTTTCTTTTCATGCCAAGACTAGCCTGACATCCTTCAGAAAATATCCAAATTTTTTCAAAAAGAAAAAAATTGCCACAATTCTGATGGGAGTGAATTGTCACATCATCTTAATGCTATTCAGAAGCATGTTTCTACCATATTTTCCCCTTAAAATGCCACATTGGGTTTGAAGTTAAAAAAAAAAAAAACTAATCATGGTACTTATGTACCAACCATAGCATGTGATATTCTAGTTAAGTAGGCACCTACATTCCTGAGGTAGGTACTTATCCATTCTTTATATCTATATTGCTTGGCCTTCCTATGTATTCCAATATTCCAATTACCAGCCAATTTAATTTGATATCATGGGAGGCTCTGCCAGGAGCAGTAGCATTCATGAGACCTTCAGAAAATAAGCCCATAGAAAATAATTCCAATAAAAATAAGTAGTATCATGGCAGGGCAACCAGCCTGCAATACACTGATGATATATTGATGTGTTTGTACTGTTAACTCATTGTAGGGACAGCCTAACTTAATATATGAATGTCTGAAGCACAACTCTCACAGTTGTGTGTTTCACAATGGAATGCCCAGATGTTGGGGACTCCATGCTAATTTTGGACTAAAAAATCAATAAATATCAATAAAAAAAGTTAATCAAGACTGGATCTACAACACAATATTGCCAAATCACACATCAGCAGACATGTCTGGATCTTCTTGCTTGTACATTCAATTGATTGTATTATTTTCCTTGTCTCTTCGTTGTTTGTGTAGTATTTCGCCGTAGTGCATGATGGTCAAGATTACAATTAAAACATACACCATCTCCGTATTTTATCAACGTTTAGTCTTACCCTAAGACATTTTCAAGATGGTATGTTGGGAAAGTCACGTTGATGAAATATGCACACTTGATATTTATGTTTTGGGTAACAATTTGTGTGCGTTATGTGAGTGGGTGCTGGAAGTACTGGACATCTACATTTCTGGTATTACACTGCAAGACACATCACTTTGGGGGGGGCTGCCCCTCATAGAGTTTAAGTGTTCCACATGTGTTGATTTGTTTGTTGATAGCTGCATGGATGTGTGTGATGTATATTGCCTCTAAGGCAATAAGACTTGTTTGTTGTGGGTGGATGCGAGTATTTTAGTGTTTTCTGCTAGTAATTTCATTGTCGGCTGTGGTGTGGTGTTCGTGTGTACGGAGAGTGGCCGCTGTTTTGTAGGTGCATTGAGTCTTCAACTGAGTGTAGTGGTTGTTTTCCCAATGCATCCACTGTGAGGTAGGAGTGTGCAGCTCCTAAGGTGCAATTGTAGTGGTATATCAGATTTGTTTGTTTGAGTGGTGGTGGGTCATGTGCATTATTGTTTTTCATCAGTAGTGATGCTGCAGTTAGGCTGTTGCAGTATATGCTCAGTTTGATTTTGTTTTGCTGGTTTTGTGGTTTTGCAGTTTCTCTGAATAATGTTTTTGAGTGGTTTCATCTTGTCTGTATCCTGGTGTCATTGTGTTTCTGTAGTACAAGTGGTGGGTGTCATCGTCATTTGTTCTGGCTTGTTTTGTGCCGAGGTGTTTTGTGATGGCAATCGATATTAGCTGGTCTATGCGTGATATCGGATAGTTGTTATGTGCCAGTGTTTGTTTTTCTTGTTTTAGTTTGTGATGCATATTATGCAATATGGAGCTGTGTCTAAGTGCATGGTGTATGTAGGATTTGATAACTTGTTCTGATCAGGGCAGTCACTGGTCCCTTCGAGACATTTCCCTGAGTCCGTTGGTTTGTGGTGGACGCTGGTGATGAAGGTGCTGTCCGTGGCGTCGATGGCTACGTCTAGGAAGCTGATCCTGTTGTCTGCCAGCTTCTTCGATGGTGAGCTTCAGTCCGGATATTGTCTCCAGTCGTTGTTTCAGCTGGTGTAGTGTCGTTGTTTCAGCATGATATGCTAAATGACATGGTTTCCATTACAAATTTTGACCTCCTACTGTACTCATTCAACATCTCACACCTAACGTAAAACCATTATTTTAATACTGTGGCAACACAATGCAATAAGTAACAATTCTTAGCAATGTTTTTATGACATGAAGCTTGCAAATGAAGTGTAGTGCAATTTGAGGTAAGTTTGCAGTTTAAGGTAATTTTGGATTTCTTTGAATTTCTTTTTTTGAATGCAATGTTTGTGAATGCGCTGAACATGATGTGACCACTCATTTCATCCACAAATGCACACTTTTCATTTGGGAGGCAAAATAACACCCAAATATGGACTTGAGTTGGGTAATACAGGAATGTTCAAAATACAGAAAAAGATGAAACATACCCTAAGCTAACCTAGCATAAACTTCCATGCAAGAAAGTAAATGATTATTTAAAAAATAAATTACAAATGTTCAATTTTTCTCTCTAAAAAAATTCATCCTTAAAAACATAACCTAACCTAACCTAAGCTAGCCCGAATTGTTTCTGAAGAAAAAGAAACTTACTTCATTTCCCAACAAAAAGTTTTGCAAATTTTCAAATTTATAACAAAAGCATAACCTAACGTAACTTAACCAAACCTAACCCCTTTGTGTGCTTCATGGAGGTAAAATATATGTAAAGCTTGTCTTGTGGTTACCTTAAGCTGCGTTAATACCCAATGTCAAAGAATGCTTGCAGTTATATGTTGTGACATGTTAAAAAAAACTTTCAGAATGTCAAAACTATATTCCAGTGTTACAAAGCAGGACCATAATGCATATTAGTATCCCACTTCAAGTATGAAATTCCAGGGCACTGAACTCCAAATAGCCTCAATAATCCAGCATCATCAATCTACTGTGATAATGCAGTAAAAAAAGTAGCCAAGATCAGACTGCAGTTGACCTCACTTTGAATTTGCAACTGTGACCTGACATATAAAAATTGTTATGGTACTGAAAATATGTGCAATTGATGCCCCAATATGTAGCCAAAATTTAGCAGCTACCTGCTGTGCCTTTCACATTGAACTTTTGGCAATAATTTGTGGTCTCAACTCTTAATGGCCTTTGCATATCAAATGTGCTTTGTTTCATAGCTCTGTGAGAAGTTCTCTTGGAAGCATTGGCACCCAAATTTGAAGTATAGTGGGGCTGTGTCAAGGTTCAATGACCGTTAGGTCAGTGACCTGGGGTCAAGTTTTCAAATTAGTACAAATGATGGTATCATCTATGGAACAACACATGCAAAAATTGATCCAAATCAAAGGAGTGCAGTATGGGGACGAGTGGTCTAGGAGTAAGATGCTCGTCTCGCAATCGAAAGATTGTGGGTTCGAATCTCACCTGTCGCTACTCTTCGCCCGCGACCAATCGGCGTGAGAGATTGGCGACGCTATATGACTCAACGGTCGACGTGTCGAAAAACCAATAACCAACCAAAGGAGTGCAGTGCTTTCATCATCAATTTCATATGGAATGACCACATGGACATTCCGTAATTCTGCAAATTGCAAGATATAGCGTCATCACTTGCCTGAGTGTCGTAAGCCCTAACCTGGCATAATCTAACCAATATGGAGACGGCCATGGGAATGCCAGTGAAAAGTGAAGATGCCAGTGTCATTTTGTCATATAGGGCTAATTGTTCAGGTTGCCAACAAGTTGTGGACCTTAGACGTCTTTGCCCTGCATGTTCCTATGCTTATGAAGCTATGCTACTGTACATTGTAGCTTATGGTACAATGCTGCCTACACAGGAAACCTACTGCTGTGGATGTAAGTAACAATTTTAACCAATTCAACCTGACATAATCAAACCGAACCTAGAACCCACTTTCTACCCAGTGTACACAATATAGTATTCTGCACCACATCCAGTCAGTGTGCAATATTATTTCCAGATGCATGCTGGATCACAGGTCAATAATGTATCCAGGGCTGATTGGTGGTAATGATAAGTGGCTGTGCCACAGTGATAAATTATTCGCGAAATAGGGTGGAATATACCACTTACTGAACACTGAATCGACATCCTTTCCAAGGAAGTATCGACATCTGCTTCTTGGTGCGTGCTTCCATGCCTTGTTTCTAAATGTATTCCATGTACAAGTATCATAATTATGCTCACCATAACGGATCCGGGATCGTGATAACCAACATCCCTTAAGGCAATTCCAGGTGAAGGGATTACCTATGATGTGTCATGTTATATAATGCCAGTTTATAGCATAGGTGTTTGCATCGTTATCATTGATAAAGACATAAAAGATCAGTGCAACTATGAGCCACAAGGGCCCTTCTTGGTTGCACTCTGTACACTGGACCAGTTTTCCACCAAATGCGCCAATCAACTCTCCCTGGAATACAGAAAAACAAGCCCCCTATTCTTATAATGATTGTCTATGCTGTTTTTAAAGATGTTCAATGTGTTGCTACTGACAATAGTTTCTGGCAGCTGGTTCCAGTGTTCTACTACCCTGTTAGTGAAGAAAGACTGTCTTAACCTTGTCCTGCTGTGATTCACTTTAATTTTGAATTGATGACCTCTAATTGCATCATTTCTGTTAAATTCAAACAGTTCCCTGAGATAACCCTGTTCCTGACCATGAACAAATTTAAAGACCTCGATGAGATCTCCTCTCAGCCTTCTATATCTAAGTGAAAACATATTCAGTTTCTTCAATCTTTCCTCATATGCCAGGTTGCCTATGCCATTCACCATTTTCGTTGCCCTCTTTTGTACTCTCTCTAAAAGCCAACAATCTTTTTCATAACTAGGGGACCAAGCTTGGACACAGTATTCCAAATGTGGCCTGACATATGCACAGTAAAGCTTCCTGATGACTTCCTCACTTTTGTATGATACATTCCTATTCATTGCCCCAATCATTCTTAGTGCCTTCTTCCTGGCTTCGTTGGTCTGTTCTGATGGCCCAAATTGTGTGTTCAAAATAACACCTAAGTCCTTCTCCCGCTGAGTCACAGATAGTACTTGGCCATCCATCAAGTACGGAGCCTTGATATGCTGCCTACCTACATGCATGATTTTGCACTTATCAAAATTAAATTTCATTTGCCATTTTTCGGACCACTTCACAAGCTCGTCTAAGTCTTTCTGCAGCAAGACCTGCTCATTGTGCCCTGTTATTGCCCTAAAGATCTTCAAATCATCCGCAAATTTCAAATATCTATTTGGGGGATGATATCGGTATCCCCCAAATAGATACCTATCAAAACACGCAACACGGAAACAGTCCTATGCATGCAATTGTCTCAAAACTGGGCTTGCGGGATTTAACAAGATTTTAATTAACATTCCTTCCATGGCGATTTCGACATCCTGCTGCACTCGTTTCGACATCTCACACCTAACCAGAAATCATTATTTTAACACTGCTGTGCCAAATGTGTCAAGTGTGGACCTTCCCAGCATGTTTTGGTGTACAAAAACACATTTTACTGACAAGGTATGACCAATGCTGCTGGGCGTCGCCACAGTGGGCATGGAGCACTGGTAGACTCGTCGCCTCAAGCTTGGTGAGATTTGACGTTATGCCCATGCCGTTGCGTGGGAAAAAATCGACCTACAGTTCTTTTTACTCTCCAGTTGTATCCAAAATCTGGCCCTGGAGTATGATGCTCGAAATATATTGAACTGGTGAACTTTGGGAGCTCAAAAGTCATACAAATTGTGTACTTAATTGAACAGTCTGTCATGCTTTGCAGATTAGTCGCATGTGTGTCCCTGCCACGAAGTATTTTCAAGAATAAATGAATCTGGATTACACCCCAGGTGTGGCATATTTGCTTCATAATGTCTGTCATTGAAATGTATTATACCATACTGGAATTTATACCATTATATACCATTATACCATACTGGAATTTACAAGGCAATAGGTTGGGAAATGTATGACATTTTTGCACAGATGACTTTTGATGTGATGCTTGCATAATTTAGGCATTAGTTGCCATGATTAAATTGAGATATTCAGTAGGTATATATGCATCATCTTTCCAGATGGTGGCACTTCCATTACCACCTTGTAAGTCATGAGACAGCCATAAATATTGTATGCTGACCTTTCCCTGATGATGAGAAAATACAGTAAAAGTTACTTTGCTCTTGGTGTATATTCGAGTGCAACCCTTTGTCAAACCACAAAAAGCAATTCTTGTTTGCTCTATTGCTTTTTTTTTGTTATTTGACAAAGTGTTGTACCCAAATATACACCAAGAGCAAAGTAACTTTCAACTGTATTTTCTAATCATCAAGGAAAGGTCAGCGTATAATACTGATGAAATGGAATGTTCCTTGCCAGAGTGCTAAATAATTTAGATAGCCATAAACCATGAACCCAATGCCTATCGAGTCAGGTTGGACAATAACGTCAGCTGCTGGGGTGTCGTTTAGCTACATATATGACGCGTGTGACGATTGTGATCGATATCAGTTTTTTTTACATCTGTGCTCGCACCAATTGAACCAATTACAGTAGAGCGTGTTTGTGACAATAGCTAAATAGTTTTCGTTAAAGCGGTTTCGAAATCCATCGATCAATCGGCGAGTGCTTCAGGCGAATCCAACAGTTGAAAGTTATTGTGTGTAATAAAATATATATACACGACCTTCAATATAGTTGAAAGTTATATAGGGCGCACGTGCTGCCACGCCAGCCAAGCTCCCGTGGGAGGGATTTGATATGTGAATATAAATACAGCTGTAAAATTCAGATTACAATGGCACAAGATGATATATTTGAAAAAGAACACCAACGTTTCGGCTTTATGCCTTCATCAGGGTGACCAATTAACTAAAATCAAGTCACCCCGATGAAGGCATAAAGCCGAAACGTTGGTGTTCCTTTTTTCGAATGTATCATCTTGTGCCATTGTAATCTGTATTTTACTTGTCCAATTACCTATAACAAATACAGTTGTGTTGTATAGAGTTGCGTTTCACGAAAGCTGCTCCTTGTATTGTCATAACAATTCTGCACTGTAATTGGTGATCTTGTCATGCGCACATATAAAAACTGATATAGATAACAATCGCCACATGCGTCATATATGTAGCTAAATGACACCACAGCAGCTGATTGCTATTGCCCAGGGATACCCCGGACCCAGGGGGGGGGCGGGGGTGCGCTCCAGCATTTCAGTCCAATCAAAAAAGGGAGACGCTTGAGCCGACCAATCAGCGTTTGACGACCTCCGTCGATCGTGACAATGATAAACAAATATTTTTTTTTAGTGCGGCAAAACCGGTGACATCCGCACAAATATCAATTTTTTTCCCTTGTTAGCGGTGATATTGTGATAAAGTAGTATTAAAGATGAAGATTAAAATAACAAGAATGCCTTTGTAGAAAATTAGCACGAAGAATGGAACAATATATGAATAATAGTTTCCACAAGTTTTGCCCTACGGCCACTTTTGCCACGATCGGCGGAGGTCGTCAAACGCTGACTGGTCGGCTCAAGGCGATATAATTGAGGGTCGGCTCAAGCGTCTCCCTTTTTGGGAAGCCGAGCGTTCTACCTGTGTTCTACAGCCTTGCCCGGACCCAAAAGCTGGTATGCATGGATGCATGCGAAATGTATCTTCCCACTGGTGAATGCATCATATATGATGGGCATTCCATGATTCTGAAGTAACAGTCCACAATTCTTATCTGTACATGAAACATATTCTTTGATACTGTGGCTATTAATGTGCTCCTATGATGAAATGAGTCCAAAGTTTTAGGTCGCATTCATGCCATGGTAGAGAATGCAAGGATAATTATAATTAATCGCATTCGTTGCCCTGAAGTCAGTCTTTATAAGCACGGGAGCCGAACCAAGGTCGCCGATGCCAAACGACTCATTTGCATAAAACATCGACAAACTGGTGAATATTCTTGCATGGGGTGCTGTAGACTAGATTCGAAGAAGCTGGCTACTCACCCTAGAACAGGAAGATGAAGATGTGAAATTATATCCTGGTCAGTGCGCAGAAAAACGGGGAACCATGTCTGGACGACGCAAGATGTTTTAGGAAAAAGTCACTCAGCAAACCTTGAGGAAGGAAAAAGAACATCGACAAGAAACATCACATGACAAAACATTAGGGCATGTTGCATCTACTGCTGGTTCAGATTCCCTAAGTGGTGGCGGGAGCACTTTTGAGGAGCAGTTGGAACCACGATTGTCCCGAGAAAGAACAGAGGAGGGTCGGGTTTATGTAGTGTCAAAACGGATCATGGAAAATGAAAAACTCACATCAGCTTTATGCTGTTTAAAGATATCTCATGAGTCACAAGGCAGGAACTGCACTGATGATGCACACATCATTTGTGCAAACGTGTGGAGCAGACGTGGTGATTTTTATATTTATCGTTAAACTGCACGACGGAAACGGATAGCCGACATTTACAACATCTCTGGCCACACTTGAACGTGCCAAGGGGAATCCTCACTCACACGTGCTGTACACAGGGACGGCGAACTTACACACAAATAGACACAGAGATGCTTTTGAGGCCCTGGGTGTTCCTGTCCCTGTGCTCCCGATGTTATCGAAGGAAAACTCCTTGGAGTGCCAACGTTGCCAAACAAAGCGGACCAAGTCAAAACCGATAGCACATAGTATGCTCGGTCTTTAGGGATTCACGGAGGTCAGAGCACTCGTGTTTGATACAACACACAACTCCGGATGGAAAAGTAGCGCTGCGAAGCTGCTGGAAGATATGCTTGCTAGAACGATTTTGTACTTAGCCTGTCGGTATCAGCTTGCTGAACTTGCGGTCAGAGTAGCTTTGGAAACAAACGAGAGTAGTTGGGAAATCATATGACCCGGCCACTACTTTTAAGGAAGCGTCGCCATGGCAAGATAAATATCTGGAAGATATCAAGACGCCAGAGATTTCAGATGCCAGGCTGAATAAAAAGGAACAACTAGCTGTACAGAAGCGTCTGCCGCTACCGACGGACGACGGTGGCGGGAAGGAGCGTCAGGCGCTACCGACGGACGACGGTGGCGGGAAGGAGCGTCAGGCGCTACCGACGGACGACGGTGGCGGGAAGGAGCGTCAGGCGCTACCGACGGACGACGGTGGCGGGAAGGAGCGTCAGGCGCTACCGACGGACGAGGTGGCGGGAAGAACAGCAACGGACACGGTCGAAGGTCAGGCGCTACCGACGGACGACGGTGGCGGGAAGGAGCGTCAGGCGCTACCGACGGACGACGGTGGCGGGAAGGAGCGTCAGGCGCTACCGACGGACGACGGTGGCGGGAAGAAGCCGTGGAGGCAGATTTGGATTCGAGGCGGATTTAGAGTTAGCAGAAGCTGAGTGTATCGGGACAACCACGTCGTGACGAGGTTAAAATTATGGTTACATGGTACATGCTTGGCCATTTCCCCCGAAGTTTTTGCTCTGTTTTGCCTATGTCACTGGTATACGGCCAACATTTTGGTCGTGTCAATGTCTTGTCTGTGCTCTTTCACTTGAGCCCCAAATTGAGCACGTCTGATGAATAGTTATCGAGATACAACGCTGAAAAAAATACAAATGCCACATATTTAACATGAAACCCATATTGCGCAATTCCAAGGGCTTTTCCTCAGTCGTCTCATTTACTTCACGCCGATACGTTCACCACCTGGTTTGATTGACGAAGTTATGGGCGCTCTATAACCTATGCAGTTGATGCGCCCCTAAACCCCAATAACAGCAACTTCAGGGGCTTTGATCAACCCTTTGGAAACCTCCAAATTTGTTATCTTTGCTACCAATCAGCTTCATTGGGGTCAAATAATTATACAAATTTTGTAAGTTATGTTTCTATAATTTTTCCTGGTGTGGGGGCGGGGGGCGGAAGACTTTAGGACTAACCTAAGCTACTTTGCGGATCTACCGTCCCTTACAGTTAAATCGCGACGATGCGAAACTAACCCATTCAGCAACAGCTGCGCACCGTTCTAGTGTACCAACGGTTGTGTAAGTGTCGAGTGCCGGTGGTAAGACACGCGACAAGCACAGGGTCGCAGCCGGCAGTAATGGCTGTGTTCTGTTACTCGGCAGCCGTCAGCTATGACGTCTGGCGATGCCGAGGAGGACAGCTGGCCGGCGCCAGACGCCTCTGACAACCACCTCATACCGCATGACGTCATCAACCCGTTCGTCACGCGCCTAGACGCTCTCAACTCAACGTACGACAAAGTCAAGGTAACCGACCCCGAGTGGTCTAGGGGTAAGATGCTCGTCTCACAATCGAAAGGCTAGGGGTAAGATGCTCAGGGTTTGAGTCTCACCTGTCGCTACTCTTCGCCCGCGACCAATCGGCGTGAGAGATTGGCGACGCTACATGACTCAACGGTCGACGTGTCGTAAAACCAATAACCAAGGTAACCGACCCGCGTCAGCGGTGAGGTGTTATGTGTGCGTTTCTTGTTGCATTCCGTCCACGGACTATGACGTCATGCGTCGTTCTTTGTTCATTCCTCACGAAATCCGCGCCTAGATTTCGTGGATTCCGCGAGGAACGCGCGGACTGTAATAAGCTGCCCATGTGCTGTCCAATATGATTCCGTGCAGGATGGCAAGATGGAGACGTTGATTGGACATGGTCATCGGACCACGATATATGTGGGAAGTTCGTAGGTAATTTCGTGAAAGCAATGCGATTGGGCTGAGTTGTACAACAACTATTTGTGGGTGCTTATGCCACCAACTGTGCAGGGACGGATCCAGGAATTTTGATGGGGGCATCCGCTCTGGAGGGCCGCCATGGGCTGAAAAACACGTTGAGTGGGGGCGGAGACGGGGTGGGTCGGGACTTACACACAAGCGTCCTGGAGAGGTTCATTTTTTCCAGTCGAAAGGGTGCCACATGGCTATCGGGGAGGTCACATGCCCCCCCCTCCCACAAGTTTCCCCACGGATCCAGCACCACAACAAGTTTTGTTTTCACCCAAGTTTTGAAGTTCGGAAGTTTACAAATAGCGACACAAATGGCTCACATAATTCATATACATCTCGAGACTTCCCGGAACTATCCACATCTGTAGTCCACGGAACATGCAATGTCATACACAGCCTGATCCGTGGAAAGGTTGGGACAAATAATGCACCCTATTATTATCCGGGTCCGGTAATGTCCGGTAATTCTGGTAGAATTATGGGAGCATCAAGGGTCAGTCAGCACGCAGGCGAGGCGGGGTGGCGTGGTAGCGCACATACTGGCGTGCAGAACCACACTGCGACCATCCGGCCGTGAGACGCCACTGGAGGCGAGGCGGGGTGGCGTGGTAGCACACATACTGGCGTGCAGAACCACACTGCGACCATCCGGCCGTGAGACGCCACTGGTGAGCGAGTCGGCAGACAACAGTGGGATACTGGGCGTGTGGCTGGTGCTGGCCGAGGCGGGGTGGCGTGGTAGCGCACATACTGGCGTGCAGAACCACACTGCGACCATCCGGCCGTGAGACGCCACTGGTGAGCGAGTCGGCAGACAACAGTGGGATACTGGGCGTGTGGCTGGTGCTGGCCGAGGCGGGGTGGCGTGGTAGCACACATACTGGCGTGCAGAACCACACTGCGACCATCCGGCCGTGAGACGCCACTGGAGGCGAGGCGGGGTGGCGTGGTAGCGCACATACTGGCGTGCAGAACCACACTGCGACCATCCGGCCATGAGACGCCACTGGTGAGCGAGTCGGCAGACAACAGTGGGATACTGGGCGTGTGGCTGGTGCTGGCCGAGGCGGGGTGGCGTGGTAGCACACATACTGGCGTGCAGAACCACACTGCGACCATCCGGCCGTGAGACGCCACTGGAGGCGAGGCGGGGTGGCGTGGTAGCGCACATACTGGCGTGCAGAACCACACTGCGACCATCCGGCCGTGAGACGCCACTGGTGAGCGAGTCGGCAGACAACAGTGGGATACTGGGCGTGTGGCTGGTGCTGGCCGAGGCGGGGTGGCGTGGTAGCGCACATACTGGCGTGCAGAACCACACTGCGACCATCCGGCCGTGAGACGCCACTGGTGAGCGAGTCGGCAGACAACAGTGGGATACTGGGCGTGTGGCTGGTGCTGGCCGAGGCGGGGTGGCGTGGTAGCGCACATACTGGCGTGCAGAACCACACTGCGACCATCCGGCCGTGAGACGCCACTGGTGAGCGAGTCGGCAGACAACAGTGGGATACTGGGCGTGTGGCTGGTGCTGGCCGAGGCGGGGTGGCGTGGTAGCACACATACTGGCGTGCAGAACCACACTGCGACCATCCGGCCGTGAGACGCCACTGGAGGCGAGGCGGGGTGGCGTGGTAGCGCACATACTGGCGTGCAGAACCACACTGCGACCATCCGGCCGTGAGACGCCACTGGTGAGCGAGTCGGCAGACAACAGTGGGATACTGGGCGTGTGGCTGGTGCTGGCCGAGGCGGGGTGGCGTGGTAGCACACATACTGGCGTGCAGAACCACACTGCGACCATCCGGCCGTGAGACGCCACTGGAGGCGAGGCGGGGTGGCGTGGTAGCGCACATACTGGCGTGCAGAACCACACTGCGACCATCCGGCCGTGAGACGCCACTGGTGAGCGAGTCGGCAGACAACGGTGGGATACTGGGCGTGTGGCTGGTGCTGGCCGGACACGGTGTCCGTGCTGGCTGCGCTCGCAGGGAACCTGCACCACCCGTGTTCCCCTGCGGATGGCGGCCGGGGCATCGGCTGGCGTTTAACGCTCGGCTGCGGCTGGCGCTGTCACCGTCCACCAATGGGTGTCAATGATTGTTGGTGCAGAGCACGAGGCCGGTCGGTGGCGTCGTGGAATAGTCCGTCGTCACGCACACACCGCCCAGCTCTGGTGTGTGGTGGCCTGGTGTCACTGCCAAGCACCTCAATACGAAGCGATCATGAGCTTTTCATCACAGGCAGAACAGTTGCTTTCAGACTACGCGGCTGGCAGGCCTTGGAGGTGCGCTTAATGGTCTCGATAATGCAGTGTCCGCAGCTGTCTACTGTCCGGGTTGCCTGGTGCCCCAACAAACAGCGGACACGCTTCGCAAGCGTCACTGTGGTGTGATACAAAGAGCCGGAAAACCGGCTGTTTTTGTGTTGGTGATTAAGATGTTTTTCCGCTTCGCAAGCTGTCTGATGATCCGATGTTTGATCGGGAACTGTGCGTGACATGTGTGTGTTGCACACGTGACGTGGCTGTCGTAGTGTGTTGCACACGTGACGTGGCTGTCGTGCTGTGTGTTGCACACGTTACGTGGCTGTCGTGCTGTGTGTTGCACACGTGACGTGGCTGTCGTAGTGTGTTGCACACGTGACGTGGCTGTCGTGCTGTGTGTTGCACACGTGACGTGGCTGTCGTAGTGTGTTGCACACGTGACGTGGCTGTCGTGCCGTGTGCTGCACACGTGACGTGGCTGTCGTGTTGTGTGCTGCACACGTGACGTGGCTGTCGTGCCGTGTGCTGCACACGTGACGTGGCTGTCGTGCTGTGTGCTGCACACGTGACGTGGCTGTCGTGCTGTGTGCTGCACACGTGACGTGGCTGTCGTGTTGTGTGTTGCACACGTGACGTGGCTGTCGTGCTGTGTGCTGCACACGTGACGTGGCTGTCGTGCTGTGTGTTGCACAAGTGACCTGGTTGTCGTTCTGTGTATCGCTGTTATTCCCCACTGTGCTGCGCATACCATGCTGTGATGTCCCATGCTGTATTTGCGAGATTTAACAAACCGATTCCATAAAATGGATTAATATTTGGTTTGTGTCAGAATACAGTCGGATACATTTCACAAACATGAGCAAAAATGAAAGCGGCAAGACAACAGTATACAGGGGAAAACCGAACACGTGAAGTCAATTTATAAGATGTTGTTCAGCATCGCGACGAACTCGCCCCGTGTCCGAGAAGCGGAAGTGGCCGGCGGCAGTAGGTTCCAGGCCGAGGCTGCCCGGAAGGAGAAGGTTCTGCGTGACATGCTGAGGCGGAAAGGCGGTGGCTCCAGTGCCCCAGCCACCGTCGCACGAGTGGAGCGCCGGGAGACATCCGACCGCCGGCGGAACAGAGCACGGATCGCCTCGGGGGCTCGCGGATCATTCAGGGCTCTGAACACGGCGATGTTGTCGCGGTGAGTGATGAGGTCACGGACACTGCGCCAGCCCAGCGTTGCCACTGTCGGCGAGATATGGTCACGACGACGAGCCCCTACGACGATCCTAGCCCCGAAATTGATCGCCTTCTGCACTCGTCCAAGGTGATATTGGGCAGCCCCGCCCCATGCAGTGAGGCAGTATAGGATGTATGGAAAGACGTGAGACTGAATTAGGAGTTTGCGTGCTTCGGGTGTGAGATGGTGACGGATATTGTGGAGACAGAACAAGGTGGAGTTGCACTTTTTGACAACGTGGGATATGTGCTCCTCCCAGGATAGGGTGCGGTCAATGATGACTCCCAGCATCTTCACGAATGGCGAGGGGGTTAGGACGTGACTGCCAACGTTGAGTTGGTAGGATGTGGCTTTTTTAGGGAATGGGTCGTGCCGACAAGCAGTCGGGTAGTTTTGGTGGGGTTCATCTTCAAGGAGTTGGATGTGAAGTAAGACTGAATAGCAAGGATGGTGTTCTCCTGCCGGGATTTAAGAACGGGTAATTCATCAGGATGTGCAGAGTCTAGCAGCTGGGTGTCGTCGGCATATGATATCAGACGTCCGTATGGAAGGTATGCTGGCAGGTCATTCATGAAGATGCTGAACAGCAAGGGACCAACCAGGGATCCCTGAGGAACACCATGGGATAGCGGAAGGGATAGAGAGCCGCCCCTCACCACCTGCCGCCGGTCAGTAAGGTAGCTGTCAAACCACCTCGGGTCGACGCCGTACCACTGCAGCTTCCGCAGGAGGATATCATGGTCGACGCTGTCGAATGCTTTGCTTAGGTCGATTGAGATGACCGAAGCGATGTGACCAGTGTCGACACGACGTGTAATCCACTCGACAGCGTCGACCAGGGCGTCCTCCGTCGAATGGCATGGCCTGTATGCATACTGGGAGGAGGAAAGAATGTGATTAGTGACTAGATAAGAGGACAGCTGGATACATACTACTTTTTCACATAACTTTGATAAGACTGGCAAAATAGAGATTGGACGAAAGTTACTGGCGACATCGCGAGGCCCAGATTTGTGAAGTGGAACAACCGAAGCAGTTTTCCACGAGGTAGGGAACACGCAGGAGACTACAGAAGTGTTAATGATGTGAAGTAGGTGAGGCCCGAGAACCGGAAAACAGTTGCGGAGAGCGTGCAGTGGTACGCCATCGACTCCAACCGCTTTCGACGAAGACATCTCACATATGGCTCTGAATAGTTCGGGCAGGGTCACCGGGTGTAGCCGGAGGCCGGTGGTAGTCACACAAGGTAGTCGCGGAGGGATGAGTGGAACGCCGCGGTTGCCAGCAACGAGATCAGCGGCAATGCGTGGGCCCACGGAAGCAAAGTGACGATTAAATTCGTCCGCCACCGTCGCTGCCAGGCCCCTCACGGCCCCCTCCCTCCCCCCGGCCGGTCGGAGCGCAAAGTCCCGGATGTGGCGCCAGAAATTGGCACGGTATGTCAGCATTTGCGCACACACAAAGTCACGCCTGGCTTTTGCAAACGCACATTTCACACGGTTTCGCAGCCTCCGATAAGCGACCAAGTAATAATCCGTGCGATAGCTCCGCCAAGACTGAAAAGCCTGGTCACGGTCACGCATGAGCTGCAGCAGGTACGGACTGTCACCTACCCACGGGCAACATGCCCGGCGGGGGTGGACGGTCTTGAGGGGACAATACACGTTCACCGCCACATGCCACAAGTGCATGAACTCCTTTAGTTTCGCGTCCACCCCCGCTGTCCGGTACATACTGCTCCAGTCCGCCTGCAAGAAATGAAGGCACAAGGCGTCCCAGTTAATCTTGCGCCAGGGGCGATAGGTGAAGGACGCCCGGCGACACCGCAGCCCGCGGTAGGGCACGCGCACAATTATTGTCAGATGGTCAGCAATCGGTACGAGCGGCAGCTGAATGGCCGACTCAATATCCGGGACATTGGTGATGGTATGTTCCAGCAGTGTTGCCGTCGGCCACAGATGGGTCGGCTGCCGGATAAGCTGAGAGAGGCCGAGATCCTGCAGCACCTGTCCGTAGCGACGAACACCGGGGCAGTCGGAACGAAGAAGGTTGATGTTCATATCGCCCAGGCAAAAGGTTGGCTTGCCGAGACTGATGGCGGCACGCAGCTGGTCTTGTAGCTCGTCCAGGCCGTCAGATACGGGCTCAGATGGCGGGCGGTAAACCACCCCCACAGTGACAGCACGGCGTCCCCCGCCACTCACAGACACCCACAGCGTCTCGCAGGACGAACCGGTACTTGATATAGGCAGCAGCTTCATATTGAATTTTTCCTTACATAGGATGGCGACGCCACCGCCTCGGGCTGCAGCAGCTGGACGGCCGCGGCCCGACTGGGCCGGACGGTCACGACGCACTAGTTTATAGCCTGGAAATACTAGGATTCTGTCGGACACGGCGGTTGGTTGGTTGGTTATTGGTTTTACGACACGTCGACCGTTGAGTCATGTAGCGTCGCCAATCTCTCACGCCGGTTAGTCGCGGGCGAAGAGTAGCGACAGGTGAGACTCGAACCCACAACCTTTCGATTCGGACACGGCGGAAGAGAGCCAAGTTTCGGATAAGCACATAAGGTCTAGTTTGTGTTCTTGCAGAGTGCGAAGAACACAGTTCATTTTCGGCACTAATGACTGGACGTTAGCATGTCCAATCGCCAGGGTGCGCACCGGCTCAGGGCAGGTGGCAGCACGCAGCGTATGCTGAGTCTGACCGATGGTGAGGCGAGACGGAATGACGAAAGAAGAAGGGAGCCTGTCGCGGAAACGCTGTTGATCCGTGACCCGGTTCATGCGATGTCGCCGCTGATGAACACGACATCCGGCGCGTGTTTCTTGGCCGGCAGTCTCCTGTACTACCACCGGTCCCGTGGACGGAGAGTGGAACGAGCAAGATGGGCGACACTCTACACGACGGGGGGCTTCCCCAGTGCCGGGAGTGGTATGCAGAGCAGCACTCCTTTGAGATGATAGTAATGCTCGTTGCAGGGCTCTCCTCTTCACCTGCTGTCCGCCCCGGCATCCTCGCCTCCTCAGCCGTCGTCGGCGTCCGACCGGGACAGATTCGGCGGGGCGGACCAAGCCAGCGGACAGCTCGGCAATGTTGACGTTAGCGCCGGCCGCGGCCGGGCTCGGCTGGCCCGGGTCGGTACTGACTTCCGGACCCGCAGACATCTGCGGCGGCTGTCCTAGGGGGGAAGTTGACGGGGGTGGAGGGGTGCGAAAAGATTGATGGAGGTGTTCTTGCGCGTTTGCGGCTGGTGGCTGTTCGGCGGCTGGAGGACATGACGATAGTTCTGTACTTTTTGCTGGTTTCTCGGAAGCTTGCACTGATGATGAAATTTCGATGACGGGACCGGGAACTTGGTTTAATTATGAATCTTGTCACACGCTTACGAAGGTTTTCTCGGAAAATGTGGCTTGCCTCCACACAATACACGCATCAGCACGGCTGAATTATCCAAAACTTGATAAGGCGATTTACGGATGATTAAAACACTCACAGTTCACGGCGGCGTCACACAATCACGGTAAGAAGTTCGCATTTCTATAAGCACACTATGAAACTGTATCTGTTGCTGTGCACTGTGTGGTGTATGCTGTGCTGCACATGCTATGATGTGATGTCCCATGCTTCATCTGCTGCTGTGCATTGTGTGGTGTATGTTGTGCTGTGCTGTGTACAGCTTTGTGACACCTCTCTGTTTCGCCAGGTGGCGCTACTGACCGTGTTCGTGCTGCCGCTGCGTATCGTTGGTGTGTGCCTGTGTGTGCTGTTCGGTTGGATATTCGCCACTATCGGCCTGTACGGCCTCTCCGAGGAGCAGCACAACCAGCCGCTACGAGGATGGCGCAGGTCAGACAAATGCGTCGCGCGTTCGCGCCGCGTCACGTGCGTATGTCTGTGTTGAACCGCGCCTCTTAATGGCGGTTATATGTACATGTACTTCGTGTCGAAATGTTTTGCCCATCTGATAGTTACAGCTATTTCAATCAACGATTTTAACCGACCGGACAAAACTAAGATGCTCCACTGTGTTGTGCAAGCTGGATAAAACTCGATTTCCCAAAGCTATGTTGCCGACGTAAACTACATGTTTTATGTGACACATAGATGCACGTAGAGTGAAATGTATGCATGCAAATTATTATCACCATGTCTTAATGTGTAAAATATTTCAAATCACATCGAAAATAAAACCATTTTACCGCTTATAACCGGTAGACAACTGGTGTGGACCAAATTAGTTTCAGCCAGTTGTTTTGCTGACCCTGCTCGTGTCAAGTGTTGTGCTTTATACGCCGCCGCCGCCGCCGCCGCCACCAAGAGAAGTCAACGACTTAGCTGTGTATTATCGCTCGCAACGACATTCCCATCTTGGGTCACCATTTCGACTTCATTGTATCCAGGTCATGTTGTGTATGAGCTTTTCGGCTTTTATTTGGCTCGGTAAGTTGCCACAGGCTAGAATAGGTGCTGGTTACTGTCTTGGTGACGGTATCAAGGGGGCCGATGACTTACAGATACAGCTTAGCATTAAATTCCATTGTGGTTATTATATGCTGTTTAGCTTAACATGGCACCCCTCCTATTACGCTAAACGCTAACATGTACCGGCGAATCTTCTGTAGAATGTTAGCCGCTAGTTGGTAATTCTGCAGTAAACTACTGCATTTTGAGAATGCTGTTTTTCCCCCAGAAGTGCCTAAAAAGAAAGCTCAGGAGAACATTTCTCATCTATGATATTCGTTTCTCTGGTACAAATGGAGTTGTAGGGGCGCAGAGGCAGAAATACTTACAAAATCTGCATGTTTGTGCGATGTCAAAGTTTCTTCGGTTTCTTACGATTGGTTTATTGTCGATCATGTTCCTGAGAAGATGGACACATGCATAATACAATGGAAAATTGACATCGGTGTAGTGCATGATGCCAACGTATGCTTATGTGCATCGGCATGCTTATACGCATCGCTATTTTGCACCCAATAGGTTTTCCATGTAATGTGGCAATGTATCGTTTAAATGAACTCTCAATTCTACTCGGATAGATTAGCTACTCCGGGGCATTTTGTGTCCGATTCTACATGCATGTTAATCGGGTTTGTTCCTCATCGAGTGGTGGTCTCTATAGAAGATGAGTTAAGAGTACACTTTGGTGAACTGATTATGTTGTCGCTGTCTCACAGCTGCTTCACTTGGATCGCATGTGTGTGTGCGGTCGATGTTGGGCTTTGCTTCAATTCAACGGTCAATTCAACAGCTAATCACACCCTTGTGGAATCAGAACTGTCGTGATGTCAGCTGGTAAATGTGCCGTTTCTCGCCACGAGTGTGTTCGTGATATCCGCGAATGGCCCAGGTGCAATTTCGACGCCACAAACCGTGACTGGGTAAACGAGTTGAACGAAGTCACTTCGCGAAGTGCAGTACCACCATATGAGACAGTGACATGGAACGAAATAAACGATTTTATCATCTTATTTTGTTATAATTTCCAACGTGAAAAAAAACTGCGGTGTTAACGACATTTTATCGACGATCACAAATGTATTCATTGCGATTAGACGAACCATTTGGTTGAAACATGTGATTGGTTTTCAGTGGAATTGTTTTCATGATGTGGTTTCAAGTTACCTGGAGAATACACCAGTCACTGTCGTCATCCTCTCATCACATTGAAATGACAATGTCGGAAGAGTGATTACTATGAAGTGTCCTGTGTCGTATGTGTCCTGTGTCGTATTGTGAAAGCTTTGCGCAGCGACCATCGTGCAGGAGTCCGTCGACTCGGTTAACCCCTAGGCGTTGCATTAGGCTTCACATCACTGCAGACAGTAGTCATCAATGAAGAATAAATCAAGCGTCGGTGGTCGGACCACTTCCAGGCCACCCATGGGCTGCTACCTACCAAAGTTGGCATCACTAATCTGCCCCGCCTGCAACCATATCCCTGTAATTTGACCTTGTGGCCAGAAGCAGCGCTCCCACTACGCGCTCAGGGACGTCACTGCCATGGTGTCAAATAATCACTTGTTTCTGATCTTTCCCAGTTGTTACTGCCCCACCCCCTCCACCCTCCCTTCGTCCTCAAGACCGCCTCATTTGCTGCGTGCGTTCTTTCCCATTTCCTGTTCCCCTCCTCGCCTCATTTCCAGCTGCTCTCAGGATCCTTGGCTCCCCTTCCCTGGCAGCTCGTTCTCCACACCTCCCCCAACTCCTCATCATCGGTCTGTCTGAGTGGTGGCGTCCTGGTGATGATCTGTGCCGTCATTCAGGGCGAGTGGCTGGCGTCTGTGTGGTGTCGCATATATCTCCGATTTGTGTTCGGTCCGGCGTCACAGGCGGCTGCGCTGGGTGGTGCTGTTCTGCACGCGCTGTGTGTTCGTGTCGGCCGGATTTCCGTGGGTGTCCGTGCGCGGCCGGCGAGCCGATCCAGTCGACGCGCCCGTGCTGGTGGTGGCGCCGCATTCGACCTACTTTGACGTACTCACCGTCATCGTCATGTCGGCGCCCAGCGTCGTCGCCAAAATCGAGACGTCGCGCGCGGCGCTGTTCGGCAGTAGGTAGCGGGTCGGCACGGCCAGTGGGGCTGCGTGGCTGCCGCTTGGTCGCCTCCACCGTCCGCCTGTCGCCTCCCCCGTCCGCCTGTCGCCTCCCCCGTCCGCCTGTCGCCTCACCGCCGTTTCCATACTCCAGTGGTGTCGTCCCCCCACGTATCGCCTCTGTCTCACCGCGCTGGTCCGGCTACGGTGACCTCGACCTGGTCGCCGCTTTTTACAGCCGAGTTTCTGTCTTGATTCCTCCTGGTTCCTGCGTCTGCCTTCCTGCTTTATCCAGTGTGTCAACGGATATCGCCTTCTGTTTTGTGTTTCCTGTTCCTTTTCCCTTATTTGGCTGCTCGATCTTGTTTTACCTCTTGTTCCTCTCAGTCTATCTGTCTCACTCTCTCGCTCACCCTCACTATCACTCTCACTCTCACTCTCTTTCACTCTCTCGCTCACTATCACTCCCACTATCACTGTCACTGTCAAAACCTCTATCACTATCACTATCTGTCTCGCTCTCTCGCTCTCTGCCACGATGTTACTATCTGCCTCTTCCCCAGTGTTCTCAAATTCCTAAACTCAGGTGGGATTCGATACCAAACGGAACTTTTTCTTGTATCGCTGCTTGTAGGCTATTTGCATCCTTTAATGAGAACACTTTGTGCCATTGTCTAACGCGCAATACACCTCACAATGATAGGTAGTCATTTTATTATATAAACCGGTAACGGATAGTGAAACAAGGATAAGTTCTCCATCATACACACGTTAATCTTGCTCGCGAACAGACCGTGCTTACTTGTCAACCTCAGGCTTGGCCTGCACTCATCCTTTCACACACCACTCCGTCGCAATATTGCCAAATTCCCTACGAACACTTAGCACCATAAGTTACAGCAGGTGCACAATGTGCGGTGTTAAAATATTGGTTAAAACCTATTTGAAATCTTCTGATAAACAATCTGTACCAATGTGTTTACTTCTGTTGACTCACGTCTGCTCTGTGTGTGTGCAGGCTCAGTCAGATTATGGCGTTTTTTCTTTTCAGTTTTCAGTTTTTGTGTTGCATTAATTCTGCTCGACTTTAAGAATGTACCGCCTAGAGTATACTCTATCCACGTTTTGGTCCTGGGGATGGGGTATCTCATCACGACTATATGGACGCGCACCGAGAAGGTGCCATGCCGGCCAAGCCATGAGTGCGAAGATGACACGGTCAGTGCTGGCGCTGACAGATTCAGAAGTACTAATCCAGACGGCAGCCCACTCGTCCACGGGCGCTACTGTTGGGAGAACATTCTAGGGGCGCTTGATCTCCTTCCAGGGGTACCATTCGTCCTCATAGGGCACCTTTCACTGAATGTTTTGCTGATGGGCCACAGTGGAGCCTTGTGGAGGGACACCTATTGAGCAATTCAAGAGGTGCAGTATAGCTTTCGCTCCAAATACCGTCCCTCTAAATCCGCCAGTGAGCCAATTGAGAGTAGATGGAGACGCGTAATACCAGTACTTTCCAAAAGGGTCCCAGTAATGGACGATGAAGGCTCAGTGGTTAAGCCTAGCGTCTGGTATGCCAGAGGCACGGGGTTCGATTCCCCCGTGCCCGCACCTCCTGCCAGGGTGAGGGACAGGCGACGCCAAATGACCTCAGCTGTTGAGTGCGTCGTAAAGCCACACAACCAACCAGTAATGAACGATGAACCATGTTTTGATGATTAAGCAGCCGAAGGCATAAGGCCTAGATCATAATTGGAGAGGGGAATTTTGACATTGTATTTCATGCAAGGCCAAGAGGGATAATGTTAGCGTAAGGTACCCTATTGTGTGGTGGGACACGGGAAGGGCTCTGCTTCCGTGGGTGCAGTGTTAAAATAATGGGTTTTCATTAGGTGTGAGATGTCGAAACGAACACAGTAGGATGTCAAAATTTGCCATGGAATTAGTGTCATTTAAAATGCTTTTGATGTCTCCCAGACTCAAATTTGAGCCAATGGCATGAGTGTACCTTTATCATTTGTTTCGATATTCATAATTTAGAAAGAGCTATATTCGGGATAGCGATAAAAATACCTATGCAATAAACTGATATTGTATGCCATATCACATTATAAGTAATCCCTTTTCCTGAAATTGCATTGCGAAATATTCGAAAATCAGTATGCCTTATGGAGAGCAAGAATGTGATACTTATGAACGAGATACTGTTAGAAAGTAGACAGGAAGACTTCATAAGCACGCATCAAGAAGCAGGATGTTGGTACTTCTTGGAGAAGGATGTCGATTGAGTGTTCAAAAAGTTGTATATTCCACCCTATTTCACGAATAATTTATCACTGCGTGGGTGTCATGTGAGTGTCGATTTCTCTTCGAGGGGCTCCACAATGTTTTCATAGCTTAGCGATGTAACCTATAGGAAGGCCCCGTTACTGTTTTTCCTCCTAACCAAATTCAGTGACTTGTCAAAATAATTTACATCAAACGGCATTCCTGCCTGCCGCTTGTTCCCACACGTTGGGAGCAGATTCATGGAGAAAAAAAGGTATCAGTCCAGACTATTGCTTTGAAAATAGGGATCATTTCCCGTTGCCTTTTCCTACTTTGGCTGCGCTACTGAGTGAGGTGGTTGCAGTACGTCTGGAGTACTATTAAATTGATGGAAGCTTCTGGTGGAGAATGGGAATGGAGTAGCATGTTATGTCCCTATGTCATGCCCCCTACCTCATGTTTACAAAATGTTCGCTTGCCCCTTACGACATCGGTTTAGAGATCCATAAACGTGGTGCTGGGCCATGGTACCCGAAAGGCCCCTGGATTTTTCAGTTATGACTTCAGCGCAATGGCATTCCATGTCAAAAATTGACCTAAAAATGGTCTTGGCTCCTGGAACGTTTTCAGTGCTTTCATAGAACTCCAAGCAGTGCCTCAAGGGTTCCGCTAAAGAACGGGGGATTGTGACTGGTTCGAGCTTCTTACCTTTCACGGGGGGGATTGTGACTGGTTCGAGCTTCTCACCTTTTTGGGATGGATTCGAGCACAAATGCTCCCCAGGTTTTTGAATAATTTTACATATTTCATACGGCACCTCTTGACCAGCTCCGTAAATTGCGTTTTTTTTCTTCAAGTCGCTAGCTTTGGGTCACAACAGTAGTACAGCAAACAACAGGGTAGCCAGAATTGTCCTGGAGGGTGAGAGGATGGGTGGGTGAAAAACAGCATGGAACAATAATACGGTAATTTGGTAAAAACAACGTAAAAACAACAACAAAGACAGCATGAAGCATGCCACAAACAACATATAGCATACCACAAAGGGACATAATACCCAATGTAAATGCAACATATAATACAAAAGCACACGCTTGACAAGACGTGTTCCAGTCCGTAACATGTATATTAATTCACATGGGAAAGCATGCGTTTTTGCTTGAAAGGCGAGAACCGACCAGTCTGAGCCTCTCTTGTAGCCAAAAGGCGAGGTACGGTTTGCTAGCATGTGTGTAAATTTGGACCCTTTGGTTTGTTGACCAGCGGCATATCAAAGCGTTCTTGTCATTGGGCACTTTTGTGTTCATCTGGCCCGAGGTTTTTTTTGTCTGCGCTTTCTGCGGGGGAAGCCGACAGCAATCGAGTATTCAAGCTTCCCAAAACTTAGTATTTCTGGTGAAGTCCATACATGGCCGGGAGTTTCTCAACCATGCCATGCCTGGACCATGGCGGGCAATTGTTTTCCGTGCAAAATGTATGTATTTAATTGGGCAACTTGACGCAATGTATTGTGTGGGTGTTGGAGTATAGTATCATGAAATAGGCATCGGCTTGTTTGTAACTATAGACCTTGCGTCCGAAAAGTCCTTACCTATGTTTTGTATTCGCACATGAAAATAGTTCCTTCCTTCAACCAAGTTCAACGTAGACGAGTAGTCTAGGGGTAAGTCTTCAAACCGAAAGGCTATGGGTTCGAGTCCCACCTATCGCTACCCTTCGCCCATAACCATTCAGCGTGAAATGTCGGCGACGCTATGCGTTCCAAAACAGTTGGTGCGTCGTAAAACCAATAAACACGAACACAACGACCAAATGCATCAGTTTCTTATGATTGAACGTTTGACGTGTCGCCCCAAAATGTACGCTTAAGCGTACGTCATTTGTTCTCATCTCTAGAACTTCTTACCCAGGATTCAAAATTAATTTGAGAACACTTCTCTTCCCCTTTAGGTTTTGCTTCGTTGCTTCCATGTTGGTGTTTGTGCTGGCGCCGTTGCGTCCATATACGACATCTGTCCCGGCTGCCCGTCCTCACCTGTCCTTGTCCTCGCTTCCATGTTGGTGTTTGTGCTGGCGCCGTTGCGTCCATATACGACATCTGTCCCGGCTGCCCGTCCTCACCTGTCCTTGTCCTCGCTTCCATGTTGGTGTTTGTGCTGGCGCCGTTGCGTCCATATACGACATCTGTCCCGGCTGCCCGTCCTCATCTGTCCTTGTCCTTCCATGTTGGTGTTTGTGCTGGCGCCGTTGCGTCCATATACGACATCTGTCCCGGCTGCCCGTCCTCACCTGTCCTTGTCCTCGCTTCCATGTTGGTGTTTGTGCTGGCGCCGTTGCGTCCATATACGACATCTGTCCCGGCTGCCTGTCCTCATCTGTCCTTGTCCTCGCTTCCATGTTGGTGTTTGTGCTGGCGCCGTTGCGTCCATATACGACATCTGTCCCGGCTGCCCGTCCTCATCTGTCCTTGTCCTCGCTCCGTGGTTACGTGTCCGACGCGTGTCCCCAACTCGTGCGGTTGCCTCTGTCGGCTGTCCCGTGTGTCTGCTGCTGTGTGCCCAGCGGCCACTGCCTCTGCCTCTGCCTATGACCGCCCGCCGCTGGCTCTGGTACCGTACCGCACGTCAGCGTAGCCCCAGCCGGTCGGCCGCCCTCGGCAGCGCCGCCCAGCGCCGGCTACTCCAGCAGACGCGTTGCTATTGCTGGCATGAGTAGGGTGCCGAGCGAGCTTCCGGACACCGCCGTCCCTGTCCCCGTCCCCGTCCCCGTCCCCGTCCCCGTCCCCGTCCCCGTCCCCGTCCCCGTCCCCGTCCCCGTCCCCGTCCCCGTCCCCGTCCCCGTCCCCGTCCCCGTCCCCGTCCCCGTCCCCGTCCCGTCCCCGTCCCGTCCCCGTCCCCGTCCCCGTCCCCGTCCCCGTCCCCGTCCCCGTCCCGTCCCCGTCCCCGTCCCCGTCCCCCCCTCCCGGTCCCTCCCCGTCCCGTCCCCGTCCCCGTCCCCGTCCCCGTCCCCTCGTCCCGTCCCCGTCCCCGTCCCTGTCCCCGTCCCCGTCCCCGTCCCCGTCCCCGTCCCCGTCCCCCCCGCCCCTGTCCACGTCCCTGTCCCTGTCCCCGCCCCCGCCCCCGCCCCTATCCCATCTCCCAGAGCTGGGAGATGGGCGGGCCCTTTCCCCGCTATGTCCCTGCCCCGCCTCGCCCATGCCACGCCACGCCTCGCCTCGCCTCGCCTCGTCTCGCCTCGTCTCGTCTCGTCTCGTCTCGCCTCGCCTCGCCTCGCCTTGCGCTGCCCTCCTCCACCCCTTCACCCCCATCCCTCCTGCCACTCCCCTTCCCCGGGTCGCACCGAACTCGCTCGCTCGCATTCGCCCCTCGCCGACACCGTAGCCGTGGCCGGAACCGTAGCTGTAGCCGTCGTGGGTCGCGCTGCTTCTGCGCTTACGGTCGCCCGGCCGGTCCTGTGTGCTTGTCAGCTGCCTGTCTGCCTGTTCAGCAAGCTCTCGGGCTGGTGTCGGTGTCGCTGCATGGGTGTCTCGGCATGTGTCGGTGGCATGCGGGTGTTTTCGTGCCGTGCCGTGTGCTGCTGTGTATGCGATGCGATCCGTGGAAGCACGGCCGGACGTTCGTGACGTCACGCGTCGAGCTGGCGTCTGGCGATCAGCTGACCAGTGCGCCGGCGACCAGGCTGCTGGCGACAGAAGGGTTGGCATCGCGCTGCGCTGACTCAGGTAAGGCGCGCGTCGGATGGCGGCTCGACTGTGGCCGCAGACGTCAACGTCGGGCGTCTTCCTGACCTCGGCGACGTCGCACCACTGACATTGGCGTGCGGCGTGCGGCCGAGGCAGGCTGCTGTCTGGTCACCGTACTGCAGACGATGCCGCCGCGCTGGCTGGCCGGCCGACCGTGGCACACCGAGCAGCCCACCACTGCATCGCCTGCACCACTGAGGTGATGGCAATCACCGACTGCACCATTCTCTCACACGAGAGGCTTCTGCCTTCCGGTGCATCCGTTTTGCGGTGAAGGCAGCTGGTCTGTAGCGCACGCTCTTTCCTGATGCCGTGGAGCGCTAAGTTCTGCTCATGAGTCACGCAGTGGCGCATACATAGCGTATACATAGCGCGGCCGTCTGGCCGCCCCAGGCATGCGCCGGTGTTGCGTCAGGTGCGAACCCTCGCAGTATCCACGGCTCTGTTCACGGTCTGACCATGTAGCCGGCGTGGCGGCGGCGGCGGCGTGGCGGCGGCGGCGGCGGCGGCGGCGGCGGCGCTGCTGTCTCCGTGGACGTCCCGAGCGGCGCGACGGTGGTGACGCTCACCACTGCCGGTGGTCGCCAGCTCGATCCGGCCGTACGAAGCGTGGAACGCTCGGCTGCTCTACTACCTGACCGGCTGGATCATCACCACTCGCGGCGAGATGTCGCGCCGCGTGCCCGTGCTGGTGGTGGCGCCACATTCCAGCTTCATCGACGCCATTGTCGTCTTCTGGTCCGGCATGCCCTCAGTCGTCTGTCGCAGTCAGACCATCGGCATGCCCTTCTTCGGCAGTACGTCCACGGACATAGGGTGGGGGACTACAGTACGTCCAGGCAGGTGGTGGGCAGGGCTGTGAGCGCTGCAGTCTTCAGGTCTGTCGGGCACCTGTCCCTCATCTGTATATACGCGGACCGCAGCTTGACGATGCATCTGAGGGCTAAGTGGAAGGCGTAATTTTCTCCACGGCGCCTAGTTAGTCCGCCCCCCCCCCCCCCCAAAAAAAGTATATATTTCTGTACCTTATCCCAAACATCATCCCCGGTAAAAACTGGCCTCAGACAACCGGGTCCAGAATGTCATCAAGATGTCCCTCCTGTATGGCGGGCTGTCTCCATTACCGTCACCATCGTTAGTCTATACAGCAGATGCAAGTCATTCCAGCACCCTCCACTGATGGGCGCTGGCGCGGTTCATGGCCCATTTGTCCGCTCCCAGCTTAGTTGATACGCCCGTCAGAACAAGTAATGAGCCAGTCGGGAAATACTGACATCAGCCGCGGCTGTTACCGTGTCCTCTGCCCATGACTGGATGAGAGTGTGTCCTGTCCTGTGGCGTGAGTAGAAGCCCGCCTGCCAGTGTGTGTTCTGAAGAGAAGTGGCTCACTATGGCACAATCTGGCACGCCAGTTGGGTGTAAGTGCCGATGTTAGCCGACATCTGATCTCGTCACTTGGTGTGGAACAGTTAGTCTGTCGTATATCGCCCAGTGTTGTTATCCGAATATACAGGGTTTACTCCCTATCCTCCCTACGACCCGGCACAGCTCTACTCAGTCATTTGGCTGCCCTGGCCTGTACTGTTAACTGAACGAGTGTTGAGTGTGTTATTCGGGTCGTGTTGCCTGTCATGGCGTTCGGTGAACCCCCAGTCCATTTGAGTTATCAGTGTGTTCGACCCAATTGCCTTTCGCAGATAATTTCGGCGCCAGAAATACACACTGTCCTTGCTTTGTCCCAGGCTGAAAACCGCCGGAGTATAAAAGAAACTGCTTCACTTCTTCACTTTGAAACGCCATGTTTTTCACATGTTGTAATTCAGAATTGTAATCGTAGAAGACTCATAAAAATGAAAAGATGCATTTTTAAGAGATAAAAATTCCCTTTTAAGCCTCCTTGTCTTTTTGTTCAGATCCTCACACCCCGTCTCGGAGGGGGGTTGATGCAACCCCCCTCTAATCTCCAAACCGAGCGTCGCACGAAAATGAAAGAGGTGTCATCGGAAAGCTCTCGACGAGTAGAATCAGACCCCCAAATTTTATCCCCCCCAAAATGACGTCACTAGGGGGTCTATGTTTTCACAACTGACTTCATGTTTTTGGCTCTGGGGAGTTCATTTTGGGGGAGATTTGAAAAAGAAAACAATTTGGAATCAGAAAAGGAAGGCGAAATCGACCATTACCCCAACATTTTTTGTCGACATAAAGATCAAAATTTTATTTTTCGAAAATTGCATAGTTTTGAGTTTTTAATTTTCTTTGATTTTTTTTATCTAATGGGTTTAGCAGATTTTATCAGATCGCAAAACATTGTTTGAATCAACTTGCTCTCCTAAAAAAAATGCTTACTTCAACCAGAATCTTCGATTTTAGCCATAATGGTAAAATATGCAAAACTAATGTCATAAAAAAAAACTGGGAAAAAATCAAAAATTCCTCTGATGCGTTTTGTTTCCTTCCTAAAGATAAGCAAACGCTGAAAGCTTCATTAAAATATCTTTATCCGTCAAAGCGTGACGACTGGTTCAACTTTTCTGGAGGTGACCTCACTTGGCCTTCACTAACTCGTCGACCCTAGATGACCTTAGCTCAAAATTTTTACACAAAATGCCAAATTGACGTGGGGAAAAGGTATGCCAATTTTCGGCGCGCTGGCGCGCGCTGTTCTTCGACTGTCCGCGGAAGACCTTATGGGGGGGGGGGCGCATATCAACCTCCCCGAGGGTTAAGAGTGGCGAAGGTAAGTCTAATCGATTGCCATGTCCGCTAGGGGAAAGGGTCCACGCCAGGGCTGTTGCAGTATAGTGTTTAATGTATGTCCGTTTCAAATATCAATAATTTGTGGGATCTAAAAATGAGCAGTTTATGTAGTTCAATAGTTCACCGCAAGATAGCTAATTGTTTCAGAATCATATTCAAGGTTACGTGAAAACCCTTTAACACGCGCACTGGAGGGGGGGAAGCGAAATCCGCCCACCCCTCCGGTTTTTCGTAAATAACTGCAGACTTTACCGGTCGATATACGCGATTTTCTGCGTACCTGCTTAGAAATGACCGGCGCGTCGTTTAAAGTAAGAAAAATGGAATTCGGCCGAAAACTTTTCAAGTTAGGGGCCCCTAAAGTCAAAAAAAATTATACCGCCAGACCACAAAAATCGGCGCTGATGCGCTTCCCGTATATTCGCAAAAGAGAAGTGTTCTTGGCAACACTAGCGACTTGTTTGATGTATATTGATATGCTATATAGTTTCAAGATCATGTTAGGTCACCGAGGTCAAGTCAGGTCAGAGTTCATGACAGGTTAATGGAACCAAACTTGATCAACTGGAATGTTGTCATAAATGCACTACTGTTTGTCATTTGTACTGTTTGTCATTGCGTTTCCATACTTTATTCATGTACTTCACTCCTTTCTTCACGAAGCCGATTGCTCCGAGCTGCCCGACGGAGCAGTCGGGCGGGCGGCCCGGTTTCGGTAACTGGAACAGGTAACTGACCGGATAAAGTGATGCTATATAGGTGACCTGAGGTCAAATGTTGGGTCCAGCATCTGCATTGCATCATTAATAATGTCCAAAACATCATTGGTGCCTATTTTGGAGCATTTAAATTCAATCACAGCGATCCATAACGATGACAAGCCACGATTACCAGAAAATTTGACCTTATTTGACCTTGAAGATATTGACCTAAGGTCATGAAAGTTGCACACAATAGAGTTCACTACCGTACCCATCCACCCTGCGAATTTCGTTCCTCTAGCTTCGCTAGGAGCCGAGATCTTAGGGGGGGGGGGGGCGGAATCCGCCCCCCTCCAGTGCGCGTGATTTTCAGAGGCCCTCCAGGGCGCGTGTTAAGTTTCGAGACAAAAAATGCTGATGGATGCATGCTGAATTTATCTGACAACTATCTGAGTTGACATGTCATGGTCCCCAACACAGCCCCGCTACGACGTATTCGCTGCCTACTTACTCATTCAGATGGACGGATCTAGACGCGTGTTCTTGTGGGGGGGGATACAAACTTTAATTTCGAAAACCCATCAGATTTGAACAGATACCATTCGTTCCAGTCTCTTAAACAATATTTATTGAATAAAATGTTCTTAGATGTCGAGAAAATACTATTTTAGTGCAAACTTCACGCACAAATCTGCTCCTTGGTGGGCGAGGAGGAATGGATCGTGCCCCCTCCCTCCCCTTGTATCCGCCCCTGCTCATGCGAATTGTTATCTGTATCAGTTCCACTCATCCTGCTTGTGCAGATAACAAAAAACATGAGCATACACCAATGCAGGCAGTTGCACGTAAGCGCGGCGTTAGCTGGCGCATCGCTGGTACGCGTGCCGCCTCACCTGCCCGACACTCTGTCAGTGGCACCCTGCCGGCCAACAGGTAAGTTGGACAGTTACACCCAGCACCACGCGATGCCAGCCCTTCGGCGGGCTCGGACGGCGCCCACCGGCGGCGGCCGACCGTCGGTGGCCGACGGTCGGCCGGTCCGCGCTGCAGCTGTAAACACTCCGAGTGGACGTGTAAACACGCAACGGCGCCAGCCTAGTGTTTAGACGTTGGCGCTGTTGTTGGTCGGGTGATGGATGGACATTAGATGTCGGCACGCTGTGGGATATTTGTAGAGTAGTTGAAGCATGCATGGATTGGGGCGCTATATGACTTATGCAGTCGATGCGCTCCTAAGCTACAATACTGCATGAATTGGGGTGAAACGAATGCTTTGTGGAAGCTCCTGTAGACGTTGTCCTGATCCTTTTTGTCATGTTTATGTTATATATATATATATATATATATATATATATATATATATATATATATATATATATATATATATATATATCCCGCACTACGTGCTCTTGGTAGCCTAGACATACGGGATTGGTTGTACACTTCTGTAGTGTTTATTCTGAGTATTTGGTAATTTCGTGTTCATTGGATGTACTTAGGTAACTGCTGTTGAGGTACCAATTAGTGTAGTAAAATAATACATTCTTTGACAATCCTTAAGTGTGCCAACAACTGTTTTTATCTTTTCAACCCTGATATCCCGCGGCTGCAAGCGGATAACCAGTACTTTGGATATGCGCATTTGTGTGGTCAAATTATAATTTCATGAAATATGCATAAATAAGCATTGCATGTAACATTCTTCATGTGTCCACTTTGATGTCAGTATCACAATTAATGTGAACTGAACTGCACACAGCCATATATGCTAAATAGAGAGCAGGTTACATGTACTCAATGTGTTATGTAACGTTCTCGAATCTCGTTCTCACATACACGTCATTCGGCTCCATCAACCTACCCATTGTTGTACCCCCCTCCCCCCTGTCCTCGCTACTGATGACCCAACAACCCCAGTCGTGTCGTGAGTGATTTGAGGGTCGCGTGTGGTACGGCCTGCTGCAGAGCTGATCGACTATACCCAGCCGGTGTACGTTTCGCGGGAGGACCCCAACTCGCGCCAAAATACCATCCGCGAGATACAGCGGCGCGCCCACTCCAAGGGAGAGTGGCCTCAGGTGAGATCGGGTCTAACGGAGGGGGTCCGGGCCATATCGGATGGAATGGAAAGTGACCTCGGATGGGTGGAAGTGCAAAAGACAATGGCCGTAGGCGAGATCGACCCAAGGGATAGTGGGTGGAAGGTCTACACTCCCGCCACTTGCGTCCGTTTTGCGGCAGAACTGGTGGCAATTGCCAAGGCTTTTTTATTCAGGTGGAAGACGATAATTTACACCTGATCTTGTCAGACACTCGGCAGCCTTTCAGCGCTGGATATATTTTACCCACCTAATCCACTCGTACAAGACATTTTGCTGCTAATTTCTGAAGACTGAAGACGTCAAAGCCTCGTTTGGGTGTATGGCAGTCGTGCTCGGGACGATCAAGACATGGGGAAGTGACCCTGTGTCGTCTACGTCTAGGATACACATACTTTTCACATCACTACATTCTCTGTGGAAAAGCGACCAGCGTGTCTCCATTGCGGTGATGACCTGTATGCAGCCAATATTCTCATCGCATGTCTCATTTCGAAACTGAACGTCGCCGCTTCTTTGGAACGTCATCGCGTACCCTGGCGGGACTGCTGGGCGATGGTTCGCGCTTTGTTGTTGAACTCGTCCCGTTTCTGTCTGCGGTTGGTTTTGACCTTTTGTACTCTCGCCGACAAGTGTGGCATATGGATAACAAAGCTTTTCTGACCCCGCAAAATAACCTGGTCATTAAATGTCGTATGCTGTGACGTGTATTATTGTTCGTTACTTGATGCCGGTACGTTTCTAACCTGGCTCGTCCGACGTAGTTGTGGGTGCTATGTAGCAAATGCGGTTGATGTACCCATGAAACCAAATAACGTCTGGACTGAAGGGTGGGTGGAAGGTCTGTGCAGAAGCATGCTGGTGTTGCGACCTGATTGCATGACCCTTCTCGGCAGATCCTGCTGTTTCCCGAGGGCACATGCACGAATCGGACGTGTCTGATCCAGTTCAAGCCGGGCGCCTTCTACCCGGGCGCTCCAGTGCAGCCGGTAGTGGTGCGGTACCCAAACCGCCTCGATACGGTCACCTGGACGTGGGATGGGCCAGGCGCGTGAGTATCCCCCTCGTCTGGACGTGGCGGAAAGCCGGTTCGGGTCACTACTTGGCCTGGGGTCTCTGTCGGCAATGGATCTTGATGATTGGTGGGACCTGGTCCGTCAGAATATGATACATCTGCACTTGAAAGGAAATCCAGTCGACCAGTAGTGAACCTGGAAGAGACCTGGTCCGTCATTACTGCTTCCAGAAGGGACATGGTCCGTCAGTACAGCATCCAGAAGGGACCTGATCCGTGAGTACTGCATCCAGAAGGGACCTGGTTCGTCAGTACTAAATCCGGAATGAACCTAGTCCGTTAGTATTGAACCGGGAATGGACCTGGTCCGTCAGTACTGTATCCAGAAGGGACCTGGTCCGTCAGTACTGCATCCAGAATGGACCTGCTCCGTCAGTACTGGACCTAAGAAGGACCTGTTCGGTCAGTACTGGACATTGGAGGGGACCTGACTTGTCGGTACTGGACCTTGAAGGGACCTGGTCCGTCAGCAGTGCACCTGGGAGGGACCTGCTCCGTCAGTACTGGGCCTGGTAAGAGCCCGTTCCGTCAATACAGGCTGTATCTGTAGAAGGCCCCGTCAGTCAGGACTGCACCCGGGATGGGATCTGGTCCGTCTGTGCTAGACCTCAAAGGTACATGAGGTCTGCTTCGTTAAACAGCGATTCTAAGATGGCCATAGAAAAAGTATGATGGGTCTACTTTGTACGCTGCTACGTAGAACGTGACCAACGTCGTACTTTCTGTCTTAGAATGTGATGCCATCGTAGACATTCTAAGTGATGACGTCATACATTTAGGAAGACAACATTTAGTCATTAAATAACATTGTGGCTGTATTTGAAATTTATGATAGTATTAAGTAACCCCATCTTATTTGTTGTTCCATCATCTGATCAGCGCACATTTGTCGATATTTAAGCCGTATTATATTCGAGTGTTCAACCGCCACAGCAATTCGTCCCAGGGAAGGAACGACGTAACAGGATTCTAGACTACAACCTCGGTGGCGTCTTATTGTGGTTGGATAGTTTTGTGATTTCTTTGACAATATCAATATAGGTAATTAGGTAACGTACCTGACTAACCCGGGCGGATGGAGACATTTCTAGTTATATTACCTTACAAACCATTGCGAATCAAACTTATAAAAGTCAGCAATTTAGCTAAAGCAAAATAGCCTGGGTTGATGCACAGGTAGGTGCTACCTAGATACAAACCTACATGAGTCAGGTCACGACCATTCCATATTAGTGATTGATCTGAAAACTCTCGGTCTTTACGACCGGACGGCTTACCTGGCATTCCCTTCGAGCCTCATTATGTCATCTTCAAGAAAATGAGGCTTTACATGATAAAATATAATACAAACGACAGAAAACAACATATAGCAAAAGCGCAACACTCAGTATGAGAAAAGGCAACGCCACCCCTTCGTAGTTGTTCGGCCTAAAATGTACGCGTTTGTACAAATATGGCCGAGTCGCGGCCAACTATCGAAACTATTTTCGCTTAAGGTTTCCGTTGGTGAGACAGGATTCCACGACGGTGGAATAGAATACTGACGTGCAATTTATATGTCTTGCTATTATTTCGATGGCGGCGAAACGGAATTGCTTACTTCCGTAGATAATCTACGTTGATGCGATTTTTTATTGGGAGTACTTTTATGCCAGTCCCTGGTGTGTTGGTACTGAACCCGAGATGAACCCAGTCCGTGAGTATTGGACCTGTGAGGGACCTGGTCCGCTAGTACTGGACTTATGAAACCTGCTCTAACAGTACCGAACCTGGAAGGAATCTGACCAGTCACTACTGCACTCGGGATGTATCTGGTCTCGTCAGTGCTGGACCTGGGTGGAACCTGGTCCGTCAGTACTGGACCTGGGAGGGACCTAGTCCTGTCGGTACTGAATCTGGCAGGGGCCTGGTCCGTCAGTACTGAATCTGGGAGGGGCCTGGTCCGTCAGTACTGGACCTGGGAGGGACATGGTCTGTCAGTGCTGGATCTGGGAGGGTCCTGGTCCGTTGGCGCTGGACGTGAAAGGTACCCGGGAGCGGATGTCGGCCCTCCGTCCGACTGGCCCGACACGTCCAGATATCACTGGCACACCCCAACCGAGAGTCGATTTATCAGATCGTGCATGGCGTGTTTTGGACGTTCGCGAAACGTTCTGTCGCTACCCGTTGAGCTGCTGCCCTACAGGGCGGTCGCTTCTCCTTCAGCTGTTGCCCTACAGGGCGGTCGCTGCCCCTTCAGCTGCTGCCCTATAGTGGGCGGTCGCTGCCCCTTCAGCTGCTGCCCTACAGGGTGATCGCTGCCTCTTCAGCTGCCGCCCTATAGTGGGCGGTCGCTGCCCCTTCAGCTGCTGCCCTACAGAGTGATCGCTGCCCATTCAGCTGCCGCCCTACAGTGGGCAGTCGCTGCCCCTTCAGTTGCTGCCCTACAGGGCGGTTACTGCCCCTTCAGCTGCTGCCCTACAGGGCGGTCGCTGCCCCTTCAGCTGCTGCCCTACATGGTGGTCGCTGCCACTTCAGCTGCTGCCCTACAGGGCGGTTGCTGCCCCCTCGGCTGCGGTCGCTGTCCCTTCAGCTACTACCCTACAGTGGGCGGTCGCTGTGTCTTCAGTTGCTGCCCTACAGGGCGGTCGCTGCCCCCTCAGTTGCGGTCGCTGCCCCTTCAGTTTCTGCCGCAGAGGGCGGTCGCTGCTCCTTCAGCTGCTGCCCTACAGTGGGCGGTAGGTGCGGCAGCTGCGAGCTGAGTATCTGTGCGGCTGTCGCCGGTGTATCCTGATGGTGCGCATCACTGGCCGTTTTCGATCTCAATATCTACATCAGTGATACATGCAATATGTTCTGTTTGTACTGTTTCCGTTTCTGTGGTCAGTGTCCGGGCTCGGCACCGTTCCTGTGGTCAGTGTCCGGGCTCTGTTCCGTTGCTGTGGTCAATGTCCGGGCTCCGTTCCGTTACTGTGGTCAGTGTCCGGGCTCGGAACCGTTCCTGTGGTCAGTGTCCGGGCTCGGCACCGTTACTGTGGTCAGTGTCCGGGCTCGGAACCGTTCCTGTGGTCAGTGTCCGGGCTCGGCGCCGTTACTGTGGTCAGTATCCGGGCTCGGAACCGTTCCTGTGGTCAGTGTCCGGGCTCGGCACCGTTACTGTGGTCAGTGTCCGGGCTCGGCACCGTTACTGTGGTCAGTGTCGGGGCTCGGCACCATTTCCCTGCTTATTATCGCAAACGGTACCATCGATATGCATCCCATCTTCAAATCTGAGGATTTGAATGTGAATGTTACATTTGCATCCCATATCATCAAATTGGGCACCGTCAATCCGACTTCTACCTCGATACAATTATCGTAATCGGTGTATGTCCAGGCAAAAATGTTTAATTAGGTAATTATCGTCACGTGCTTTACTTTATGTCTCCTCAACAAATGAGCCTTCACTTGGGTTACTGTCGGTTGTACCTCTCCAGAGATGTTACACCACACTCGCTGATAGAGAATCAAACTTTGCGAACAAGGGTTGGAATACTTTAAATGGACCATGTTGGAATGGACCATGTCTTGTTAATGTGTGTTTTGATATCGTTTTCATAAGTATGAGCTGTGGATCATTTGTTCCGTCAATTTCGCTGCAATTTTACACTGGCCCCGAAAGCCCCATCCGATTCTGCCGTGTTACTGGCTGGCTGACTGGCTGACGGCCAATATATCTACAACCTGACATCTCCATATATGGACAGGCGGTACATGTGCAGGCTGACCGGCGCCGTATACCTACCGGCTGACGATCTGTGTGTCCGTCAGGCTGACGATCTGTGTGTCCGTCAGGCTGACGATCTGTGTGTCCGTCAGGCTGACGATCTGTGTCCGTCAGGCTGACGATCCTGTGGCTGACGTTGACGCAGTTTGTCAATTTCTGCGAGATCGAGTACCTGCCGGTGTACGTGCCTTCGGAGGCGGAGAAGGGCGACCCGCGCCTCTACGCTCACAACGTGCGCGCCAAAATGGCTGCGTAAGTGGCGACGACTGGGCGGGGCAGGGGACGAGTGGTCCGGGGGTAAGATGCTCCTCTTACAATCGAGAGGTTGTGGGTTCGAGTCTTACCTGTCGCTACTCTTCGCCCGCGACCAGTCGGCGTGAGAGATTGGCGACGCTACATGACTCAACGGTCGACGTGTCGTAAAACCAATAACCAACCGACTGGGCGGGGCAGCTGGCCTCCCGCCGCACGGTGACGGCCGCGATGCTCACGGCCAATTGATGCATACACGGCGCCAGAGGACTATTTCCACGTGCGCGGCAGTCCTCGGAAGCGATAGCCTCGCGCTCCCGCCTGCCCAATTTCCATCCACTTCATCATCACCGTGGTCGATGCCACTCGACTAATCAATGTCTCAACGCAAATGAACTCGCGCCTGAATGAGCTGCATGGCATGGCTATCGTAAGGTCTTGCTTGGTTTGTGTGCTGTTTTGAACTGTCTTAATGAGCTGTGGTAGGCGTAAACCGTGTAATTCTGAATTCAATGCTTTGCGGATGTATTATATACATGGCAAGTTTTTTTAAACGTTTTGACCGCTTTTATGATGTTTTGTTATCCAGTTCCAGTTTGTTATCCAGCACTATAATTGTCCATGCCTCGTATGTGTTGGTTGTTGTAATATTAGGCATCGGCAGAATTACAGCCAACAAATAGCCGGCAATGATTTGCATATTCTGATTCCGCCACAGCCAGTGCGACTGTTGCCACGGCAATGGCTACGAGTTGTTCGATGTGTGCCGACAACTGCGACTGCCGACTGACGGCGGTGTCGTTTGCAGCGCGTTAGGGGTGCCCGTAACCGACTACACGTACGACGACTGTCGGCTGATGAGCAAGGCGCGCTCCAAAAACCTGCCGTGCGAGACGGGCCTTGTCGAGGTGTCGAACCTGATGCGTCGGCTAGGCCTCAACATGTCGTCAATCGAGGCTGAGCTGGAGCAGTTTGCCGAGATTGCCCGCCAGACTGACGGCCTGATCCGGCTCAGCGAGTTCGCCGAGTACCTCGGCATACCCAGCTCAGAATCGGGCCTGGTCGAGCTCTTCAACCTCTATGATGAGGTAAGTCTGCCACGGGCAGTCGGAGTCGCGGAGGATGGTGGCGTTGAATTCCAGGATGGCTTTGACATGGATTGAATCCGAAGGCAACGCGGGTGCTTTCTGTGAGCTGTGGTACTCTAGTGTCGAAGCACCAAGGAAGCTAGTCCGAATAAATTGTGATTACCTACGAGGAACAAAGCTGGTTGTGCACTTGAACCCCTCCCTTGTGTGTTTCAGCCGTCGCAATGTCGGATAATTTTATATCCCTCGCAATGGCTGAGTTCTTCCCCACTCCCACCCCACTCCCATACTAACGTTTGGTGTAAGCAAGATAGAGTGAGGGGACGGGTGGTCTAGGGGTTAGATGCTCGTCTCACAATCGAAAGATTGTGGGTTCGAATCTCACCTGTCGCTACTCTTCGTCCGCGACCAATCGGCGTGAGAGATTGGCGACGCTATATGACTCAACGGTCGACGTGTCGTAAAACCAATAACCAACCAACAAGATAGAGTGATGCGATAAATGGCATGATGCAGATCCATCCCTGAACTTTCAGTTCCTCGAAACATTTTTCTCTATCTGGTTTGGTTCATCTTGCAGATCAGATGAAGCAGTTGACTCCGTGTGCAGTTGGTCGCCCATCTTCGGCGTATTTTTGGCACGCTGGTCGTATAAAAATCGTTCGTGCTTCAATGCTGATGATAAGCGAACTGAAATCTTAGTCGACACAGGTGACACGTGCAAACGTTGAGGTCACCGATCGCATCAAGGTCAAATATCTGGAAATATGTGTGAACTGTTGAAAATGACTATTTTCGAACGGATTGTGCTGAATAATAGGTAATGGGTGGCACCACAGTCAAACCAAATGTGTTCCACCCATTTGATAATTTATCAGAAGTGAAATTAATGAGATTTGTGTGTGTGGGGGGGGTAATGTTTCAAATATTTCTCCCCTCCCGAAAAATAGAACTCTGCGACCGTAGCGACATCGGAGGTGACTGGCGCGAAGAAATACCCTGGTTTAGCCATTTAGTTTTAGTTCAGCATCCACAGCACCTGCAATGTGTGTACCTTCCGGGAATTTTTTGGGCATATCTCAGGTACATGACCAGGTACGAAACGTCGAACACGTTTAGAGGACGTAGTTTGCCACAATATATATCCAGATTTTCCTTTCGAAAGGATGGGGCTACATGACCGATGTAGTCGATGCGCCCTAAAGCCCTAATAACTAACTAACTCCTTTCGAAAGATGTTTATGAGCTGCAAATATCAGCACGAAAACTTTTTTTTTCTACTTTAGTCGTAGTTTAGTCATGACCTGAGGACGTATTCGTATGTTGCATATTCTAGGTACCCATTTGTCATTTGCATCATTTGTCTTCGAACGGATATTTCACTTTCGACTATCTTGTACGATTTGTTTGTGAATAATGTTCCAAGGTACACCCAAAAGCCGTATTGAGGAGAGGGACCCGACTGCCCCGCGCCGGCTGCGGTATATCTTAAGCGACTGCGTCTAAATTGTTTGACAAGATGTGCGCTCATTAGTTGCCGGACCATATGTCAGGCTTCACAGCGATATCGTGAACTTTTCGGGAGCTAGCTCAGAAAAACCTTGAAATTATAAAAATGCCCAATCCCCTCTCCGCACTGCGAGGGTTAATCCAGTAATGTTACACGGCAACTAAAGTTGCCTAGTATTCAGCTTAGGGCTCAGCGGTCAATAAACTCTTGCGCGCGCGAAGTTCAGGGTCCTCCAGCCGAGATGACGCCAATTGCACATACTGACGACAAAACGAAAATTGACCAACGAGATTTGTTTTCTCGTGGTGTTGCCGAACACCTGCAGAAACTGGCTGAACGCCACCATGACAAGGTATTTACGTGCCAATTTACATACGTGTGGTGGGTATTTTGGTGAAAATGTAATACAACACATCTGTATGAAGGCTTTATGTCAAGTTTTAGTTAATAATATGATTTGATATAACAATGAAGGTTTATCAAGCATAAAATGGTAACTAGGATTGTCAACCGGTACTGAGCAGTTACAGAGTAAAAACATACTCCATATAAGGCGAATATGTCTGCTCATCTGAAGCCAATATCTGCAGGTGAAAATATGTGCGATTGCTTCATTTGAAAGTAAGCGCTCCAGAGAACCGGACTTCCAGTTTTCAGTCGCTTCTGCCTCGTCCTGTGTGCTGGCAAAAACGAAAATTCGAGTTAAGCATTCATTCGTCAGGTCGTCGAATGTGTCGGTTGCTGTCAACGTCTGCGTATGATAAGGATGTCTCCATCTTGCTCCCACTACCTCATGTTTAAAGGTTCCTCCCACAAATTTGCATGCACTCTTCCCGTGGAACATGGCAAAAAAATGGCAGTCGCATGGAATCCCAAAGTTATCACAGTGATGGCAAATCTTCACAAAATTAACACAACCCGTTCTGATGTTGCGCGGGACATCTAACAGATAAGTAATGGAATTCTGTCAACCTTGCAATGCGACTTTTGAACTCAAGTAAGAGACGATATAAAAAGGAGTGTGCAACACAAAACCTGCATTTTTATTCTCTCATTTCTTAGACAATCTGTGCATCTCTCTTTCTGAGGATTCAAATATCTCAGTTTCAATTGGCCAGGGGTCACATGTCACTAAATAAAAGGTCACGAGATCATGTTCTCGAAATTACGTTTTTGCCAGCCACTATCACAAATGCATTCCTTGGACCTCTGGGATCTAACAAATGTATCAGACAACACTAGCATCGTGCTTTGTAGCGTCAGAAATAAAACAAATACTTTGGCAGCGTGCGGTGACTTTGCTTTTCCGATATGCAACAATGGGATGAATTGTGCATCGGGACATCCCGATGGAAGCCCTGAACCTGGTCCTGCACAATGAAGGGATAATTTTCAGTGAAGTCCCCGAAAACAAATATCCAACGTTTCTACATAAATTAACGTGCGTCGGTCTGTGCTCACCCAGCGCTTATCCCAAACCTTATTGAATTTTAGATCTTCACCCATGCGGTGTTAAAACATTGGTTTTCGTTAGGTGTGAGATGTCGAAGCGAGTACAGTAGGATGTCGAAATTTGTTACGGAATCATGTTGTTTAAAATATCGTCAAGTCCTTCAAGCTGAATTTTGAGCCAATAGCGTACTCATACTTTATGCTTTTTATTTGGGAGATAGTTCTGGTCGTATGTATGCACACACACACTATGAGTCTCACTACTGCAAGGAATAATATTTCAGCCTCAAAGACGGAACTTTCAAACATGATATCTGGGAAGTGCTGATATCCTCCTAATGCAAAACATAGATATATCTCAAGTTTCCCGGAATGCATATTATCTAAACCTTTTCTTGTTCCATCCTTGCTTCGCATTCCCACGTAGTCTTTCGAGCCAGGACGCATTCTACTAACTGATTGGGAGGATCGGTGGTCTCTCTTATTGTATACAAAATGACACACCCGTCTGCCTGCGGAAGCAGGTCACCTTCGGTTTTAAACTGGCGACTTTTATTCACCATGCAGAATGTAGCTGCGAATAATTATTGCAATTGTCCCGGTGGGGGAATTGTTCAGAGTGGGGATCTGCAGTCATCGCCTGTAGCCCGTGGACAGTTGACTCTTCTTTCAGCTCCTGAAGCATCTTGTATCGGAAAAATGGGTGAATCGAGAGCGGACAAAATGCAATGTATGATTATTGAGGGGCCAAGTGCATTGATGAAATACACGGGCTCAATTCGGGGAGCACTACATAGGGTCCCATGTTAAGATTTGAAATTATTTGTGGGAGGGGCCAAGGTTCAAATATATGCAAATCAACACTCATGCGGCTGAGTATATCAGATTTAAGGAAAAACCGGCATTCGGTCCCTTGCCTGAACCGCATTTCATGGCAAAAGAAATACAAAACTCCACGGCTCGTATGTTTACTCCACTACAACAGCTTACAGCATGAGCTAAGATTTTAATGTGCGAGAGCCATGACGGCGTAAGCAGCAGCGGGGCAGAGCGGTGGCACGGCAGTACAGGCGACAGCGGCAGCAGAGCCAAAGGTGGCAGCGGGAGCTGCAGCGCAGACAGCCGGTGTTTCCCTGCCCTGGACATGATATTAAGAGGCAAAAACCGTATTTTTGTTCTCTCATTTCATAGACAATCTGTGTATCTCTCTTTCTGATGATTCAAATACTTCAGTTTCAATTGGCCAGGGGTCACATATCACTAAATAAAAGGTCACGAGGTCATGTTCTTGAGATCACATTTTTGCCAGACACTATCACAAATGCATTCCTTGGACCTCTGGGATATAGAAAATAAAAAAGTGAATTTATGTCTGCCGGTGTATGAGATACAGGCCGTTAAAAAAAATCCACTTTTCGAGACCTCTCAAAACTTCCCGAGGCAATAATTCAAACCCCATTGGTCAGATCGGCCTACAAATTGCACAGGCGGGTTCGCAACACCTGGTTACCATTCAAGCCAGTTTGCATCGAAATCTGGAGATAGGAGTGTCATTTTAGCCATTTCGCTGGTCGATCAACCGTGAAATGTGATCAGCCGTGATCGGCCGTGAAACACTGATGAACTGATTGAAAAACGTTGTGCGCGTTGAAATACAGTGTCGAAATGTATTGTAATCCTTATGTTTGTATTCTTCCCTAATGTCGGTTGGAAACTATGGTTGCCATACCGGAAATTGCTACTTTCCACAATGCAATTTGGGTGAAGTTTTGTGAAGTTTTGTTTATGGCATATTGGGTAGCTCCCAATGAAATCCCAAAGTGGCCTGGCTAAACTTCAAAGGATTTGTTTCGTTATTAATGGGTTCCTGTGTTGCCAAATACGCTACATGACGTCATTAAAGTGGGCAGTAGTGCTGCGGCTGCTTGATGACATGTATAACTCTCAAGACTAAGATCTGCCGTTTCATTATCTGTGCACGCTTTGGTGGTGGGCGACGAGTGTTGACAACTTGAGCTCGTGTGCGAACTTAGATGCAACGTCTCCGGTTATGAAGGGTATTTTGTGATGAGAGCGAATCCCGCATTGGCGTTCAGTAGTTTATTGAACTCGTGCTAAGCGTGATGTGATATGTTTCCCTATATTACTGTTCGTGATGGTATTTAGTTGGCGATGATGTTGAAGTGGTATGTTGGCCTTGGCCTGGCATCAGTCGGGTACAAGCTGGGCCTGACTGACCCAAACCTGGCCCATGCCTGACGGTGACCTGAGCCCTGAGCACCAAGTGACCTCCGGCACCGCCACGGCAGGATCGGGATGACGTGATCGACTTCCGCGAGTACCTGATGGGCGTCAGCCTCATCTCCAAGCCGTGCAACACGGAGGAGACCATCCGGTTGGCGTTCCGCCTGTTCGACCGTGGCGGCAAGGGTCACGTGACGCTGCGTGACGTCACCAAGGCTTTGTCGCACACGCTGAACATGACTTCCGAGGAGAGCAGCCGACTGTTCCACCAGGTGCAGAAGGCGCAGACCGACTGCATCACGTTTGGTGAGTGGGCAGAGCTGCGGGTGAGTGGACGGAGCCGCGGGGGTGAGTGGACGGAGCCGCGGGGGTGAGTGGACGGAGCCGGGGGGTGAGTGGACGGAGCCGGGATTGGGTGGACGGAGCCGGGTGGTGAGTGGACGGAGCCGGGGGGTGGGTGGACGGAGCCGGGGGGTGGGTGGACGGAGCCGGGGGGTGGGTGGACGGAGCCGCGGGGTGAGTGGACTGAGCCGGGGGTGGGTGGACGGAGCCGGGCGGTGAGTGGACGGAGCCGGGGGGTGGGTGGACGGAGCCGCGGGGTGAGTGGACTGAGTCGGGGGGTGGGTGGACGGAGCCGTGGGTGGGTGGACGGAGCCGCGTGGTGAGTGGACGGAGCCGGGGAGGGGGTGGGTGGATTGAGCCGGGGGGTGGGTGGACGGAGCCGGGGGGTGGGTGGACGGAGCCGGGGGTGGGTGGACGGAGCCGCAGCCCGTTGGCCCGACTCGTGGGGAGAGGTTGCCAGGACTATCACCGGCTGGTCCTTGGTGAACGCTGACCCAGTCGGTGTTGTTTTCACTATTGGCCACGATCGCCGATTGCAGTTTCCGTTCATTGATACGGTGGTGCCCGTTTATAATTCGGGCAAGGTTTGACCACTGAGCTGCCGATAAAATCCTAAAGGTGGCGGTACGTGTTGATTTTGACTACTAGACATTGTACGACAGGGCAGGACTGGAGCTACTTGCCAGAGCTATGCGTTGAGTTCCATTGTGGTCCCCAAATCTATATCTAATGTTCCCCATGTTCCATTGGGTCTGTACTCTTTGTAAATATTTGAGTCGGCCAAATTAACAGCATGGAACGGTATTGAATGCTTCGGTGACGTATTGTAAACCTGGCAAGTTTTTTAATCGTTTCGACTGCTTTTATGTTGTTTTGTAATTAAGTTATGACATTATTGTTTTCCATGCCATGTAGTCCCCTGACATTCTGAAATTTGAATGGAGACTCACACTTCATGATAATTGTTTTTGTTAGCATCACTTTGCAACAGGTTATGGAGTGATATTTCCGTCTTTAAAAGCATCTATGGCTTCTGGCACTCAGAATGTGTATACGTTGTTGTGATTTACGAGTGATTCGACCCACGAGAAATGTGATACAGAATCAGAGTGGATGTGCTGAAAATGATGTGGTACAAAATCAGAGTGGATGTGCTGAACAAGTGGTGAATCGCTTTTCTTTTTCGTGGAAGAAATTTAGTCTGAATTCTTGCTGGGGAGGTTTTATGGACCAGGGCCCTATGCTAAGCAAAGCTTGCTGCGTTAAACCAGGCCCCACCTGACTCTTCCAGCCGGGGGCTAAATGCGAGCGCCTGAAGTGACTCGAACCCTGCCTTGCCATGGCAGAGGAGGCCTATACAGGTCAGCGCTTTAGCCATCTGAGTTACCTAGGCGGCAAATTTGACTTTAATCACATCTAGGCAGAGTCGACTGAGTGATTCACAGCGGTGACCCGAGCTATCTGCTGTTGTACTCTTGTTACGATGTCAAGATCGCCTTCATTATAATAATCGCACCAAGAATCCAGTTTGTGTTCGAACTTGATCTTGAATGGTCGTTTCAGTATGTATCGTAGCACAATTTGCATGCGAGAAGCAGGGGCGGGATGGCCGGGTTAAGGTGTTGAGCTCTATGTTCCAAGGTGTCTGGATTAACACTCGTACCACGCGGGACATTTTCAAATCCCGCGTCCCATCGGCAAAGCAGTGTGGGTGGTGCCATTAGCCATGATCGTGCATAAAGTGCGTCGTAAACCACCCGATAAACATGCGAAAAGCATGGGAGCCTCTGACGGCTGAGAGTTGAGAGTTGGGGGGAAAGTCGCTGTAGCGAACTACCTTACTTGCCGCCATTGTGTGAGCCTATTACGGGTGCTGACGGTAGTACTCGCGTCTTTAATGCAGTGATATATTATTCAAGAATTAGGGTGGAATATACCACTCACTGAACACTGAATCGACATCCCTCCCAAAGAAGTATCGACATCGTGCTTCTTGGTGCGTGCTTGTGAAGTCTTCATGCCTCGCTTTTAACAAAATCCTGTTCTTAAGCATCATGCTTATGCTCACCATAACGGATCCGGGATCATGATAACGAACATCCCGTAGTGCAATTCCATGTGAAGGGATTACCTATGATGTGCTATGCTATACAATATCATGTTATATCATAGATATTTGTATTGTTATCGTTGATATCGGTATCCCCAAATTATGTACCTCCAAAAGCACGCAAAACGGGTTATATGTGTTATGTTATATGTTGTGGTTATATGTACGCAATTGTTTCAAAGCTGGGTTTTAGGACCGAAGTATTTTAAATAACAATATTTATGTGGCGATTTCGACATCCTGCTGTGCTCCTTTCGACATCTCACACCTATTGAAAATTCAATATTTTAACTCTGCTCAAGTGTGTAGCTTTATTGCTCAAGCAGGCTTCTGAAGCCCTCCTTCAGCTTTTTGCTCGCCATTTATTAAGTGTTATGATAGGGTTCTGAACTTCGTGAATTTTCTTAGCGTTCTGTTGCACGTGTTATGCCAGGGACGTTTTTTTGTTGGTCATAGGCGGCTCCAGGCCGACATTCGGGAAGGCGTGCCAGACCAATTTTTACCATTTGATGAGCTTTAAAAGCCAGTCAGGTATTTACACGTCATGTTGATAAGTATTAGCTTCTAGCCAACACCATTGATGCAGAATACATATGTTGCACATTTTGCGTCACTAAATATGCAGATATATAGCAGGGTCGGTCTCAGGATAAGGAAGTACGGGGTTTATGTTGGTTTTCAACATGATAAGGGAAGCCCTGACACACCATCACGCCATGGCTGATTCCGTGGGAATTCCTACAGTGAAAGAATATATTAGTTTTCGGCATGGGCGGATCAATGTGTGCTTTGGAGAGGAGGCATCTATACTAGTATGTTGGGTTCATATCACAAGTAACCACGCTCACAAGTTCCCGGCTCATAAGTGCTAAAGCTGCCAGATAACTTATAAAATTACCGGGGCTGGGTGGGCTCAAATACTCCATCCGGTAAGCGCCACGTTTCACAAGTCCAAAATAAATAGTTCTGAATTATACCGCTAGATGGCACTGAACGGTCCACGGCACAGACCTTGCCCATGTGCCGACAGATGGCAGGAGCGTTCCGTGGCTGCATTCCTCCAAAAAGGTTGAATACCCAACCTAACATAACCCAGCCTAGCCCAACCTAACCTAACCTAGCCTAGCCCAGCCTAACATAACATAACATAACCTAACCTTTATTTAACTATGCAGCCACCACATGCTTCTGCCATCTGTCGGCACACGGATAAGGTCTTGTTCCGTGGGCCGTTCACAGTGGCATCTAGCGGTATAATTCAGAACTATTTTTTTAGCACTGAAGAAACGGGATACTTATGAGCTCACCCTCTCCCTGCCATTTTAAAAGTTATCCGACAACTTTGAGCGCTTATGAAACGAAATCTGGCATATTTTAGCACTGATGAAACGTGGTAGTTGTGAGTCGGGGAACTTATGAATGCCTTCCAGTATGTTCAATTAAAGGGTAATAGTATGTTCACAGTAATTAGAGGGTAGACAAGCTTGGCTGTCCCTGAGGTTTCAGAACGCGTGAAGTTTTACGCATGTTTTTATGTACTGACTGATATGCAAGATATTGTTGGCAGAGGCGGATCCAGGGTAAACAATTTAGGTGGCTACCCCACTTGTGTGCACCTAGCGTCGCCTATTATATTAATGCTTCATTTGTGAAGCAGCATTTTGTGTAATAATATTAAAATACTTCTCGTTTATGAACAAAAATTGAGTTGATTACAATTCGTCATGGGCGCTGTATAACCAATGCAGTTGATGCGCCCAAAAACCCTAATAACTAACTGAGTTGATTACAAAACGACTTTTTGTTGGCCAAATGTGTTTCCTCCAATTTCGGTTACCCTGGGTATGCCTATGTTTGTTAATTGATCTCCATTAGCTCACAATTGCATTATTAATTTGGAGTCGATCGGCAGTAATTTGACCGGAATGTGCGACTAAGTCGAAGAGCTATGCAAATTGTTTTTTTTTTTAAACTGGCATTTTCCCTTTTCCTCCTGTATCCGCCGTTTTGACAATTTCTGAGTTTCGTTTGCGGTGTTGTCAGATTTGTCGGGGGAGTGATTTTTTAGGCGTGCCGGACCATAAAGGTCATTTGAGCCGCCTTTAAAGCAAGTGCATTACATGTCTGTCTATAAAAACGAGTGTTTGCGATCAAGTTGCAGGCAATTGTACATTTACGTTAAAGGAATTTTACGGTATAGTTTGTGTGATAATTTAGGTGCTGAAGGCGGGGACTGGGTTGGGGACATCTCCCTGATGTCTAAATGGTTTAAATTTTACGTTACTCCTCCACAAATAATTTGTAGTTTGGGTGGGAGTGGGTGTGTTTTGAGAGTGGCGAGAAGTTGATTTTGCCATGGTGTCGGCTTTAGTCCACTCTTATCGAAGAGCACCGAGGGATCTTTACCGTGCGAACAAGGAGGTAATTGTCCACACCGCGTATCACGCCGGCCGCCGCGTGTTAGTTGTTAGTAGCGGGTTAGTCTAAGCATGCCATGCGGGGTTGTCAGTTGGGTTAGTACGGTGTTTTGCAATTCGGCTCTTCTTCGTCCGCTGTACCTCTGAGTATCCCTTTACGTTATGAATTGCAAGGCAAATCGGCTCATCTACGTCCGATGGCTCCTCTGGGTAGTCGTTTTACGTTATGCTAACTTTTATTTTTAGTTTTAGTTTTGTGTTCTTAAGGCAAGTCGGCTCATGTACTTCCGACGGCACTGCTAGGTAGCCATTTATTTCTAATTTGGAAGCAAATCGGCTCAGGTATGTCCGACGCCATGCCGGGATGGCTATTTACGTGTTTCCAACGGGTGTTTAGCGGTCATGCATTGCGAGCTGATGTGAGTGTTGGTGGTGTGGTGCCTACAGTGATCCTGCTAGGTTTGTGGCATACAGGTATTCCAATATCATTTGAAGGAGTTCTGGGTGCTTGTCACCGAGAAGCGATGTAAGCGATAGGGCGATGCCCTCTCTTTGGCAGAATGCCTTAAGTGGCTGTCTTTGAGAGCTAAATCTACCACAGTCTAGTAAGATGTGCCCCATGCTTAACATGGCATTGCAAATGTCGCAGTGAGGTGTTGTGTATTGGTCACCCTCTAATTGAGGCTTTGTTAGTTTTGTGCAACCAGTTCTGAGTCTAGTGAGGATAGCCTCTTTTTGTCGGTGAAATTGATTTGATGTGTTCCATGTGCCTATCGTTGGTTTGATTGCGTGGGTGTGGTTGGATTTGTGTTGTGTCCATGTGTTCTGTTGATGTCGGCGAATGTGGCGTTGTAGGAGTGCTTTGCAATCGTCTACCGAATATTCTACGCTGGGGTAAGTGTTCGATGCTAAGGCTGGCTTTGCGAGCCGGTCTGCTTCTTCGTTACATGGTATGTTGGCGTGGCCCGGAATCCAGAGAAAGGAAAAGTTCATGTTTACGTTATGGGCCACGATTTGTTGGATTCTATCAATGACGTGATATGAACAGTCGTGGGTGTTTCTAATTGACTGAAGGATGGATCTGTAGTCTGAGCAAATTACTATGTTTTTAGCTTTACGTCTCATGAGAACGGAGATAGCGGCCAGAATGGCGATTGCTTCAGCGGAGTAGATGGATAAGTAATCCGGTAGACGCTTGGGAAGTTTGAGACCTGGTCCAGTGATGCCGATGCCTGCCTTAGCCTCGTGTTTCGACCCATCCATGAATACCAGTGTTTTGTGATTGTTGTTATCGGCGAACTTGTGGAAGATGTCAAGATTTTCCGCCGATGTGATAGTGGATTTCTTCTCCGAGAGCAAGTACTCGACCTTCGGTTGACTGAGAGTCCAGAATGGCCTAGTGGGCGGTCGAGCTGTGGTGGCTGACATTGTGAGGTTAAGATCTGAGAGAGCCGTGACAATTTGAATGCTATATGGTGGAAGTTTGCGCCCAAATCGGCTCTTGTCATATCTGTCAGGCGTAAAGCAGCGCTGTGCCGGATTATTTTTAATGGATTTGATTTTGATGTGGTAGCGGCACAGCTGTTGTGTCCTGAAGTGGAGTGTTTGAGTCCATTAGAAGACTGGCTATCGATGTGGTGCGGAGGGCACCTGTGGTTGCTCTGATGCAGCTATTTTGGATGATTTCTAACTTTTTGCTCTGCCTTTCTGAAATGGTGGCAAAAATGATGCTGTTGTATTCTAGGATTGGTCGCATGATTGATGTGTAGTCACAGTAGTGTTGTCCTGTCTCCGCCCCAGTCTGTGCCTACAGGTGCACGGTGTATGTTAACGCGCATCGCTTCGCGCATCGCTTCGCGCATCGCTTCGCGCATCGCTTCGCGCATCGCTTCGCGCATCGCTTCGCGCATCGCTTCGCGCATCGCTTCGCGCATCGCTTCGCGCATCGCTTCGCGCATCGCTTCGCGCATCGCTTCGACATGGAGGTGGTGTTGGTGTTGAAACTGTGGGTTTTTCGTCTAAATGCACTCCTAAGAACTTGAAGCTTTTGGGCGCTGTATGACCAACGCAGTCGATGCGCCCGTAAGCCCAAATAACCAACCAAGAACTTGAAGCTTTTCACCTGTTCGATGGCTTTGCCATCGATTTTAAGTACATTTTTGGGTGTGGGGCGGATACGACTATATGTGACGGTGGCTGATTTTTCTGCGGACAGGGTGAAGCCCCAAGTCTTGCACCACTTTGCAATATGGTCTAGTCCTGCTTGAATGTTTTTTCTTCCAGCTTTTAGGAAGCATTGTGATGTCCAAATGGCTATGTCGTCCGCGGAAAGTGAGTATTGAAGTGGAGTGTCCGTATGGTCAGCAAGTATGTCGTTGATCATGATGATGAAGAGGCTCGGTGAGAGCACGCTCCCCTGCGCCAGGCCCTGCTCCTGAGTTGTGGTGTTTGATGTGATATTGCCGCATCGTACCTTAAGGGTCCTGTCTCTGAGGAAGTTGAGAATGAAGTGTGCCATGTGTCCGCGTAGGCCTATCTTGTGGAGTTTGTGTGTCAGTGCGGACTTGTGTACTCGGTCGAATGCGGCAGTGATGTCTAAGTAGGCAGCTATTGTTGTGCCTTTGATGCATAGACTACTGTCAATGTCATGCACTAATCTAATGACATTGTCTGTAGTTGATTTTTGACGCTGCAAACCGCACTGAAATTCGTCGAGCAGGTCGTTGTGTTCCAGAAATTTCCTCAATCGTGTGTTGACCATGCGCTCGACCAACTTGCTAGAACAGCTAGTAAGTGAGATGGGTCTATAACCTTTTGGGGTGGAGTGATCTTTGTGCGGCTTTGGCAATAGAAAGACTACGCTCTCCCACCAGGAGGCGGGAAAGGAGTCGCTTTGGTATAGTTCATTTATGGACGCTGGTAGGTACGTTAGGACATTTTTGCTAAGACGTTTAAAAAAAGGTAATGGATGTCGTCCGGCCCAACCGACGTGTACTGGTGGAAAGGTATAATTCTTGCGTAGTAAACGACTGATCGTAGATTTCTCTATTGCTTGAGCTAAAATTTGCTTTGGAGGCAAGGACGTCTAGAGCGCTTACTATAGTGGTGTCGTAGTTGCTGTTGCCAGATACGCTGGCGTAGTGTAGTTTAAAGTAGTCTACGACTTCTAGGTCAGTGATGTGCTGTCCTTTTACCGTCAGCTGGGGGAAGGGGCCTGGTGGTGGGCGTTTCAGGTTGAAACGCTTCATCAGGTCCCAGATTCTGCCAGTAGGGGTGAACCTATTGAATTGAGAGGCAAAAGACTGCCAAAAGTTTTGGCGTGCTGTTCGAATTGTGTACCGGCAGTGTTTTTTAGATTGTCTGTATGCTGATAGGTGTGCTTCGCACACGCATCTTTTGAATTGTTTGTGGGCACGGCGCCGTGCGGCGATTGCCCTATGACAGTCCGTCGTCCACAATAGCATAGATGCCTTTTTCCTAGGTTTGTTACTTTTTGGGACTCAGTCTCGTGCTGTTGAGCTGATGGCCCTTAGGATTGTCTCGATTTTGCTGGTCTCTGAAGTTGCTAGACCTCAGATTTGTCCAGTGACAGTCATGTTTGTGCCTTTCAGAGGAGTTCCGCGCGCATGCGCGAAAGAAACCAGAATACGCCAAGATTTTCCTCACCTGGCATGGCCGTATGACTGAGGAGAAGCATAAGTCGGAGTAGCACTCCAAACACCCTCGCCAGCATCACGTACCACCGGCTCAGCCTACCAGGCGGGTGGCACCGCCCAGCCCAACCACGCATAGTAGTGGTGTGCAACGGCTCTTGCCGCCACCATCTTCGACTCGGTTTCGATTGCCAAACACCATGTTCAAACTGGAGCTTGACGACGGCGGGCGCGTCATGTTCACACGCTGCTGTCACGCGCCGGCCGTCTGTGGCTGACCTGTCCGTCTGACATGTCCGTCTGACATGTCCGTCTGACATGTCCGTCTGACATGTCCGTCTGACATGTCCGTCTGACTGTCTGCCTGCCTGTCTGTCTGCCTGCCTGTCCGTCCGTCTGTCTGTCCGTCTGTCTGTCTGTCCGTCGGTCGGTCCGTCTGTCTGTCTGTCTGTCTGCGTGTGTGGCAGTGTTTGTCCCATCGGCCGCGCCGTATCCGCAGTTGAACCTACTGGTGTGGTGACGTCAGTGTGTCCACTGGGAATTTGTACCGCTGCTCCTCCACAACTTGTCAGGTGGCCAATCAGCGACAGTAAACACCCCGCCAAGTCACCAACCAGATCTGAATGGTCTGACTGTGTGCCGTGCGGCTGGCCAGCCTTGACGACGGTTTGTTGCATTTTCACGCTGCATGCGCGTTCTCGGTCAGGTTTGCTTCCTGCCAGTTGCGATGTTATATTTACGCGCTCGGCCAGTTCCGACGCGGCCCCGCCCCGCTTCCAATGACTTGCTGCCGACGTGTCGCTTATCAACGAGCAGCAGCTGGACCTGGATAGTGGCAAATTGGATCGACACCGCCGCGGTTCTCGGCGCGCCGGATATTATCGTCTGCCAGCGTATGCGACGGCCAGAGACACGTTCGGTACGTGCTCGACCAATCTCTGCGGTAGCTGGCGATCTGGCAGTGAGATTAGACACGCGGCATGCATTTATAAGTGTGTGTGTGTGTGTGTGTGTGTGTGCGCGCGCGAGTTTTGTAGGTATCGAGTTGCTCCCAACGAATCGATGTGTGGCGGTGGCCGAGGCGCGGCGGGTTGTGTCGCTGGTGACGGCCCGGCCCAGCCGGCTGCTGTCAGTCACGCGTGATCGACTCGAGATGGTCACGCGCTCCCGTTATTTATTGTTCGACCAGTTGGATGTGTTTTGTTCGTCGGCGTTTTAAGTGCGGCGTGAATTTTTAGCGTGGTGGCGTTGCCGGTGAGCGCACGGTCGAGTCTAAAAGTAATCACTTGGACGAGTCCATCCACCGGCCGGGAGGGAAGACGGTGCCGCCGGTCCGTCCATTGCAGGCGCGACGGCTGTCCAGTAACTATGCCTGTACTTACCTAGGTGGGGTTGCACGGCGTGTTTGGGCAGACGGCTGGTCGGCAACCCCGGACTGTTGGCTGCCGCTGGTGGGTTTTGAACCCGCACTCGCGGTTCCCAGCCCGGACTGTTGCCGACGACGGTGGCGCGCAAATCAAGCGCGACACTGTCGCCCTATGTTTACATACTGGGAACTGCAATCTCAGGCGTGTTTTCTGAATGTTGCGCAATTTGCAATACATACCGAGCAGCAAAAAGCGTACCGTATCGGAGGACGACTGACTGAGGGATGGAGCACTGACGTATCCATGTACTGAGCAGGCGCCCGACTGGGGGATGGAGCACTGATGTCTCCATGTACTGAGCAGGCGCCCGACTGGGGGATGGATCACTGATGTCTCCATGTACTGAGCAGGCACCCGACTGGGGGATGGAGCACTGATGTCTCCATATACTGAGCAGGCGCCCGACTGGGGGATGGAGCACTGATGTCTCCATGTACTTAGCAGGCGCCCGACTGAGGAATGGAGCACTGATGTCTCCATGTACTGAGCAGGCACCCGACTGAGGGATGGAGCACTGATGTCTCCATGTACTGAGCAGGCGCCTGACTGAGGGATGGAGCACTGATGTCTCCATGTACTGAGCAAGCACCCGACTGAGGGATGGAGCACTGATGTCTCCATGTACTGAGCAGGCACCCGACTGAGGGATGGAGCACTGATGTCTCCATGTACTGAGCAGGCACCCGACTGAGGGATGGAGCACTGATGTCTCCATGTACTGAGCAGGCACCCGACTGAGGGATGGAGCACTGATGTCTCCATGTACTGAGCAGGCACCCGACTGAGGGATGGAGCACTGATGTCTCCATGTACTGAGCAGGCGCTTACCCCAGCAGACGTCGGATGGCCTGTTGTGAGCCCCGCGACCTTTGGTCGTGGCAGCGATAACATACGGCACTCATTGACCTAGGTGTCAAACGAAGACCGGCTTTCTGTGGGGGCTTCTGTCACGCTGCACAACCGGTTTTATATTACGCTAGACTAGGGCGGAAACACTGAACACGTGCCACGACCCTCTCACGGGTCAGGCCCTACGTTTCCGGTCTTTGTACCTTTCCAAATGTTCACAACCACTGGCCCACGAAACCATATCGGACTACCCATCTCCGTCCCGCGCCAAAATCACACTGTCTGAAAATTGAGGAATTCGATCTTTCATTTGAATCAAGTCCTTTTATGCATGGGTGTCGCTGGGCTCCGGACCCCACCTGATAAACTAGTAAGATGCGGGAAAATACGGCATCTTACCGGAAGTGTCCAGTTTCTGTATCAGGCGACATCTGAATCGCGTGAATGGATTTGCTCGGCGGTGCCGCCACGGGTCCGCCGGGGGGAGGGGGGGCCTCAGTCGCGGCCAATACCACCATGGACCGCGGCGGGTCCGACGAGTGGTTCGCCTGCCTGCCTTGACCGTTCGTTAAAGGTCCGCTGCCTTTGAAAAGGTTGTGCAGTTATTGTATGGCATTCTGTAACATTCAAAATAGCAAATGTAATTTCCCCTTCTATGCTTGTGCTGGAATGATCATCATTGCGACTTTCTTTGCCGGCTGTTAATAAAATGCTTTCTCTATCGTAATAGCCAGCAATAGCAACAGTCATTGGTAGGCAGGTACGCCAGCACGGAAAGGTCTAAAAGCATAGGATACCTGTGATGACCTACCATTGTATGGCCGCGGAGAAGCGTTGTTTTGTCTCTACGACGGGGTGGTGAGGGGGTTCAGCTGCTTGTGGGAGGTGAGGGGGATTAGCTGCTTGTGGGTGGTGAGGGGGACCAGCTGCTGGTGGGAGGTGAGGGGGATCAACTGATTGTGGGTGGTGAGGGGGATCAGCTGCTGGTGGGTGGTGAGGGGGATCAGCTGCTTGTGGGAGGTGAGGGGGATCAGCTGCTTGTGGGAGGTGAGGGGGATCAGCTGCTTGTGGGAGGTGAGGGGGATCAGCTGCTGGTGGGAGGTGAGGGGGATCAGCTGCTTGTGGGTGGTGAGGGGGATCAGCTGCTTGTGGGTGGTGAGGGGGATCAGCTGCTGGTGGGAGGTGAGGGGGATCAGCTGCTGGTGGGAGGTGAGGGGGATCAGCTGCTTGTGGGTGGTGAGGGGGATCAGCTGCTTGTGGGTGGTGAGGGGGATCAGCTGCTTGTGTCTGGCTTGAGCAGGAGTACATATATGACACATGGTAAGAGCACACGCCCAGCTTTTGAGCAGCTGAAGCGAAAATCTTGACCGTGAAACTAAAAGCCGAATGAATGTTGGGCTGCAGAAATATAGTTCCAAAATCCGTGTTAGCTACGTTATGTAGGTGGGAGGGCGGGGTGGACGATAATGGGGGCAGAAGGCAGTCACGATCTTAACCCTCTGCTTGTACATCGTCCCTGCACCCATGTGATTGGACTCCACCTGGATACTGAAGATGGCGACGCCATTGCTGACGAGAATGTCTCGCATAACTTTTTTTTTCATAGCGATGGACATCCATTCACTGGAAGCTGGTTGGATACGAAAATTGCGTGAGATGTTCAACATAAATTTAACAAACAGAAAACAATCTTGCATTTGTCCAGTGGCGTACCTAGGATCTGCGCTGAGGGTGGGAAACGGATTTTGAGGGGACTGACCTACCCCCCATTTAAGTCCCCGGGTTTCGACTATTATGTTCTCAAAAGTGTCTATATATTTTGTTTCAAATAAAATAATTAATGACCAAATTAATTGTCCTGTGAAGGAGACCCAATCTACCACCATCGTTTCTGAGTCACCGAATTTCAACCCTAATCCCCATCCTGTTAGAATGCTTTCCTTTTGGTATCCCTTGATAATTAAATTAAAATTAAAATTTAATTGAAAATTAAAAATTTCCAAGTATTCAAGTTAATAACGCCCAGTCACAAAACGCTAATTTTCGTGCACGTGTACACCCGCCTTGCGCATTCGGCGCATTCGCCACACTTCGTGCGATTCTCCGGCTTCTGCTAGGCCCCCTGCGTTTTGCTAATTGCTGCCACTATTGCTAATTGGCACACAGTCTTGTGCCATATTGGACGTGTGGAATGCTTCGTATAGGTGTTCGCTTGGAAAATTCGATTAATTTAATTCGCTGATTCGTTCTCTTTTCCCAGATGTTCTGGTCGTTGAGAAGTCCGGACAGCCTCTGAGCTTTGATGCACCTTATCTCTTTGATTAAATATACTTCTAGATTGGGTACCGAATCGAGGTCTTGGCTCGCTGTTCTTTTTTGGGACCCGTTGCGTTTTTCGTCTACGGATGTGTTTTAGACTCGTCTCTTTTTTAGAGTTTTGTTGCTTTTTTGTGCACCGACAATATTTGTGAGGTATCGGCGCGTTTTCGAAGACCCGATGTGTTTATTTAGTGCCCGGGCTTTTTGTTCATTTTTTAGGACCATGTTGCTTTTTGCGGACCCAACCTGTAATTGAGGCCCCCATGCGGTCTCATGGCCCCGGTGTGCTTTGTGGGCCTACGTTATATTTTTCTTAGAGCTCCCGGTGTGTTTCTTTAGAGCTGCAACGCATGTTCTAAGGCCGTGTCGCTTTTTGCGAGACCCGGTGTTGTTTGGAAGGCCCGGTGCATTTTTTGCCTCCCGGTGTGCTTTTAGGGTCCTGTTGTGTTTATTTTGGGCTCCTGACGCACATTTGTGGGATATCAGTACGATGTTGGGAGCTCCGGTGTAATTTCTCGCAGTCCCGGCGCGGGTCTCGGGCCTAGACCCGTGGTCCCGAGGGGACCCGACGTCAGTTTTCTGGGCTGAACGCAATTTTTGGTGACTTCTGAATTTTCTAAAGCTCGATTCCCGTCCTGAATTTCCGGTGGCCCGGCGCCATATTTTTTTGTGTCCTACCGCGATTTTTCGAGCTCTGGTACGTTTTTTTTCGGGGCCGTACGCGATTTTTCAAGGCATTTGGTGGTATGCTTGGGGATCCGGAGTGATTTTCTCGGCTCGGACATTTGCTTTTCGGAATCGTTCCTGATTTTAGAGGGCTTCGGCTTGATTTTCTCTGGTCTCGATGCAACTTTGGAGGCCACGCTGTGCTTATTTGGAGCCATCGACGCCAAGTTTTGGGAGCCCCGAGGGGAATTTTTGATGCCCCGACCCCGATTTTTCTGACTACAGACGGAAGTTTTGGGTCCCGAGCGCGATATTTTGATGGCTCGTCACGAGTTCGCGGGTCGCGTTGTGCTTAGCTGGGCCCAGCGCAATTTTGATGGGCCCCGGTGCAAATTGTCGGGCCCGGTGCAAGTTTTATAGTGACCGTTGTGTTATAGCCCCCTACGCGAATTCGGAGGACCCGAGGTGAATTTTTGGGGCCCCATCGCGATTTTTAGGGACCCCGGCCCGATTCTTGGAGCCCATCCCTTCAGGAGGGGGGGGGGGGCATTTTCTTCTTTGGTGCGCCACTGCGGCTCCTCGGCGAGTTTTTTTTTTCAGCCCACGGCACCCTTCAGAGTAGAAAGGTCCTTCGAAGAATTTTCTTTCTTGACCTGTTCTGAACTGTCCGGTGCTCGGACAGTCGATTGGATGGAGTCCCTTTGTGATTTTGGTGAGTCGAGTTCTATTTTTGTAAGCCCCCGGCGCGATATTTTTGGACCCCGGTACGATTCCTCGAGCTCCGCACTTTTTATCGGTGCCCCAACACGTTCCTTTTCCGGGACCCGACACTTTTTTGAGGGGTCTTCGAGGAAATTGTTGCCGCACAGTGGCATTCTGGGTGGGAATTGTTTTCGGTGGTAGATAGCTGCGACTTGTGTAGCTCCGGCGCGATTTTTTTCCCCAGTGTGATTTTTAATGGCAGCGGCGCAACTTTTTTGGATCGAAGTGGGATTTTGGGTTCGTCATTATTTGTGGGGATCCCTAGTACGATTTTGAGTGGCCTCGACACTTTTGGCGGCCTATCATGCTTTAGGGGAATTTGGAGCGATTTTTGGGACCCTAGGATTATTTTCTATGCCCGGACTATTTTTTTTCGTCGCCCCGACTTCAATTTTTGTGTGGTCCCGATGAGACTTTTGGGGCCGTGGTGCGACATGTTGAGCCTCTAGCGTGATTTTCAGGGATGCGACGTTTTGGTAGCTTCAGGCTCAGCGTGATTTTCAGGGGCCCGACCCGACCTTTTGGGGCCCCGTAGTGATTTTCATGAACCCCGGTACGACTTTTTTTGGGCCCCTATCATGATTTTCAGGGGCCCAGGCGCGAACTTTTGAGGCACTCAACGTGATTTTTAGGGACCCTGAAATTTTGGGCTGTCTTTTTGGGCTTAGCGTCATTTTCAGGGGTCCCGGCGAAACTTGTTGGATCTCAGCATAATTCCAGGGGGCCCGGCGAGACTTGATGGATCTCATCCTAATTTCCAGGGGCCCTACCCGACCTTTTAAGGTCACAGCGTGATTTTCTAGGGGCTCCGGCGCGACCTTTCTGGGGCCCCGGTGTGTCTTTTTTGGGATCCAGTGGTATTTTCAGGGGCCTCGGTCCCACTTTTTGGAACTCCGGTGTTATTTTCAGTGGGCCCGGGACGATTTTTTGGCCTCGAATGTGATTTTCAGGGGACTTTCAGGGGAGGTGATATTTTGGGGTCCAATGGTCATTTTCAGGGGCCCCTGCGGGACTTTTTTTTGTTCCTATCGGAATTTTTGTGGGCCCGGTGCGATTTTGGGGGGCCTCAGCGGATTTTTTTAGTGAGCCGGGCGCAATTTTTCCAAACACCGGCGCGATTCTTTCGCGACGGGGTAACTGTCCCCAATGCCCCTCCCCTTCGGTACGCCACTGCATTGGTCAAGTAGCGACTCAATCTTTTGTATGTTCAATTGGTGCATATAATTTGAGATAAACAATGTCATGACAGGAAACAAGCCGAGATCACGTCATTTTGGCAATCATTTTTCGCCACCTAAATTACTCCAAACGAATATGTCCATTCTGCATCTATGCACATGCTACTAGCTCCCAGGAGTTCCGTCAACAATTATTTATCCAGTTGCCGACCGTCGTGTGCAACGGTATTCCACCGGGTGTTAGTGTGAGTAGCGGCCGCTGTGTGGCGCTGCCGTCGGCCGGCTGCTGCTGGCCGACATGGGGTGGCCGACCCAGTGTAGGCCAGCCTACCGCGGTGTGGTGACGCGCCTGAGCCAGCCAGACTCGCCGACCCGTCACAACGGTCCAGGCGGCACCGTCTTCCCGGGCGGCAGGCCAGCTCGACTCGCGGCGGCTGTCTGGCGAGGGGTGCAGTGTGTTCACGGGCACGGACGGACCGGGGCGGATCCAGCCGAGCGGGAGCTGAACAGGAGCAGGAGTGGATCCTGCCGAGCGGGAGCTGAAGCGGGACAGGCCCGACCGAGCGGAAGACAAACAGGGCTCGGCCCGTCAAACCGAGAGCCGGTCCGGCTGCGCAGGAGGGGCAGACGGAGCCTGAGACGGAGCCTGCCACCCGCGTGTGCTCGGGAGCCGCCGTCTGTCAGCAGGATCCCGTCCGGGGCCGGGACAGCCAGCCCCAGCGTGTGGGCCATGTTGAAGTCCATCTGCTTGATCGTCGTCTGTGCGGCACTGGGTAAGTAAATATAGTGCTAAGTGGGTGAATATCGTAAAACAGCATCTACTACCATTTACATTTCAGAACGTAATGCCCGGCCGGTGGGCATTTGGTAACGATAAGTGTGGCTTTCGAAGAAAAAGACAAAAGCTGTCCCATGCTAAGTGAACGGCTCACTAGTCAGCGACTGAACTGAACTGCTGTCTACATTTTCTTTGAAGGAGAAAATGACAACGAGCGTAAGATTATAAAGAGTGGTGATCTCAAACCTCTGCGACCTTAGTTCTTATCGTATGCCGTTAGTATGACTAAGAAGTATTCAGGCCGACTTGATGTGTGAGTTTGTACATGACTTACACGGAGACCCAATTTGAACCGTCGCCGTGAACGGCAGTTTGGCACGTCCACAGTGCCGAGGGGACGAGAGTTTGTACATGACTTACACGGAGACCCAATTTGAACCGTCGCCGTGAACGGCAGTTTGGCACGTCCACAGTGCCGAGGGGACGAGAGTTTGTACATGACTTACACGGAGACCCAATTTGAACCGTCGCCGTAAACGGCAGTTTGGCACATTCACAGTGCCGAGGGGACGAGAGGAGCGTTTCCAAACTCATGACATGTGCTGCACATGACACAATCAGGATCAGCGTGCTGTACTTGACGATATCTCGCAATTGATACCAGATCACTACACTTCGTATTAATGGCTAGCCTCCCAGGTAAGGTATTTTTTGTTTCCCAAATCGAGAATATTTGCGTTTAACCGCTCTCTTTGCAAAAACCAATAGCCGATATGAGCCTGAAATATTCACCATAGTATTTCTCATTATCTTAGAATGCTAGCAAATTGTGACATGTTGCATGTCAATCCATGGGTTAAAGGTTAGGTTAGTTGGAAATGTTAACCTCGTTTTGGAAATTCTGTAATAGTATCAGAAAACACTAGTATTTAGGGGTAAGAATTGCCGATAAATTCAGCTTGGTTGTCCAAATTAATTCCAGAGTGGCTCAAAAGCCGAAAATGATCATCAGAGGTAAAGCTGAGCTAATGGCATCGAGTGAACTTGGGAAGATCAGTGAGTTGTGTAAGCACGCTAGATTAGATGTCCATCACCTTGCAGAGGAGGTCTTCTGGCTGATATGACATTTTGGCTGTGTATCTAGATCAAACCGCGACGTGTCCGAAAATAGACCTGCCGATATTCAACCCCCACTGTCCGGGTGTATGGCCAAGCAGAACTGCGACGGCTTGCAACAACGACTTCAGTTTCAACAGTCATCTCACAGACACGGTCGCGTGTCTCTCCAGGATTCGCGCCCCAAACCAAGTGCCTCTCTGACATCGTTCGGCAGTCCGTTCACTCAGCTGCGACTGCCATGAACAGCCGCATCGGCCTGCTCCGACGCGCCGGGACCGTACTTGTCCACACATGCAACACGCTAGTGACGTGCCTGCACCAAGTCAGTGCAGCACCCACACCTCAGAGGCATGGGTGGTCGACGGCGCTCGGTCGGATCCGCCCGACATGGACATCGTTCACATGGCACATGGCCGAAGTCTCCACAGGCGAGCGCCGACCAGCAATGACAGTCTGAAGCTGACCAAACCAAACTATACCGGACGATCCCGGCTTGCTGCGTGTTCGCACACCTTCAACTTACTACATCTACTACGTCAACCTACCACGTCAGCTTGCTACGTCAGTGACAGAACGACGGAGGCTTCCACCCGCATGCTGGTCCGTGACAGGAGCTCCACAATGCAAGCCACATTCACACATACAGGTGCAGACATCATTTTGCTGCATGGTTCGTTGCTGAAGATACTGCAGAAATTAGCTTCCTACAACCTTACCACGTGCAACAATGGTCATTTGCGGTTAATAAATGACATGAATTGCCAGTAACGCGCCTCCATCAGCCACTTGAACAGGAGAGGGCATCAGCTTCAATATGCATGTGAGGCGCTTGCAGCCATCCGACCATCTACATAAGTAAATTTGAATGCGAATAGGCCGTTTCAGTGTTTAATTAGTACTCGTAATTTTGACACAATGGAAGGTGGTTTCCGTTTTCCTGAGGGCAATGTTGGCCACTTTTTACGACACCCATCGCACAGTGGTGACATCAGATTGCCAGCCATTGGTGGCCATTGAACCGGAGAACAATGGAAGACATTCGCGGTGTTTTTTTTTCTCAAATGGATGTAGCTACAAAAGACACTACCCCTTTTTAACGGCACAGCCTGCCCTTTAATGACTTAAGGGATACATTTGCAAGGGAACGAGATGAGAAGCGATTCAACAAGTGGTGAGTTGCTTTTCATTGGACATGTGCTACAGGCGACACGGATCAAGTCGGTGTTTGGCCGCCGGCAAGTACACCTGCACACCTGAACGAGGTGGCTCAGTGGGCAGGAGCTGTATTTTAATACATAGTTATTTCCATGCAACATACAATAGATTGCTGAACTGGTGGGGTGCTACCCTCCCAGTCATCTTCCTTTAAGCTACGCAACTTACCATTTGCGGTCAACTGTTTCATTTTGACAAACCGGCTTCAGTTGTGACCTTGTGAGTGACAATATGCAACAGGAGGAACTGTGCAACACAATGGCTGTCTTCGAAAATACCTATCAGTCTGTTATCGCTTCGGAAGGCAATCCAACCGACATCTCAGCTGCCACCGGACCTTTAGCCCCAACTCACCTGACAGGTATCGTTAACCTTAGTCCCAGCTCACCTGACAGGTATCGTTAGCCTTAGTCCCAGCTCACCTGACAGGTATCGTTAGCCTTAGTCCCAACTCACCTGGCAGGTATCGTTAGCCTTAGTTCCAACTCATCTAACAGGTATCGTTAACCTTAGTCCCAACTCACCTGACAGGTATCGTTAGCCTTAGTCCCAACTCTCCTGACAGGTATCGTTAGCCTTAGTCCCAGCTCACCTAACAGGTATCGTTAGCCTTAGTCCCAGCTCACCTGACAGGTATCGTTAGCCTTAGTCCCAACTCACCTGACAGGTATCGTTAGCCTTAGTCCCAACTCATCTAACAGGTATCGTTAGCCTTAGTCCCAACTCACCTGACAGGTATCGTTAGCCTTAGTCCCAACTCACCTGACAAGTATCATTAGCCTTAGTCCCAACTCACCTGACAGGTATCGTTAGCCTTAGTCCCAACTCATCTAACAGGTATCGTTAGCCTTAGTCCCAACTCACCTGACAAGTATCGTTAGCCTTAGTCCCAACTCACCTGCCGGGTATCGTTAGCCTTAATCTAACTCACCTGACAGGTATCGTTAGCCTTAGTCCCAACTCACCTGACAAGAATCATTAGCCTTAGTCCCAACTCACCTGACAGGTATCGTTAGCCTTAGTCCCAACTCATCTAACAGGTATCGTTAGCCTTAATCCAACTCACCTGACAGGTATCGTTAGCCTTAGTCCCAACTCACCTGACAGGTATTGTTAGGTCAGCTGCCAGTTGTCGGAGCATAGTTATGGGCGCTAAGTGACCTCGTAGTCGGCGCGCCCTTAAGCCCAAATAACTAACTAGCAGTTGTCGGAGCTGCCATCATCTCCACTAACGGTCGCTATCGCCACGGTTCTGACAGCTGCCATCCATTAAGCTGACGATCGTCAGAACTGTCATCAGCCCAGCTGACCATCGGCGTTCTGTCATGAGCTCGGTGAACACCTATCAAGCTCTCATCAACCCAACGGACTGTTTTCAGAGCTGTCATCAGCTCTACTGAGGGTTATTATCAACCCCGCTGCTTATAACAGGGCTGTCCTCAGCTCTACTGATGGTCATTATCAACCCCGCTGCTTATAACAGGGCTGTCCTCAGCTCTACTGATGGTCATTATCAACCCCGCTGCTTATGACAGGGCTGTTCTCAGCTCAATTGACGGTTGTCATGGATGCCAAGACGTGAGCTGACGGCTCCACCAACCGCTGATTAGTAAAAAATGTGCCTGTCCCTTGAAGCGTCATTTGACGCTTGCCCAAACACGCACAAAGCACACCATACACCGCTGCCGGCTTGTGCCATCGAAGTCACGATATTTCAATGGTTACGATATGAACAACATTAAGCATACCTAGATCACGTTGCATTCAGTAGAAAGGCTGAACGTTCGTGATCAAATGTTTGTTTGGAAGTGTACCAGACGCTAGTCCCAACCGGACTAGATGCTTTTTAGGCGTGGCAGCAGCAGAGGTTCATAGCTCAAGTATCCGCGACCACATGGCGTCATCAACGTGCTGTAGAGGGATTCTCCCTCCCCCACCCCCAACACCCACCCCCACCCCCCAAAACAGGCGAATTATCTGTCAGAATAGAAGATTTCACAAAACACCGAATAGAAAAGCGTGTGCATATTCCGAACGACAGCAAAATGTTATTTTACTTGCACACATTTTATTCACTTTGCACCCCGCACCCTTTGCACCATGCAGCCAAACAAGACAAATGAAAGAAGAAAGATAGCACAGTATCCAGGTTGAGGCAAAGTCTATTGTGGGAGTACAAAGAAAGTTGAGAAAAACTTTAGGACATGAAAAGCTCCGTCCAGAAGTGCCGGCATCAGAAGCGTTACATTAAGCGCAGTCCAAATGTGCATGATAAAAATAAATATTCGAGAACTATGCAGATTAAAAGTGGAAGGAAGCGTACGAAACGGACCCCAGTGAATGTGGTAAATGTGAAAGGGACGATTTTGCTGTGCAGCCCAAGTCCCTGTGATGACTAAGCCAATAATTTGGCTGCAGCAAGAACACCGCAAAATGCTCACCAGAACTGACTCCAAATTGTTCCCGTAAAAAGTGTCCATGCATCAGAAGCTGACGGCAAATCGTTCCCGTACAAAGTGTCTATGCATCAGAAGTTGACGAGGCTGATAAGCAGGTGCGTATGCACTACAGCGCATGACTTCTCAGAAACTGCACACGGCAGGCCACATTCTGCACAACATTTGGTTCAGTGACGGGGCCATTTTCACTTACACAGAAATGTGATCTGTGTTATCACACTTCTCGAATTTCAAAATGACCAGCTATGGTCGACAGGGAGGTCGGACTCTGTGGCAGAATCCCCGCTGCACAATGCCAAGTGTACTGCAAGGTGTGCCATCAGCAGTCGTGACGTAATACGGCCATTGTGATTTGAAAATGTTCCGGGCACGGCGGTAACAGTCAATGCCACTCGATACCGACATGTCTTGGGAAGGTTCCAGAAGGCTCTGAAGGGCAGATGTAGCCGTACTACGATGCAACCGGGAAAACAGTAGTTCCAGCCAAATCAGCTCACAGTGCCACTACGACGAGGAGCAGGCTGGGAGATCGCTTCCGATCGAGGGACATTTCCGCAGAAGGAATACACCGGTGACTTCGGCACACTCACCAGACCCAAACATCTAGATTTGCTTCCATGGGTAGATCACTCATCACAGATCATAGATAAAGTGTGTAGTGTACAGGACGAGCCCCAGCACCATCGACCGCCCGAAGACGGCTATCACACTGGCGTTGTGGTCGGTACCGCCTGAGACATGCCGTGCGACTCTGAAGGCAGGCGATCGGTACGGCCTGAGATATGCCGTGCGGCTCTGGAAGCAGGCGGTCGGTACGGCCTGAGACATGCCGTGTGGTCTGGAAGCAGGCGATCGGTACGGCCTGAGACATGCCGTGCGGCTCTGGAAGCAGGCGATCGGTACCGCCTGAGACATGCCATGTGGTCTGGAGGCAGGCGATCAGTACCGCCTGAGACATGCCGTGCGGCTCTGGAAGCAGGCGATCGGTACCGCCTGAGACATGCCGTGCGAGCCACATGGAACATCTGATCCACAGGCATGAATAGGTGTCCAGCAGGGCTATGGTCATAGCAATATGAAGTACCATTGAGTACGCTGTATCTGGAGCGAAAGGGTGAGCACATGGGACATGGGATCTACAGCCATGCATAAGTGTCCAGCATGGCTGAAGTCACAGCAATGTAAAATAGCATTAAGAGAGCTGCATGATGATCATGTCTGCTGCGTGTGGTGCAGAATGTTGTTTTAAAGAACATTGGTTTTAAATCAGCATGCTTTTCGTTGACTTCCGATATTCTTCGCCCAATATGAACCATCGAACCTACATTGTATAATGACACGCCGTGCATACGTCAGCTTCCATTAACGGCCCGTGAAGATCTGATCACCGTGTTCAATATAGGAGAAGGCTATTTCGAAATGGCTTTATCCACACCACGGGCACATCGTAGAAACAGGGCTGAAAGTACACCTTTGGAATCTTTGGATCTTGTTATCTTTGGAAACCATGCCGTCGATGCGCCCTTAAACTACAATAACTAACAAACTATCTTTGGAAACGGAAGTCACACGCATGCCCCGGCCCTTCAATGACTTCTAACATAAACCTCATAGACGAGCAGAAGATGAGATTGAGCTTTGAGTGAGAACTTAGCTGATTTAGGTGCTCCTCGAATATTGTTTGTTTAAGTTGGCAAAGCTTACCTCATGGCAGAGATGTTCATATATATATATATATATATATATATATATATATATATATATATATATATATATATATATACATATATACATATGAACACATGTAAATATGGAGCTGCGGTTAGATCAGTAGGGGACCGGTTACGTCACCACCAGCTCCACCAACCGACGAACTTATCAACCGGCCTCAATTTAGAATCGTGAGCGTCAGACCAGGCCTTTCGACAAGTGAACGGGTGTTGATGCCACCGGCAGACGAGGTTTGGAGTGCAGCATACCATGACTGTGTCGTAGCCTTATCATCACAATCAGTGCAACGGCGAAAGCGTGCCATGTTCCAAGTTCACTTGCTTCCCTCCAGCTTTCGCACAATTACCACGTGGTATCTGCTATCATGCTATTCATTGTGGTGCTGTCATTGGAACGGAAGTGGCTCTGTCTGTTCCTGACATGACGAGCTCGAACTGATGTGTGAAAGGCATAACTATCGTACCAGCAATGCTGCCACACGATGGCAACCGCCTCCACCCCATACAGACCATCCCATCCCAGTCGCCCGGAGCAAAAGGCCGAGGGGCGAGCCGGGTCAGACTCACCGACAGCTGGCGAGAGCCGTGCACCTGGACTGTGTTCACGTGCACCTGGACTGTGTTCACGTGCACGGTGATCAGTGCACACGGTGCACACCGCGTAGCCTAGTGCCGGACCAGGTGGTGTTCAGTCATCCGTGCAGCGGAAGGATCAAGGTGAAGCTGGAATGGGAACACGCCGGGCAGCTGTCTGCCACGCTCTCTCTCTCTCTCTCTCTCTCTCTCTCTCTCTCTCTCTCTCTCTCTCTCTCTCTCCTCTCTCTCTCTCTCTCCCTCCTCTCCTCTCTTCTCTCTCTCTCTCTCTCTCTCTCTCTCTCTCTCTCTCTCTCTCTCTCTCTCTCTCTCTCTCTCTCTCTCTCTCTCTCTCTCTCTCTCTCTCTCTCTCTCTCTCTCTCTCTCTTTCTCTCTCTCTCTCTGTTCTCTATCTCTATGTTCTCTCTGTTTTCTTGTTCTCTCAATATAAATACATGCTTGATCTGTATTTGAAGAGCTCCGTGAGCCAGTGTTAGAAAAAAAAACTAGTTTACTTCCAGGCGTTACCTCAGTGCCCGAATTAGGTGTACGCTCGGAACTTCCTGGACATACCCAGCATATCCCGAACCAAGCAGATCGACCCATTATGTCTTAGTGGTGGTTGTGGTATATCACTGACAGCATTCATTCAATGTCTTTGTCCGAGGTGCATAATGCTACCTCCTTACCCACAATGTAAGCGACAGAAGTCGGGCCTTCATGAGGCAGACTCTTGGTTCATTCGAGTGTTAGAAATGCATAAAGCTCCGCAAACGCAAATGAGTACAAATTACAACATTGGTAGCATTTTTCTCAAATTTTGTCATTTATTATAAATGCATTATTATAATTAATACATGCGTCATATATTTTAATGCACCAACTTGATTTTCCCCCTTTATATTGACCCTCACAGGCAGCACTGCACATTGTCGTCCTCGACAGCCTACACTGGCTGTCTCGTGAGACTTCCCAATTGGATGTATCTTGTCTTACGAGACAGACCTGTAGGAAGTGTGCAGCCAGTGAAACAGCGAAATTGGAGGTGTTCCAAGCGCAAGTTGATCATGTAAATTGCCGGCGAAGGCTAGAAATTGTGAGTGAGAAGTGTAAGTTGGTTAGAGCGACTAGTTTCCGTGTCGGAGACAACTTTGACGATTTGTGCACTTCTGGTATTTGTTTGGCTTGGTTAGGTTGCTTCACTCAAGTAAAGTTATCATCAAGTTCACATGCATTTCTAACACATACTTTATTCACTTATTTGCAGATCGATTTAATACTGTCTTGAATTATGAACTATTTATATAGCCTTTTTGTTCCTTTGTGTCTATACTTGCATTCATATATACGAATTTGCGCATCTTAGTTGTTTCTAATAAAACGAATGCAAATTACTCGTGTATGTACTGTAAATGTCATGGCATGTGACATTTATGTTGTATTCAACGTGCTTGCTGTTTTTGACAATGTAAAATGATGAGGAAATGTAAATGATGAGGAAATGATATATGGAACTGACGACCTCATGGCCTCGCTGTTGTCTATCTGAGTGAAGTTCGGCAATACCATGAAGTTCGGCAATACCATGAAATTCGGCAATACCATGAAGTTCGGCAATACCATGAAGTTCGGCAATACCATGAAGTTCGGCAATACCATGAAGTTCGGCAATACCATGAAGTTCGGCAATACCATAAAGTTCGGCAATACCATGAAGTGTTTCAAGTGAAGTGTTCGATTACTGCTACAATCGCTGCACTTCGCTGCACTCGCCAATGCACGCGGTGCATCACACATTGGTGGATATATAGTCGTTTAAGGTTATTTGAAAATCCTTAAATATTAAGCCATGCAATTACTTCGCAGCATCAAAGTGATCGTACCTAAAAATATTGCAATATCCCTTTTGGATTTTGTAAAAGTTTTTTTTTTACTGAAGGGGCACCCTCTGAAATGCTCAGAGTGCACCAGGCCTCTTTGAGAATACGAAGGTTCTAATGCACTGATGCACAGATGCACTGATGATTCCACGGATGTCAACCTCTTTCGGACACGATGTCCGATTAACCATTAATTGAACAACTACCAATCGTTTTTGCCAACTCCAATCTGTACTTTACAATAAAAACAAAAAAAAGGCATGGTGTCGGGATTGACAAGGATGACCAGTATAACTTAGAATAACGCTCAAATTATCAAATGCAAATTGGAACCAGCTCGCAAATGAAACATGTGTTGAAGTCTCGTGATTCAAGCTTTGACTTCCTGGGTTGCCTTGCGAATTAATTCCATAAAGTCAAGACTTGGCTCGTGTGATTCGGTGACTCGTTGGCAATGCAGTTTGGCAGCAACAAGTAGCGCCCGAATTCATCATGTTATATTTCAATTGTTATTCTGTTCATTGTTTTAATCAGGTATCATTGGTAGCGTATCAGTGTCATTCTAGTTCCGTCGTACCGCTAACTTTAGCGATGTTACGTGAGTTTCGACGTTTTAGTCTCGTAGCTACTCTTCATTGTACGATAAATGAGTCACAGGACAATAGTTCCTGGTACGAATATTTTTGACGCTTGTTCCATGCCGTAACATCTAACCTGAGAAACTGACACCTTGCTTCCAGACCGATAGCTGCCCTGGACTTCCCTCCCCCATCGGTAGCTGCTTTCGGCACCGGATCCTGCTTTGCCAGTACAGACTTGCCCGCTGCGCTTATTGCTGCGCTGGCGTGCCGCGTCTCTTCCGGTGCTGACTCGGCTGCCGTGGTTTCAGTCGGTGGCTGCGGCTTTCGGTGCTGACTCGTCTGCTGTGGTTTCAGTCGGTGGCTGCGGCTTTCCTGGCGCGCCAGCGCACAGCTCCGTCACATTCTCCACCGCGGTGATGGAGGTGGCCACCGTGGCGTCCTACTCGTGCGAGCGCGGCTTCGAACTGCTCGGGCCCAGCAGGAGAGTGTGCCAAACAAATGGCACCTGGGCGCCCCCGAGCATTCCGTTCTGCGGTAAGTGGACACGCCGACGTACATGAGCAGCCGACGTGGGACGGCATGCAGCGTGCACCACCGGTATGCGGCATGCACTACTCGACAGAGGACATGCATCACTCTCCAGAGGACATGCACCACTCAACAGAGGACATGCACCACTCAACAGAGGACATGCACCACTCAACAGAGGACATGCACCACTCAACGGAGGACATGCACCATTCAACGGAGGACATGCACCACTCAAGGGAGGACCGGTAACGCGAAACTTGCATCATGCATACCCGTGATAATTTTATCACTAATGTGAAAGAACGAAGCAAGTGAAATAAAGTTGAACTAGCCGTGTTTCATTGCTGCCTTTGAAAAGCTGAGCGTGCCAGTTTTCATCGCTGTACTGTTCTCATATATGCACTGCACATAAGGCACCGGACGTATTTGTGATATAGTAGATATCAGAGAAGAAAAGCTCAGATATTTTGTATGACACAAACAGCGGCTGAACTATATAGCTATTAAACATGCTGGCTGAAGAAAGGAAATGTATTGTGATGTTCGATCACAAGAGCCGCCGAGAGCGAGGATCAGGAACACCTGCCCAGCCCTGAGGAGCACCTGGTGGCACCGAGTGCACGCTTCACTGAAGCTGCATGGCGCTATATTTTCCACCAAGGTTTCTACAAGACGGCTATCACTTTCCACTGAGTCGGAGCAGCCTGCGTCCCCAGACCTCAGCTCGCGCCACAGCACAGCTACTTTCCTGGGTTTGGTCAACAATTATGCTCCTAAAACCGCTGATCAGCTGCTCCTCCTGTACTGCTACCATCTGCCCGGCTTGCGATTGAATCTTAAGTGCACGAGCTTGTATGATTTCATTATAACTCTGTCTTATGGTTCATTGATCAAACGAAGCTGGAGAAGTCTGGAGAGAAGCAAATGAACATGGAAAGTACCCCTTTACACTGGCGGATCTAGCCCACCGGTTTGGGGGGGGGGGGCAACTTTCGGTTTTCGGCGTCAGCCCCTCCCCTCCCCTTCCCTCAGTGGCGTAACTAGGAATTGCATCAGGGGAGGGGTCGAACGGATTTGGAGGGTGCCCATTTTCCCACTATTTTTGCTTAAAAGCACCGGATTTCGACCACTATTTGGCAAAGGGGCCCATTTTTTTAAATAATCAGTAAAATAAAAATAAACTAATCATTGACAATATAATTTCCTGAATAGGGGCCCCGGCCTACCTCCACCTATGGAGGTTTCTATGTTACCGGATTTTTGTTCTTGTTTACCAAAACGTTCACGTTCACGTTCAACGTCTTGTACCACGTCAACGTTCGTGCACGTGTGCACACTGGCGGATCCGATTTTGTCAACTCTTGCTGTAAGCAGAACTTGAACAGCATGGAACCCTCGATGTGTGTCAGAATCCACTATGCTACCATACTGGCTTCCAAAGTTATTTTTAATTTTGAAAAAAAAACGTTTAAAATTGGAGATTCTTTCATCCAGACGCAATGTTTTAACCTCGGCAAAGGTTACTGCATTTTAATTTAGTTGACTTCTGTTGGTTTCGGGGGGCCAAAAGACACTATGCCCCCCCCCCCTTTTAAGCGCTTCGGGGGGGGGGGGGCATGGCCGAAATGGCCCCTCCCTGGATCCGCCAGTGAACATGCAAACCCACCAGCTATCTCTTATTCAGGATATAAATACATACCTCCTCTTGCTATTCTTCTTGAAAAAAAATCAGTCAATGTAGCCTGTCTCTTCATCTTAGCAACCCCAACACCAACATACGAAGCATGCTGCTCAACTGGGCTCAACTGGTCACTCGCACAAAACATCTTGTTCAAATTCCGCTTTCGAAATCTGGCTCACTGGGTCCGCTTGCCCGTTACTGGCTAAACAAACTTCATGAACCTATCTGACGAAGGAATAATGAAACTGCTGATTTCGTCATCTCTTGCTGTAAGCAGAACTTCAACAGCATATAACCCAAGGCTATAGAACACCATAGAACCCTCGATGTGTCAGAATTTATTATGCTACCATATTGTGCTTCCAAACAATTAAAGCAAAATACCTTTAAAATTGGAGATTATTTCACCCTGAACGCTATTTTTTAATCTCAGCGAAGGTTACTGCATTTTAATTCAGTTTACTTTTGTTGGTTTTTTTTTTGGGGGGGGGCCAAAAGACACTATGGCCCCCCTTTGAGGCGCTTGGGGGGGGCATGGCCGGAATGCCCCCCCCCCTGGATCCGCCAGTGCCCCTTTAGGCGGCTCCGTTCTTTTGAAACCTGCCACAGAAGGACAGGTGATTTTTTTAATAGCCACCAAAGTATTTTGAGCATAAAAACTAGGTAAATTCAGCCTGCAACATTACAAATTATGATGATTTGGGAAAAATAATTTCATGTCTTTTCACTTTCTGTATTTGCTTCCGTCCGCTCATTATGACGGATCCAGTAGACTTCATGGCAACGATGGTACTAACGAAAGAAAACACAACCACTCATCACACCGAAGAGTTTCACTTTCAGCCAGCCAGCGTACCCGTGGTCACCTGCTACGCCGCGGAGACGCGTGGTGCGCTTTTCTCGATGGCAGTTTTGTTCTTGTGCCGAGCAGCGGTTACCCAGCAGTCGCTGTTGTGCTCTTGTGCGCTAGTAGCAGTCTTCTGCCCTGGGTTTGCTCGTATGCGAGGCTGAGGTGTAAAGCTGGTTTTCGGTCCATGGGTAGGGAGGTTACCAACGTTTGCTCCTCACAGCTTCTTGCCACACCGACAGTGGCTGCATTTTGTACAACACTCATAAGCAACAGCTACATCCCAGTGTACCAGGTGGCCTATAGCTCAATGAGATCTGTAGCGCAGTTTCTTATATGTGTCATTTTATGCATGGGGGATAATGGGAGTATTAGGACTGCTTTGGGGCGCTTGAACATGCTACCTTTGCGAATTTCCCCTGCCCCTCGCCCAATAAAATGAAATAAGATGGTACCCTGTGAGAAGGTATCCCATAATTTCCCGCATGTCGTGCTCATATATTTTACGTGTATGACCCGGGCACAGGCCATACCATACCATAATATGGATTCAACAATTATGGATACATGTGGGAGCGATAGATCATGACTGACCTTTCAAAGTGAAAGAGTTGCCACCTATCGGCAGACACGTTGAACTACTGAGTTTGAGATAAAAGTGTGACAAATCTGGCGCGCTACCAAAAACAAGTTGGAAACAAGGATGCAGACAAGCCAGAGTGGCATGCATGGAAATAGCTAGCACTAAGGTTAGGATTGGTTAGGCTTGGAAGGTAGGTTTAGATCAACCAGCCCAAACCTGGAGCTGCTCTGCAAGAGAACACCTGTGATGAACTTGAAATTGTACATCTATAACCTAATCCATGTTTATGGGGCTTTAGGCTCATGTGCTTTTGGTATCTAGTACAACACCTAGTACAACACCAACCAAAGGAGTCAAAGCCATGCAGCAACAATATTTTGATTGCTTTCCTAATGGTCACACAACACTGGTATTCACCATCGGAATTTGTACGCGCTATCAAGCTCCTTTTATGGGAAGAGAAAATATGATCAGATATTTCAGATACACTTGTATTTTAATTCAGAAATGGCATTTCCAGAATAATTTGCAAGGACACGTTTCTTAAAATGACTAAGATGATGTGACCACTCATTCCTGGCGCAAATGCATGCTTTTCAGTTGGTGAGGAAATTGATATCAAAAAGCGGAAGTGGGAGATGATATAATGAACAAACGGTATGATGGCTTTTTAAAGGCATTATTGTGCTTCATGGTATTAGCAAGGCAAGATTTCCACACATTTACCCCCATGAAGTATACAAAGGGGTTAGTATTGGTTAGGTTATGCTAGGTCAGTTTTTAGTTTGGAAAACATTTTGATTGTCTATTGAAATTTCAAAGGATAGTTAATTTCCTTCTCGAAAAACAGGTTCGGCTAGGTTATGTTACGTTTTTAAGTTGAACAATTGTGATGATACATGGTTGAGTATTTTTCCTTAAACACCTTAAAGCACAAATTTACCTTTTTAAAACTTAACCTAGCCTAACATTGTCAGACATTTAAGTAACGTATTTTCAAAAAATTCACAAACATTTCTGAAATGTGAAAATTAAAATAGGAGCAACCAAGCCTAGCCTAATCTCCTTTGCTTTCTGGAGGAAAAACATACGATTGATTTATGTTGTATCTAAGCTAATCTTCATTAATAACATATTTCAGACAACACCTGGATTGTTTTATTTAATTGGTTGATTTGAATTGACAGGCACCTGTATATTTGGTGCCATAAATTTAACACAAATAATTAAATGACTTAGCATTTGGTGTAAACAGATCCATGAATGCAACCTGGTTAAATCAAATGTTCGCAACATCAATAGTTCCGCAAGGCTTCCACATTTGCATGATAATGCCAGGCATAGTTAGCAATTCTGAGGTCATCAGGGATCAGAACATCATTGTTTTATTCCCTGCTAATGCTAATTTGTCATTTCCATATGAAATCTGAACAGAGTTTGCCAATCATAACAGTCACACAACGCTTCACTTTCATCACCTGTTTAGGTACAGTAGCAGAGCAGTGCAGTGCTTGCAGCTTTCTGAGAGGCCAGCCTTGCATGAACACTGAACCCGGAATATCTCACACTCTACCACAGCATGCAACCCATGGGGATTCTTCCGTAGGTGGCTGGATTTTATGAAGAGTGTCTCCATCATAATCTTGCCTGGTTCTTTCCCACTCGTGTCTCAAGAAATGTGTCCGGCATCTAATACAGCTTCGCCCTCGATGACACAATGCTTTTTATCGCCGATATATTCTGAGATTTGCACAATTGATACTTTCGGTATGGTAGAATCCGTCTTTGCTACTCTGAAACAAACTTTGACAACATCACACGTACGCTACGTGTATTGCTTTTCTCAGACAAAGCCGCCATCTTTACATTTTGCACTGTCACCTAGCGGTGGGTTGAACGGCGAATGCTTATCCACTTTACCCAGAATTATGGTCGAAATATATTTTGATGTCAATGTTTGAGTTTGTGGTTTTGTTTTGGAGTTTTGTTGCATTAGAGTTTCGGTAGCCCGGCAAACGTTTTGCTACAAACTCTAATTATTCTACTTTGCACTTTCTGTTGTCACTTCATAGTTTACCGGCTGAATGAAGCACAAATTACCTAGTAATACTTCGACATCCGATCAATGTCATCGCCTTCGAGAAGCTGCTCCACTTGCCCACCAATATACATTCTGTGACAAAAAAAAGTTGTGCTTCTCGTGAACCTGAGCTTCGCAAGACTTACTACGAAGCGAAACCGAGCTTGCTCAGCCGGTTGGTTTGATTGGCTTCACCCACAAGCCGAGATCTCGGTTGCCAATCAAACGACTAGTTGGAAAACTCGCAAGGGTTAGCGGCTTCTTGACTCCTGTGCCTTCCATCCACCAATATATATACCTTTCAGGTGAATCATTGGCAGATGTATTAAATAAGCCCGTGTTGGCAGTTGCATTAAACGTAGCGAATCTTCGCAAAAAGTTCCAAAAATAATTACCGTGTATTGCCCGACATATATCCCTGTGGCCACTACAACACATAGGTACCACAACGAGACCACTCTGTCAGCTGAACTGGCTCATCTGAACATGCTGAACATGCTACTTGCTCCCCACCAGTCGAGTTTCACCTGAGTGCCACGTGAACAGGGTGAATGTCACATGACTCACAGGGGCGGGAGTGGCCGAGTGATGAAGACGTTAAGCCTTGGATACCAAAATCCCGGGTTCAACACTCGGACCACTCGGAACGCCGGCCAAATCCCGTGGTCCACCGGCGAAACAGTGTGGGCGGCGCCATTAGCCGTGATCGTGCATAAAGTGTGTCGTGAACCACCCAATAACAAACGAACAACATGACTCGCATGTTCGAAGTAGTACATCTGTAGTGGTCCCACGGTTTGTGCTCGGTTGTCGTCTGCACTGGTCAGGCTACGGCCACCAGTCAATGCTATGGCGGTCCCACGGTTTGTGTTCTGCTGTCGTCTGCACTGGTCAGGCTACGGACACCAGTCAATGCTATGACGGTCCCACGGTTTGTGTTCGGTTGTGGTCTACACTGGTCAGGCTACGGCCACCAGTCAGTGCTATGACGGTCCCACGGTTTGTGCTCAGTTGTCGTCTGCGCCGGTCAGGCTACGGCCACCAGTCAATGCTATGACGGTCCCACGGTTTGTGTTCGGTTGTCGTCTGCACTGGTCAGGCTACGGACACCAGTCAATGCTATGACGGTCCCACGGTTTGTGTTCGGTTGTGGTCTACACTGGTCAGGCTACGGACACCAGTCAATGCTATGACGGTCCCACGGTTTGTGTTCGGTTGTCGTCTGCGCCGGTCAGGCTACGGCCACCAGTCAATGCTATGACGGTCCCACGGTTTGTGTTCGGTTGTCGTCTGCACTGGTCAGGCTACGGACACCAGTCAATGCTATGACGGTCCCACGGTTTGTGTTCGGTTGTGGTCTACACTGGTCAGGCTACGGCCACCAGTCAATGCTATGACGGTCCCACGGTTTGTGTTCGGTTGTCGTCTGCACTGGTCAGGCTACGGCCACCAGTCAATGCTATGACGGTCCCACGGTTTGTGTTCGGTTGTCGTCTGCACTGGTCAGGCTACAGCCACCAGTCAATGCTATGACGGTCCCACGGTTTGTGTTCGGTTGTGGTCTACACTGGTCAGGCTACAGCCACCAGTCAATGCTATGACGGTCCCACTTTGTGTTCGGTTGTCGTCTGCACTGGTCAGGCTACGGCCACCAGTCAATGCTATGACGGTCCCACGGTTCGTGCTCGGTTGTCATCTGCACTGGTCAGGCTACGGCCACCAGTCAATGCTATGACGGTCCCACGGTTCGTGCTCGGTTGTCTGCACTGGTTAGGTTACGGCCACCAGTCAATGCCATGACAGAAACGTGACATTGGCGATCGGCGGTTGCCCATGTTGCTTATTGCCTGCTTCGATTGCTTCGATGCGTGGGCGGTATTACTACTTCGTTGGATGGTGTAGTGACTATTTTGTTTTGAATTCAATGATGGCTGCAATGATCGTCAAGCGGACTGATTCGACGACAGACCAACAGGCCTGTGGCACCAAGTAGGTAGGCTTAGGACGTGCTGCGCCAAGTAGGTGTGCTTAGGACGTGCTGCGCCAAGTAGGATGCTTAGGACGTGCTGCACCAAATAGGTAGGCTTAGGACGTGCTGCGCCAAGTAGGTATGGCTAGGACGTGCTGCACAAAGTCGGTAGGCTTTGGACGTGCCGCACCAAGTAGGTGGGCCTAGGATGTATTCGCATTTTTTGACCGGACACATAGCACAGATATTTGTGGTTGGTATCTCAGATCACCTTCTTATGAAACAGCCATGCGGAAGTTCATGTAATATATAGCTACCATTCGATTACATTGTGAATACTGAGCAGCAATAGTGGCATATGTTATCCATTCTGATATCAACTTCCAGGCTGATAAAAAGTATTTATTGACGAGGTTGAATAAACAGGCAGATTAATCATTTAATGCGTGTTGCCTGAGCAATGCGTTGTTGTGTAAAGTGAACATTGGGATAATATCTTCGAAGCCTTGAAACCCTACCGCGGGTCTTTGATCTTGTGTAGCCTACGCAAGCGGTTAAGGGACTTAGATGTAATACATTGTACCGTTTGACACAATGCAGAGTTATCCCTATCCAAGCAAGGGCTGTGGTCTATCGGATGCCTGTAGTAGATCCTATTTTTGTGTTTAATTTTGTCCGCATCAGAGAATACCTGCCCTTGTGTACGCAACTGCAGCTGATTTTTCATCGCAGCATCTAGTTTAGACATTTTCAGAATCCTGACCATTTAATCTATGTAGTGTCAAAAGAGGTTCAGATTTGACATGCGAACCTCACTGGCAGTACCAACTATGAGTTGCTTCACATTTGACATGCGAACCTCACTGGCAGTACCAACTATGAGCTGCTTCAGATTTGACATGCGAACCTCACTAACAGTACCCACTGGCGGATCTAGCCCACGGGTTTGGGGGGGGGCAACTTTCGGTTTTCGACGTCAGCCCCCCCCCCCCCCTCCCCCAGTGGCGTACTTAGGAATTGCATCAGCGGAGGGGTCGAAGTGATTTGGAGGGTGCCCATTCTCCCACTATTTTTGGTTAAAAGCATCGGATTTATACCACTATTTGTCAAATGGACCCATTTTTTACAATAATAATTAATGACAACATAATTTCCTGTGTAGGGGCCCCAGCCTACCTCCACCGCTTCTAAGTTACGGCATTTTTGTTCTTGTTTACCAAAACGTTCACGTTCACGTTCAAGGTCTTGTACCACGTCAACGTTCGTGCACGTGTACACACTGGCGGATCCGATTTTGTCAACTCTTGCTGTAAGCAGAACTTGAGCAGTATGGAACCCTCGATGTGTGTCAGAATGTACTATGCTACCATATTGGCTTCCAAAAAATTATAAAAAATACATTTAAAATTGGAGATTCTTTCATCCAGACGATATTTTTAAACCTCGGCAAAGGTTACCGCATTTTCATTCAGTTTACTTCTGTTGGTTTCGGTGGGGGGGGGGAGGCCAAAAGACACTATGGCCCCCCTTTTAAACGTTTCGGGGGAGCCATGGCCGGAATGGCCCCTCCCTGGATCCGCTAGTGAATGTAGCCTGTCTCTTCATCTTAGCAACCCCAACACCAACATACGAAACATGCTGCTCAACTGGGCTCAACTGGTCACTCGCACAAAACATCCTGTTCAAATTCCGCTTTCGAAATCTGGCTCACTGGGTCCGCTTGCCCGTTACTGGCTAAACAAACTTCATGAACCTATCTGACGAAGGAATAATGAAACTGCTGATTTCGTCATCTCTTGCTGTAAGCAGAACTTCAACAGCATAGAACCCTCGATGTGTCAGAATCTACTATGCTACCATATTGGGCTTCCAAACAATCATAACAAAATACCTTTAAAATTGGAGATTATTTCACCCGGAAAGCTATTTTTTAACCTCAGCAAAGGTTACTGCATTTTAATTTAGTTTACTTTTATTGGTTTGGGGGCCAAAGGACACTATCGCCCCCCCCTTTGAAGCGCTTTGGGGGGCCACGGCCGGAATGCCCCCCCTGGATCCGCCAGTGACAGTACCAACTATGAGTTGCTTCAGATTTGACATGCGAACCTCACTAGCAGTACCAACTATAAGCTGCTTCAGATTTGACATGCGAAGCTCACTAGCAGTACCAACTATGAGCTGCTTCAGATTTGACATGGAACCTACAGCAGTACCAACTATAATTTTTAATTTTATACCTCACTACACAGTAAACTCACTAGCAGTACCAACTATGAGCTGCTTCAGATTTGACATGCGAAGCTCACTAGCAGTACCAACTATGAGCTGCTTCAGATTTGACATGCGAACCTCACTAGCAGTACCAACTATGAGCTGCTTCGAACCACACGTGCAGTGCCAGCTATGAGCCGCTTCGCACGCTTCGTCGGGCAGCCGATGCACTTCGCGGTCGATGGCGGAGATCGATGTGCCGCTTTCGCAGCCAGCCGGCGGCTGCAGAAGGACGTTCCGTGTGGACCTGCCGTTAGGCGGCTTTGTGGCGTAAATCTGCGTGTCACAGAGTGAGCAGTTCCCGCCGTCGTGACGCACGTGCTTTCCATATGGCGCGCCACCGCCAATGTCTGTCCTGGCGGGACATCAGCTGACACCGTTACTTCACTTCACAGAAACGCACCACAGACGGTGGCGCAGTCGATATGTTACGGCGTCTCCTGCCAACACACGACCCAGGCTTCCGAAATGACGGTGGCCACTGTTCCGGCAGTGAAGTGAATAAACTCGCCGGCATCCAAACCAGAAAACGACCAAAACCTGACGTCATATTTTCCCCAGTGTGTCAAAACAAAATGAAAGAATGGAAGAGTGCCAACAAATGTATGGATTGCGCCGGCAATACACGCCGCTATCGCTCATATCATTTCAGACAAGTTTCCAGCATGCAATCATTATTGAAATAATTAGTGACCACCTTAATTTTTATGTGGATGAGCCTAAATCAACCATCATCGTTTCGGAGTCACCGGATTTCAACTCCTCCCTTGTTCAAGTTTTTTAATGGTATTCCTTGATAAGTCAGCTCACAGTGTTGAAATTTTAACTGTACAATTCACCTAAGAATTAAAATTTCCTTATATCAGTTCATAACTCCCGATCGCCACAATGACAACGCTCGTACACGTGTACACCCACCTTGCGCATTCGGCGCATTCGCCACATTTGTTGCGATTCTGCGGTTTCTGCTGGGTCGTTTTGCTAATTACTGCCACATTTTTAGTCTTATACCGTATTTAAGTCGTGCCAATTCGATGATTATTTCTCTTCTTTCCACATTCTGCTGGGAAAGAAATTCGGATATAACACTGAGCTTTGATGCATCTCGTTCGATCAATAACTTTTTGTTTAAATATGCTTCCAGATTGGCTACCGAACCGAGAAGCTGGTTCTCTGTTATTGTTTGGCCCGTTGCGTTTCCTTCGTCAACTGATGTGTTTTACAGCCCAGCTCATTTTCGTCAGAGGTCTGGCACGTTTCTGAGACTCCGGCGTCTTTTATGGCTTGTTGCTTTTTGTGAACCCACGGTGTTTTTGAAGAGCCGATGTGATTATATAGTTCCCAGCGCACTTGGCTATTCCTTTTTATAAACATTTCTCTCCGCCCCGATTTCTCAGGTACCGGCACGATTTCTTTGGGCCAAGGGGCGTGGCTCTGGGGACCCGACGCGAGATTTCTTGGCTAGACGCGATTCTTCGGGACCTTTTCTGATTTACTAAAGTAAATCAGAAATGGTCATCGTCTGGGTACCGGTGGGGTTTTTCCGGCCATTGCACCATATTTGTGTTCTCCGAGACGATTTGTTAAAACCCTGGTACGTTTTTTTTTTTGGGGGGGGCTACATAATTTGTGGAGGCCTCTGGCGCGACGTTTGGCGTCTCCAGAGCGATCTTACGGACGCGGACATTGATTTGTAAGAATCCTTGCTTAATTTTTGGGAGCCCCGACTTTATTTGTTTCTGGTCCCTATGCGATTTTTGGACGCACGCTGCAGACGCACTATTTTGGCCCCAATGCGAAGTTCCGGGCCCCGGTGAGATCTCTCGCTCTCAGACACGAATTTCGGCGGCCCCTACAAGAGTTGTCGGGTCGTTTTAGGAGTTTTCGAGAGGCCGCTGTATTTATTTTGGGGCGCGGGACATGAATTTTCGGGTGACCCGACGATAACTGCGAGGCCTCAGCGCGTTTTTTTTAAGTGGGAGGGGCGTGGTTTTCTCTCCCCGTCGCGAGCTTTTGGAGCCCCGCTGTATGTAATTGGGTCCCCAGACGCGAATTTTGGTGGCCCCGTCGGAAGCGTTTGGAACTCTAGGTCGATTTTTGGGGTCCTGGTTTTGCTTTGCGGGAGTTCTGAAGGCCCCATTGTATTTATTTGGGACCACCGACGTGGAGCTTGTGGGGCACCGATTGGAATGGTGGGGCCCCAGCATGATGATTTAGGCCCGGTACGATTTTTGTCTTTGTGGGAGTTTTCAAGTCCCCCTATATTTATTTGGTACTCCGAGGTGAAATTTGGAGGCCTCGACGGGAGCTTTTAGACCCCAGCACGATTTGTGGGGCCCTGATGCGATTGCCGGACCCGGTCCGAGCTCCAGCGCAATTCTTGGGGGGGGACACCATCTTTTAGGAGGGAGGCATCTGCTCCTTCCTCCCCTTCGGTGCACCACTGGTTTACATCTAAACAAGCTTCGATGGTAACACTCAGCCACCTGATGCTCAATAATTTTGAGTTGGCAATGGAGTGGTTTGATTTTATCAAAGCTAATGTGATTCAATGAGCCGCTGGTTGTATATTTGCATTCATTTCATGATATCACGAACAAATGTCAATCGTTGATGGAACTATAGGTGAAAATAACGTTCAGATCATTGCACGAAATTCAGATAATCCGACTGAACAAATACCTCCTCTGTTCACAGAAAAAAAGCAGTTCGACCTGAAGTTGTCAGCTGGAAAATACGGCTATTGTCTGACGATGGAGCTAATCCGAGAATCTGAGTCACCGGCATACTTCGCGGCGGCGCGGCATGCCATCCGATCTCGATCTCACTTGGCCATGAGGGCATTGACCTATGATCATCAAATTTCTACTGACGACAGTTCGCCACAAGCGTTATCTCCCCTCCATGTTTTGCGTTTCTAGCTTAGGTAGTTTATTAGTATCGATATCTTAGGAGGGAATCTGCTCTCTCCCGTTCGCGTTGTGAAAGGTCCTTCGGTTTCGGTGCGCGTGCTGAGATATATCATGAAACATGCCTTATCTATCGCCACCATGTCAATGAAAACACAAGCTTTTCGCACATGCATGTGATCAACTTTTGTGAACGATGCTTACAGTCTGAGGATGCGTTTTGTGATCATGGTGTTTTTCAGTGTCAGATATTGAAGAAAATCCTCCATTACGGCACGAGCGTGAGATACACTAACACCGTTGTAAATGCAGAGACATGCAAGGGAATATATAGGGCTTTGTTCTCATATTTTATCGACACAAGAAACCAGTAATTATGCCACCAAAAAATGTAAGTTCATATCATTTGTTTTGATGACCAATATCTTTCCAATCCCACCTGTGGTTTGACTACACTGAACAAAAAACGGTTTGAGGACATGTTCGTTATGTTGCTCACGAAAGGACAACTTTATCGGGCTCAATGTCTTGAATGGGTGCAGTTTTTTAGAAAGGCAATGAAAACCTATATTTTGCGGAATTATGTCATGGATCAAGTAAGTTTCTCAATATTCATGCGTAATTCTATCGTGACAAATAATGCAGTTCTCAAGTTTTTGCATAATGCAGTTCAAGTTCAAGTCAAGTTTTTTGCAGTTGCAGTTCTCAAGTCGGAATTTACCGAGTCCACCCGCGACCAATCGGCGTGAGAGGTTGGCGACGCTATATAACCTAGAGGTTGGATGCGTCGTAAAAGAACCCAAGGTTCTTCTTCTTCTTCGTGGCACAAGTTATTAGTAGCCGCTAAAGACGTGACATTTTGAGCTTTCGAAATTCCCGCCCTGCAGTTGACCAGATATATAATGCAAGGAAGCATAGTTATCAGCTGTAGACAATTCTTTAAAGGACTATAAAGTCATGAGATTCAACTCACCATTGTTCTCCATAATCATCTGCACACTTCGGACTGCAATCACTGTGAAACTGCGTCCTGGCGTTAAAGTGTTAGGTGTCTTCATCGACCAGCACCTTAGCTGAGATTCTCACTGTCTCACATTTCTCTCACATTCTCACTGAACTATCTCCAGCTGCCGATTGGCACTCGCCGACAGTCCCGTCACGGTTGAAGACGGTTTGGCGACGGTTTGGAGACGGTTTGGAGACGGTTTGGAGACGGTTTGGAGACGGTTTGGAGACGGTTTGGAGACGGTTTGGAGACGGTTTGGAGACGGTTTGGTGGTGGCAGAGACCATAACTGAGGCAGGTTTCTCCTCCGTACCCCATGAGCTGTTCCAACATATCTGTTTGGGGATAAAGGAGGCCCAGAGTGCGGCGTGGAAACAACGGGCAAATAATTTGCGTTCTACCTGAGCTTGCTCTCGGCATAAATCCTTGGAGCTCCCGGTGTCTCCTTTACGCTTGGCAGGTCAACAGCATGCCCAGGCCTTTGTCGTAGTCCAGGATTGTTGTCTGCGAGTGACGTAGCGAAGATGGAAACGACGATGATATTTGATGCAAAGGCATGCCTGTTTCTATGGTACATTTTTGGAATCCATTTGGCAAACAAACAGAATGTTGTGGTGCTCACAGCTCCTCTTCAATGACTTCGCCGGCCATCGCCAGGACATCATCCTCTGAGGCAGCGATGAACGGCATGCGTGGCAGATAACGCCGGTGATAAGTGTGCGGCATTCTAGAGCTGTACATTAAAGTATGTCATGTGACACTGGAAAAAGGCAACTGTTCATCTGTCCTGTCTTAGCTTCGATACCAAAATAAAACGTGTGTTTAGACCTGAAAGAAGCTTCATATGAGAAAGCGAGGGACATTTATGCCAATAACCACTCTTAGTTGAGAGTATTGTTCATATGAAACCTGAAACTAGTCTCACCTGAGTAACAGCTTCGAATGTTGAACCCAATAGCCATTATCAGTTCAACTGGCATCAGCGAGAACTAAAATATGTTTGTTGAGACTTCGAAGTAGTGGCTTTACACGAGTACATTTGCGATCCAAGAAGAGTCAGGGCGACACTTGGGACTTGTCTCAATTGAGCATAGCTGTTTAAATTGAGACCAATTGCTGTTCTCAGTCTGACTGGTTTTACTTGAGATGAAAAGATATTCTCCTTCCTGAGTCTTGAGAGTGGTTTCACATGAGTACATTTGTAAGTTTCAACGCACTGGCATTCTCTTCTGATAATGGTGCTCTCAGCATATCGCGAACAGAGTGCTCGTTTTGTGTGGTCTGATTTGAATAGTGAAAATGAGATCGTCTACTATTCTCAGAGAATATATACGCTTCTCACATTTTTATCCGTGTAGGTTCCAGACCCAAAGGTTTCTGGGACAGCTAAGCATGCATAAAGGACAATCGGATAGATTACTTCAGATAAAATGTGAGTATCTTCCATCTGTGTTAAGCCCGGTGTACACCATCACAGTTCACCGGCTGTCGGCCGCCCCTGCGCCGGAAAAGACGCCCGAGGCTACGCAATGCGGCTGGTGGCGGACGACGCCCACGGACGCCCACGGTGGCGGACGACGCCTGTGGACATGTGCACCAGGGGTTTGGCGGGAACATTGATGGAGCGACTGACGCCGCGCCCGGCCTTCCCACAAAGTTGATCAGTTTTGAACTTATTGGGCGTTCCGGTCTCTGGATGGCGTGCCGGTTGGATCAGAATCACGAATTCCAGGCGATTGGTGGATTTGGTCTGTAGTTCAATAACTTTTAAGCACGTTATTCAAACGATAGGAGGCAAGCAAGCTGCAATATTCGGCAATGAATGTGATTTTGTAATTGCATTGCACACACTGAAACTGACATGTCCAGTTCCTTATGATTTGAGCTGATTGTGAGGCTGAAATGGGTGGGCATACCAGTGAATTAAGTGATACCTTGTAATCGTGTTTGAGGATTTTGGTGTATGTAAAATTATTTGCTGTTTTTGAGGTCGTATATAGCACGAAGCCGGATGGCCTCGTGGTTTTAGCGCAAGGCCGGATGACATGGGGAGGATGGACGGTGGAAACAGAGCCGTTTCTAATAATTAACTTCGAATAATTAATAGGGCCTAATAATTAACATCAGCCAGCAATTAGACTGCAATACACGTAAAGCATCATACCTATCCTTTTACTCCACGGCACCAAGTTTAGGTGCGAAGGATGGGCCGCCGGGCACGAAAGGGCCACTTCGTCAATAATGGCCACCGCCTCGCCAGACACTGAACGAAAGGCTACCTGTAGTCGGCCGCCGCTGCTGTTGGTCCGCCGGGTGGCCTCCTCACCGCATCCGCATTCCTTTCCTTCGCTTCTGCGTCGCCCATCTCCCCCTCCTTAACACGTGATTCAGGGTTCCGTCGCCAGTCCGCACCGTTCCCTGCACCCTCTTCAAACGTGCCGAGCTGTTTGCGTGGGTCGGCTCCCTGCGACCTTCCCCCGCCCATCCCCGTCAACCACTGATGCTGTTCATCACCGGTTTGTTATTCTGTCGGGGTTTCCGGATTGACGGTGGGGAGACAGCGCCTGGGGCTGTCCTCGGCAGTCCTGTTGACTGCCGCATGGAGCCGACACAGCACCGGGCCACCACCCCCGAGCGGGTGCCGACACAGCACCGGGCCACCACCCCCGAGCGGGTGCCGACACAGCACCGGGCCACCACCCCCGAGCGGGTGCCGCTCTTGTGGTGGTGCGATGCGAATCTATTTCGGGCACTGTCCCAGTTGAACTGATACTATCAAGACAAGTGACGGGCGAAGGATTACAGAAAACCCGGACATAGAAGATGGATGATGGCTTTGGGTATGGATATACCAGCGGTCGTAAGACAGGCGTAAGGAATTGGCAGGGGGGAGGGTATTTTTAAGCCTATGGAGGAGGGAGACAAAAGATGCCCTGGGTTCTCTTTACGAAAAGCACGGGTAGATGTTAGAAACCGAAGGCAACATCAACTTACTTGATATGTGCAAAGAAGTCCTTGAAAGAAGAGCAAAGCAAGAATAAAAATGAAAGAGAAATAGGACCTCGTGGAGATGGAGAAATGCGTTTATGGTTTAAGTGAGTCAATTTTCGTAGGTGTATGGATATGATATCGATGACAGAAAGCAATAAAGTTCATGTTTTGTGTCGCTCCACACATGTTTCGGAAACACAATTGGCCTTCCTCTCATTTTCAGCGGGGATCCCGCTGGGGCTGGATTATCCATGTCATGGCGCTTCAGAAAGCTTGAGCAATGGCATCGAGGTACTCTTCATTTAGCGCACCCTTGGAGAGAAGATGCATCATCACGGCAGCCATTGCACTAAACCATGAGTAACCACGGACGACGCACAATTTTCCCAAACAGTCCTATTTTTGTGGGTGTAATTTTATGGATGGCTGGGTCCTGGTGGACCTAGCCATCACTCTCACTTCATTTAAGGCGAAAATATTTCAGACCACTGAAGTGTGGCGTGGCGACCGCTTTCGATTTGCATCCGCACTTCACCAGGTGTCTGACATTCCCTGACCAGATTTCACCTTCACCTGCTCTCTGTATACACGATCATAATGCATGCTTTTGTTCTTTGCTATCTGAGCCTGTGGTACATTCTATATCACATCGGATGCAGAGCAGCTCTCTAACGAAATATTACCTCTGTATCATTGCATCATATGTTTAGTGCCGGACGCAGACCGGTGTGTATCACGCAGCCACAGTATCACACCTTCTCAACTGATGCAACAGCCCCTGTGTTGAAAAGCGACGTTCTCTCTGTCGTTGCATTTACGTAGGTTGTTGCTTGCCATGTACGGATTAGTCAACAATATTGTGCTCTGTCACGCCATTTGTGTGAAGTCGACCTTGTGGTTGCCTCCTGCACATAGCTGGTTCATGGGTATGAATTGGTAAGATTTCCTGGACTTCCATCACCCCGTAATGTAGGTTTTGTCCATTATAACCCCCGCCTAGCCTGGTGCCCAAGTCGCGGACTGGTATTGAATCTGGGTCGCGACATGTTGGATTGAGTCACACGTTTCGCACACCAAACGATCGGTTGGAACTCAAGCTGGACGGGGAGATTCTCCTCCACTCGGGCCGTGTCGGTACGGCTCGCACGCTGAATTACTGGTAAAACCTTTGAATTAATCAGTTGATATGCGTTCGCGACGTGTGCAAAAGCCCTGCTTTGTGTGGATTCCTGTCCCGTGTGTGTGGGCTTCAGTCCAGTATGTGTGGGCTCCTACCCAGTAAGTCCACTCAATAGATACTAATTAAATCGGTTACATTACAGATGCTGGCAGGGGCGCAAAACATCCTTCAGAACTTTGGCCTTCCCAACCATTGTTTATGCCACGCCTTCGCCGCTGCCGCATGCCTCTGCCCGCCCCATAAACTTTTCGCCACCCCATTATGCGTACAGATTATGAAAAATAAAGATAAAATCAGCAGTAAACGAGCCCCCACTGCGATATCGCTCTGACTGTGCATAGCTCAACACCGGGCCAGCTGCACGTTCGCACATCCAGCCGAGCCGTCTCAAGTCAGTCGCGGCGCTTTGTTGCGCGCAGTTGTCCATCGTCCCAAGTAGTCGCTGATGGCACATCTCCGACAAAGTCCCGTTCCTCCGGCGGCGACGATCTGCGGCCGCTGAAGAGTCGCCGGCGAACGGTGCGCCGGAGCGTACCGAACACCGCCGACGGCTTTTTAGTTCCGGGAGCCAGCCATCCGGAACAGCTGACGGCAGGCGGCGCGGGCCCAAACGGTACTGTCTGTCTGCAGCCCAGCACGGCGGTCCGACCAACGGCCGCCTGCGGCAATCAAGGGACTACAGCACAGGCGCGGGAGACGGCTGATGATCGGGTCGCAGCTGGGCTAGTGGCATCTATGATTATTGGACTACAGCATTGCATGGTGTTGAAGATGGAGACGAAAATGTAAATAAGCACTAGCAGCGGCACAAATTTAGCAAGAGCTCTCGCAAATTGGAGGAACGCTGGACCAATTGAGCTTGTGTATCTCGGTGCACTGCATCCCTTTTCTTTTCTTTTGTAATTTGTTCGCGGTGATAAAGTACCATCCGCTAGAGATGAGTCACATCAGAAAAGAGTTACGTTAAACCGGCCTATGTGGCATCCGGTGGTATCGAGCAAGTGGGAGAGAAAAGTTGAGAGACGCCGGCAAACAAGGGAAGTGTCGTAGAGGGCGGGTACACACATGACATACAGCAAAACATACATACAGACATACATGATAGGTGCCCAGGTATCTAACCAATATTCCGGTTTATCACCGCTTGATTAAATGCTTGCGCTATGCACGTCTCCTTTCATTTTCTTTCTTTTAGCGGTTTGCATAATTCCCGGTTTCTTCGAAATATCGGCATCCAGATTTTCAATCTCCTATCATAGAGTCAGTCCCGGTCACTGGTGTGCGCGCCCCAGGGCAAAAAAAAAATATTGTATATTATATTTATATTTTTAATAGGTAAAATAGTATTGTACAATTGCGCTCAAATATCAAGATGAAACGCAGACAGCACTGAAAGAACGATTGATGATAAAAACAACACAAAAATAAAACGAAAAGCTGGTGCAAGAGAAAAGGATCTACCTATGCCACAAGCCATGAACGGCCGCATTTTGGCTACCGCTTCTTCTCCACACGTTTTACCCTCAATACTCGCCGAAAATAGTTTTACTTGTGTGTAGTCGTTGGAATGGCGGCCATGGATTGGTCCCATCATCCCTGGCATTACAGGTGCAGTGTGTGTAGAAGGCATCACATTTTCCGTGTTGTCATGGCCTTACCAACTCCCCAGTTGTCCTGTTCATTTAGAAAATGAACGCGTTCTTCTGTTACTTGTTTTAACTTCGACAATGATTGTCCCGATATTATCAAGTAACAATCACGCTGGGATGATGAACGGCTATATTCAGAGACAAAACAACTTTTTATCTCGTTATACAAACCTCAGACTGGCGTTCAGCAGCATGCTTTTCAGCCCACCAATGCACCTTCCAATCAAGCAAGCACTGCACGGTTATGATATAGCGCTCAATCCGAACTGAAGCGGAATATAAATACAGCTTTTATTTGTTTTCATCTGATGATGAGAATATTTTTATTGGCTAGATTAATGAAAGAAAGCATTTTCTTCCCCTAACTGTTAACGTTAGCTTTCTACGGCGCAAATAACCTTACACGGACGGGGGCGCCCGACCATCCGGGGTACCGCCAATGCAAACAATGCCTGTACTCGCATGCCTACTGTATGGCATTGGAACATTGTACTGCATAACTTCTGCGTGGCTTTTGCATTAGGTTGGGCAGCCAGCTGGGTGCCGTAGTGAGTCGTGTCGGTACCTACCAATAGGCTTACATTACCAGTTGGAACGGTGTTTCATTTTTATTTGAAATATCGTTCTACGCTGTTGGTCGTGGAGAATGTAGCAATGCAGGTCTTGCAGTCGCAACACCAACTTTGAGTCTTGCAACCCAACTGTCTGTACATTGGTTGGCCGGATATACAACACCAATTTATTGACTTCGCAACACCAGCTTGACCATCTGCAACAACAGCTTCGCTGGTGATCTTCCACATCAGCACAGCATGCGTGTCGCCGACATCTACCGTTACCCCCTGCGTCATGCGTGCCTGTGGTGGCATACTTCGTGCTCAGCCGGCGTGTCTCGGCAGTCGGTGGTGTACACTGTACAGCTCAGTTGGTGGTGTACAGTGTACACCTCAGTCGGTGGTGTACACTGTACAGCTCAGTCGGTGGTGTACACTGTACAGCTCAGTCGGTGGTGTACACTGTACAGCTCAGTCGGTGGCGTACAGTGTACAGCTCAGTCGGTGGTGTACACTGTACAGCTCAGTCGGTGGTGTACACTGTACAGCTCAGTCGGTGGTGTACACTGTACAGCTCAGTCGGTGGTGACACTTACAGCCAGTCGGTGGTGTACACTGTACAGCTCAGTGGTGGTGTAACTGTACAGCTCAGTCGGTGGTGTACACTGTACAGCTCAGTCGGTGGTGTACACTGTACAGCTCAGTCGGTGGTGTACACTGTACAGCTCAGTCGATGGTGTACACTGTACAACTCGGATTCGTTCCGGTGACCAGGAGCATTTCCCGATGTGTGGAGATGCGTGCCGCGGGATTTGTCCACACGAACCGCAGCGGAAGCTTATTCCGAACATGCTGGCGCTCGGCGGTTGCCATGCGAATTGTGGTCGCAGGTCGCCTGTGGGGACTCACGGCTTTGAGTGTATCTACTGTTTGGCTACCTTTAGGACGCTTGGTTGGGTGTTGTTAACCGTTTGGCTACACTTGCGATTGGTGGATGCAATGGTGACCAGCGTTTGGTCACATTTATGATTAGTGGATGCAATGGTGGCCAGCGTTTGACCACATTTATGATTAGTTATTTGGGCTTTAGGGCACTTCGACCAGAATTGTTCATTCGCGTCACATTTACGATTGGTGGATGCAATGGTGGCCAGCGTTTGGCTACATTTATGATTAGTGGATGCAATTGTGGCCAGCGTTTTGCCACATTTATGATTATTGGATGTAATGGTGCCCAGCGTTTGGCTACATTTATGATTAATAGATGTAATGGTGGTCAGCGTTTGGCTACATTTACGATTGGTGGATGTAATGGTGGCCAGCGTTCGGCCACATGTATGATTGATGGATATAATGGTGGCCAGCGTTTGGCCACATTTACGATTAGTGGATGTAATGGTGGCCAGCGTTTGGCCACATTTATGATTGGTGGATGTAATGGTGGCCAGCGTTTGGCCACATTTATGATTGGTGGATGTAATGGTGGCCAGCGCTTGGCCGGCTATGGATCTGCATTCGAAGTGCTGCATTGTAGCCGGGTTATGCACGTTTTGATTACGACACCTGATGATGTTATCACACGACTGCAACCTTTGATTCATCAGGTAATGGTCAACGTCGTTGGGTAGAGTTCGCTGTCAGTTTCGCCTCGAATAAATCAACCTTAATCAATAAATGTAATGCATGCAACAATGATGGTGATTTAAATGTTTTCGACTTATTATATGCGCAATGTGATGGTGCATTGGCGGCACGTTAAACTCTCAGTCAAAATTATGCAGTTGAACTGAAATTCATGGATCGGATGGTAGGCCCACGCAGCAAGTTCTGCTTAGCAACATGACCTTGATCCACGAAGCCACCCCAGCAAGAATCCGGGCTAATTCCTCACTAAAACACAACACAGGCAGCTTGATCGAATCGGAACTGAAACTGTCTGTCTCTGGTCTAAACAATTAACGCGCACGGACGGCAGCCCCTGTGGTAGCCGTCTTCTTCCGTGTAGCGAACGCTACAACCTCAAATGCTTAGGTAAACAGACAAGATGGTATCATCTTTTCTTCGACGCAGCCTACGAAGCACAAACCCATGTAGTGCACGGTGTAGCATGATGTGCGAGGTGCGCGAGGTGCGCGTGTTGTGCGTGTTGTCCACGGTGTGCGTGTTGTGCAGTGTGTGTTGTGCGCGGTGTGCGTGTTGTGCACGGTGTGCACGGTGTATGTGTGTTGTGCACGGTGTGCGTATTGTGCACGGTGCGCACGGGGTGCATGTTGTGCGGTGTGTGTTGTGCGTGTTGTGTAGTGGGTGTTGTACGTGTTGTGCACGGTGTGTGTTGTACGTGTTGTGCACGGTGTGCACGTTGTGTATGTTGTGCGTGTTGTGCACGGTGTGCACGGTGTGTGTGTTTTGCGTGTTGTGCACGTTGTGTGTTGTGCACGGTGTGCACGGTGTGTGTTGTGCGTGTTGTGCAGTGTGTGTTGTGTATGTTGTGCGTGTTGTGCAGCGTGTGTTGTGCGTGTTGTGCACGGTGTGCGTGTTGTGCACGGTGTGCACGTTGTGTGTTGTGCACGTTGTGTTGTGCACGGTGTGCACGGTGCCGTGGCAGGGCTGCGTCAGTCGGCTGACTACCCTGTACCGCTGCAGTCGCTGAGTGTGGTAATGGCGGCGTTAATTGTCGCGGCAGGCAGGCCCGCCAACAGCGGGCGCTTCCGCTCACAAGAGAGCGACACTGTACCGCCGCCAGCGGTGGCGAGCAGTCAGGTGGCAGTGACCGACCTTGCCGAGCGGCGGCGGCCGCGCTCCAGTCAGGTGTCACGCAGTATTGTGCCGTACTTGGTGTGCGGCTTACTGGTGGCGACCCGATGCCCTTTCGCTTCGCTAAGCACCAGTGTCCGGTAAAAGCAGGGCTTGTCTGTGGTGGTGTGGGAATTCACGAGGAAAACGGGGACGTTTGGCGCTGCGTGAAACCGCCAAGCGTTGCGGGAACAATAGAATTGGCACGTGCTGGATGAATGTCGCGACTCGCATGCCTTGCGGGGATCACAACATGAGGGTGGCGTCTTATGCGGGATCACAGCACGCGAGTCGCGTTTTGTTCGGGATCACAGCACGAGAGTAGCGTTTTGTGCGGAATCACAACATGAGAGTTGCGTCTTGTGCGGGATCACAACATGCGAGTGGCGTCTTGTGCGGGATCACAACATGCGAGTGGCGTCTTGTGCGGGATCACAACATGCGAGTGGCGTCTCGGGGCTGCCTGATGTCAGCAGCACGCCAGAGGGTCACCAGTCGGGCTGGGAAAGCGGCAGGCTCTGGTTGAAGTTGAGTGATCGATCGTTTTTGTACCTTCTTCCGCGACCCAGTAAGCAACACGGTCATGAGCACGAACCTTGGTGTTTTTCCTCGGAATCCCGAGATCTCAGGCCAGCCAGCTCGCATGTGGATACATGACGATGACAGCTATGCCCAGGTGCACACCACACATACCACACACCACACACACACACCACACACCACACACACCACAAATCAACATATTTGCCCCACTTACAAGCGAATCTGTCGCTTGCCGAAAGTAACAATGCAAGGTACAAGACACGATTGATCACTCAAACCCCAAACAGAAAATGGCCGTTTTGCAGGCCCGACCAGTGGTGTCCTGGCGCGTTGGTGAAGTCCAACGAAGCCTTGATACGCCACTCGCATGCTGTGGTCCCCGCATGAGTAGCCACTCGCATGCTGTGATCCCCTCACAAGGCGCCACTCGCATGTTTTGATCCTCGCATAAGACGCCACAACGCAATACACCAGATCTCTTTGAAGTCCTAAGAACACCCAATGTCAATGCATATCACAATTTTTATCGCAACATTTACTTTACTGTCATTGCAATGCTTTGCATTTAGCGGACATATGCTCTGTCGGGAAGAACAATTATAATCATAAACCAACTATGATGGACATACAATAATGCTCCCTAGCGTCAAGCAGTACACTACGCAGCAATTCAGGGTAGCAGCTGCCCAAGAAGGCCCGTTCTCCAAATGTATTACACCAAACGTTAATTCACTATCATTACTGTACTGCACTGTACCGTAGTGTACTGTACTGTACTATATTGTATGGTAGTGTTGTGTACTGTACTGTACTGTACGGTAGCGTAGTGTACTGTATTGTGCTGTAGTGTACTGTATTGTACCATACTGTGCGGTAGTGTAGTGTACTGTGTAATGTAGCGGTGCAGGCGCATCGGTGGAGCCTTCCCCGACGGTACGTTGGAATCCTGCTTCACCGCTACCGATGGAGTAGCCCAGCAGTAGCGGTGGGTCCTCTGGATGGCCTGTCATACTCACCAGCCACACACCGGCCGGTGCGTGGCTCCACCGCTACCGATGGAGTAGCCCAGCAGTAGCGATGGGTCCTCTGGATGGCCTGTCATAATCACCAGCCACACACCGGCCGGTGCGTGGCTCCACCGCTACCGATGGAGTAGCCCAGCAGTAGCGGTGGGTCCTCTGGATGGCTTGCCATAATCACCAGCCATACACCGGCCGGTGCGTGGCTCCACCGCTACCGATGGAGTAGCCCAGCAGTAGCGGTGGGTCCTCTGGATGGCCTGCCATAATCACCAGCCACACACCGGCCGGTGCGTGGCTCCACCGCTACCGATGGAGTAGCCCAGCAGTAGCGGTGGGTCCTCTGGCTGGCCTGTCATACTCATCAGCCACACACCGGCCGGTGCGTGGCTCCACCGCTACCGATGGAGTAGCCCAGCAGTAGCGGTGGGTCCTCTGGCTGGCCTGTCATACTCACCAGCCACACACCGGCCGGTGCGTGGCTCCACCGCTACCGATGGAGTAGCCCAGCAGTAGCGGTGGGTCCTCTGGATGGCCTGTCATAATCACCAGCCACACATCGGCCGGTGCGTGTGCCACGACGGGAAGTCGCCACCGATGCGGCCCAGTGGAGCTGCCCCACATTAATCGCCTCACAACCTGCGTACAGGAAGTGAGCCCGCGCTGACGGTCACCACCGGAACTGACTGGGAAGCTGGCGGGACCCATTTATCAACTGAGGTATGCTGCGGAGAGAAATGGACGCTTTTTCTTACGTCGGTGATTACACCAAAAAGCAGCTTGGCTTGGTCTAGTAAAAGAGGTCAAGAATGCTGACGACTACAATTAGTAATTGATCATAAGAGTGGTTATTACAGTAAGTGTTGTCGTGCATTCGATATCAAAGCACGCCATCACTCTTGTCAACAGCCAGTAGCTATTTAGAATATGATTAAGTTTCTTCTTCTGCATTAGGCTACTTGGTTGGTCTGGCCAGCTCTTTATTCTTGTACATTCCTTTACTTTACCCTTAAGCTATATTTCGCAATATCAGTACGTATTCCTTGGAAGCATATCTACAGGGGAGGTACAATGAGATGCCATAGGTGGTACCATTCAGAACATACCAGAAGTAAAGGCCACGAAATTCGTTCACCAAAATAGGTTTTTATTTTGTGGCATTATAAACACCTCACATAATTATTGGTGAACTAATGCTGCCGTAGCTGCAGTCCCTGGGATACTATTTACTATTGAGCATTGATTATTCAAGACATCGTTCTTGTTTTTGCCATATCACAATGCAGTAGCTAATGATTCAACCCGAAGGTCAAGAGAATGTTTGACGAAAAGGGCATATTTTTTTAGATCTATGCCCCCAGTACTGCCAGGCGTTGTTGCAATACTTGTTGCCGGCTAATAACTTCGCAATCAGCTGACTTAGGTAATTGAGGTTCTCATCGTAAGTAGGAAAATTCAGTACACTCATCGTGTCATCCACTGGACGGCCGATGCAATAGTCTCAGCTTTAGGAATGCTTATTGCATCTCTGCAAGCACTTTTCTGACTGCAGTATTTTCGGTTTTACGCGAAGATGGCCGACCATGGAAAACGTCAATCAACCATGCGACTATCCGGAGTTTTATCAGTACGAAGATGGTCTATTTGACGAGACAATTTCGAGTTAAGTAGTACAATCACGTGGTAACAGCCACACCAGCTAGATTCTCCACAAACAGGGTGTTGCCCGTCACAGACAGGTACGATCTCATCATGTTTCAAGATTACAGCTGGAACAGATTAGTTACCGGCATGCAACACACACTATGTTCCCGACTACAGTGAAAACAATGAAGAGTAACAACAAACAAGTAATAAATTAACAAGGAACAACAGTTTTGCAGTGAAAATGACTCCCCATATAGCTGTCTCACTGACACAACTTCGCGCTCATCGTGCTTTATTTTAGGTCGATGGCAATCTGCATATTCGTAAATGATTGTAGTCTGTTTTTATTGTCGCAACGTATCTTGATTGAACTTGTACATACTGGAGAGACTTCAGTGCTTAACGAAGTTACCGCATGTGTTATGCGGACCCCGACCTTGGCACCATTAAGCAATTAATTAACAGATATACGAAGCTCTTCTGCAAAACTTTGGACCGTCTTTTTGTATTCAGAAGCTGATGGAGGCAAACATTTGTGGTGCAGTGCAGCTCGGTGTAAATTGAAGTGTGTTCATCAGATAAAACCCTCTATATTGCCGTGATGTCCCAACGTTGTCCGACATCAAATAAGTAGCGCAAGCAGCCTTCAGAAAACCTGGCTGGTTATGCACTTGACGGGTGTGGGGCTGTAGGGATGTCTCAGTTGGGTACATATGAACTACATGTATACACTACACAACATGCACTACACATTATGCACTATACATTATGCTGCCTCCTTTGAGGTTATTCCAATGCCAGCCTTTTCTGAAGAACGATCAGAGCAGAAATCACATCACTCTTCTTCCTTCGCAATGAATTAATCATCTTGGAAGGCTAACATTCGTGAAAATTTCATGTCAAAAGAGGCCAGCCATCCCTCAAGGAAATTTCCGACCTTTTTCAAGAAAGTTGAGCTAATGTCTGGAAGCGATACTCCAAGCCAGAAAATGGGTCGTGTTCATCTGACTAAAACAGCTTATCGTGCACAAAAGACGACCTCAAGCCTGCCAAGTAGATTCGAGTCCAAAGTAGTAGTGGACACAATAGTAATTGTTTGCTTAAGCTAAGCCCACGCATGTATTGCTCATTTAGAAGTGTGTAAAATGTGTTGCGAAGTTCGCTTGCTGTCCCTTCTCGCTGCTCTATTCATAACGGCTCACAAATAAATCTGAACCGTAGTGTGGGGTGAGTACCTTTCATATCGTTAATGCAATGTACTCGAAAGAGAACCAAAGTATTACAATTTTCGACATAGCTTAGTGTTGTTTTTCTGTATGCGTCAGCTGCGCCGAAAACGCCTGCCTACTTTGTTTGCATGGACACGGTCAAGGCCATACAACACAGGCGATGGCTCGTGGTGTTGGTGGTGAAGCTTCTTGTTTGTTGTGAGGGAGCATTGTTTGAACAGACTGAGCATACCAAGATACAGTGGATGTTCGAAACATCATGTAGATGGTTCATATATCTGTAGTATGGTAGACGGCTTTGGATGTCACTGATTCTTGCACTTTTTCACACGATTGATATTCCCTATTGATATTCCCATCCGCTGCATAATGTCACACCCATCGCAAGCTCGTGACAATCATCACCATCAATACCAAGTACTAGTGACGGATAAAGACTACATGATTGTTCTCCTTAGGCCAGGTAAAGCACCAAGTACAGTGAGATAATAACATCCAGTATTGGAGTCTTTCTCGGGGCATTGCTGTGAGTAAATGTCGCTATGCCACATTTATGTCGCGTGTGCTTCAGTCTGACACCACGCAATCCAATTTTATCTTGAAAGTGGAAAAGGTCCGACATTCCGTTTAAGCAGCACAGTCCAGCGTGCCAGCTTTGGTCGGCCTCAAGTCCCATGCTGTTGCAGAGTGAAATTTGGGGTCCGTGATCAATACAATAGTTCCGAGCCGCTGTGAACATTGCTCACGGTTCGGGTCTCAAGCCGCATTGAAATGCATTGAATATCGGCTGCGGGAAGTTTTAAATTGCCGGTTGTTGCCGGTATCGATGTTAATAAGTCATTGTGACCGAAGAATAGATAAGAAAGAACGCCGCCTGGTGGCACGGCTGACCGAACACTAATTACTCAGAACCGTTGAAACGGGCGCCGGACCACTTCTATCCCACGTGCACCGCACTGAAACAACGCTAGTTCACACACGTCGTAAAACACCGACATCGTGAACGAGCAATACAAATCGTGAAATGCGTATCTGCGCATGGGTTTTCGAATAGCCACACCCACCTAACTAGCATATCTAGTTAGGCTGCTGGCCCGGCCCGGAGGAAGCCATCTCGCTCGCTATGACTGCCAAGGCGTGCTTCGGCGCGCGGGAGGCATACTGACCCGGCCACACACGTGTTGGGACTGAGCAGTGTCTAGTCAGCACAGGGCGGTCAGCGCACGGGAGGCATACTGACCCGGCCACACACGTGTTGGGACTGAGCAGTGTCTAGTCAGCACAGGGCGGTCAGCGCACGGGAGGCATACTGACCCGGCCACACACGTGTTGGGACTGAGCAGTGTCTAGTCAGCACAAGGCGGAGTCACCGCCCACTGGTGCTCACTAGTCAGGGTCTCCACCAAGTCAGGACTGGCTGAGGACTGACTGAGGACCGAGTAGTGTCCAGTCGGCACAGGGCGGAGTCACCGCCCACTGGTGCTCACTAGTCAGGGTCTCCACCAAGTCAGGACTGGCTGAGGACTGACTGAGGACCGAGTAGTGTCCAGTCGGCACAGGGCGGAGTCACCGCCCACTGGTGCTCACTAGTCAGGGTCTCCACCAAGTCAGGACTGGCTGAGGACTGACTGAGGACCGAGTAGTGTCCAGTCGGCACAGGGCGGAGTCACCGCCCACTGGTGCTCACTAGTCAGGGTCTCCACCAAGTCAGGACTGGCTGAGGACTGACTGAGGACCGAGTAGTGTCCAGTCGGCACAGGGCGGAGTCACCGCCCACTGGTGCTCACTAGTCAGGGTCTCCACCAAGTCAGGACTGGCTGAGGACTGACTGAGGACCGAGTAGTGTCCAGTCGGCACAGGGCGGAGTCACCGCCCACTGGTGCTCACTAGTCAGGGTCTCAACCAAGTCAGGACTGGCTGAGGACTGACTGAGGACCGAGTAGTGTCCAGTCGGCACAGGGCGGAGTCACCGCCCACTGGTGCTCACTAGTCAGGGTCTCCACCAAGTCAGGACTGGCTGAGGACTGACTGAGGACTGAGTAGTGTCCAGTCAGCACAGGGCGGAGTCACCGCCCACTGGTGCTCACTAGTCAGGGTCTCAACCAAGTCAGGACTGGCTGAGGACTGACTGAGGACCGAGTAGTGTCCAGTCGGCACAGGGCGGAGTCACCGCCCACTGGTGCTCACTAGTCAGGGTCTCAACCAAGTCAGGACTGGCTGAGGACTGACTGAGGACCGAGTAGTGTCCAGTCGGCACAGGGCGGAGTCACCGCCCACTGGTGCTCACTAGTCAGGGTCTCCACCAAGTCAGGACTGGCTGAGGACTGACTGAGGACTGAGTAGTGTCCAGTCAGCACAGGGCGGAGTCACCGCCCACTGGTGCTCACTAGTCAGGGTCTCCACCAAGTCAGGACTGGCTGAGGACTGACTGAGGACCGAGTAGTGTCCAGTCGGCACAGGGCGGAGTCACCGCCCACTGGTGCTCACTAGTCAGGGTCTCCACCAAGTCAGGACTGGCTGAGGACTGACTGAGGACCGAGTAGTGGCCAGTCGGCACAGGGCGGAGTCACCGCCCACTGGTGCTCACTAGTCAGGGTCTCCACCAAGTCAGGACTGGCTGAGGACTGACTGAGGACCGAGTAGTGTCCAGTCGGCACAGGGCGGAGTCACCGCCCACTGGTGCTCACTAGTCAGGGTCTCCACCAAGTCAGGACTGGCTGAGGACTGACTGAGGACCGAGTAGTGTCCAGTCAGCACAAGGCGGAGTCACCGCCCACTGGTGCTCACTAGTCAGGGTCTCCACCAAGTCAGGACTGGCTGAGGACTGACTGAGGACCGAGTAGTGTCCAGTCGGCACAGGGCGGAGTCACCGCCCACTGGTGCTCACTAGTCAGGGTCTCCACCAAGTCAGGACTGGCTGAGGACTGACTGAGGACCGAGTAGTGTCCAGTCGGCACAGGGCGGAGTCACCGCCCACTGGTGCTCACTAGTCAGGGTCTCCACCAAGTCAGGACTGGCTGAGGACTGACTGAGGACCGAGTAGTGGCCAGTCGGCACAGGGCGGAGTCACCGCCCACTGGTGCTCACTAGTCAGGGTCTCCACCAAGTCAGGACTGGCTGAGGACTGACTGAGGACCGAGTAGTGTCCAGTCGGCACAGGGCGGAGTCACCGCCCACTGGTGCTCACTAGTCAGGGTCTCCACCAAGTCAGGACTGGCTGAGGACTGACTGAGGACCGAGTAGTGTCCAGTCGGCACAGGGCGGAGTCACCGCCCACTGGTGCTCACTAGTCAGGGTCTCCACCAAGTCAGGACTGGCTGAGGACTGACTGAGGACCGAGTAGTGTCCAGTCGGCACAGGGCGGAGTCACCGCCCACTGGTGCTCACTAGTCAGGGTCTCCACCAAGTCAGGACTGGCTGAGGACTGACTGAGGACCGAGTGTCCAGTCGGCACAGGGCGGAGTCACCGCCCACTGGTGCTCACTAGTCAGGGTCTCCACCAAGTCAGGACTGGCTGAGGACTGACTGAGGACCGAGTAGTGTCCAGTCGGCACAGGGCGGAGTCACCGCCCACTGGTGCTCACTAGTCAGGGTCTCCACCAAGTCAGGACTGGCTGAGGACTGACTGAGGACCGAGTAGTGTCCAGTCGGCACAGGCGGAGTCACCGCCCACTGGTGCTCACTAGTCAGGTCTCCACCAAGTCAGGACTGGCTGAGGACTGACTGAGGACCGAGTAGTGTCCAGTCGGCACAGGGCGGAGTCACCGCCCACTGGTGCTCACTAGTCAGGGTCTCCACCAAGTCAGGACTGGCTGAGGACTGACTGAGGACTGAGTAGTGTCCAGTCGGCACAGGGCGGAGTCACCGCCCACTGGTGCTCACTAGTCAGGGTCTCCACCAAGTCAGGACTGGCTGAGGACTGACTGAGGACCGAGTAGTGTCCAGTCGGCACAGGGCGGAGTCACCGCCCACTGGTGCTCACTAGTCAGGGTCTCCACCAAGTCAGGACTGGCTGAGGACTGACTGAGGACCGAGTAGTGTCCAGTCAGCACAAGGCGGAGTCACCGCCCACTGGTGCTCACTAGTCAGGGTCTCCACCAAGTCAGGACTGGCTGAGGACTGACTGAGGACCGAGTAGTGTCCAGTCGGCACAGGGCGGAGTCACCGCCCACTGGTGCTCACTAGTCAGGGTCTCCACCAAGTCAGGACTGGCTGAGGACTGACTGAGGACCGAGTAGTGTCCAGTCGGCACAGGGCGGAGTCACCGCCCACTGGTGCTCACTAGTCAGGGTCTCAACCAAGTCAGGACTGGCTGAGGACTGACTGAGGACCGAGTAGTGTCCAGTCGGCACAGGGCGGAGTCACCGCCCACTGGTGCTCACTAGTCAGGGTCTCCACCAAGTCAGGACTGGCTGAGGACTGACTGAGGACCGAGTAGTGTCCAGTCGGCACAGGGCGGAGTCACCGCCCACTGGTGCTCACTAGTCAGGGTCTCAACCAAGTCAGGACTGGCTGAGGACTGATTGAATTTGATGTACTGCACAAACAATGCTACGTAGATTGCGATAAATGGAATACCGTGCTAACATGAAGAACATCTATGTGGAAGCTTCATATCTTCAGCCATTTAAGGGTGTGATGTTTCAGAAGCTCAGTTATTTTTGCTTAGGGAACGTCAAATATGTGCTCTGAGGAACCGATTGAGTCTTCTTTATTACTCACACCCCCTGTATATGCAGTAATACAATCTTATTCACTACTCAAACCCGCTGTGTGTGTAGTAACACGACCTTATTCACTACTCAAACCTGCTGTGTGTGTAGTAATGCAATCGTATTCATTGCTCACACCCGCCGTGTTTGTAGCAATACAATATTATTCACTACTCATACCCGCTGTGTATGTAGTAATACAATCATCATGACGCACATTCCCACCCCGTGTCATTTCTTCCATTATATATCTTCCATTCCATTATACATTATATATCTTAATTAATGTGCACTTTCTTCCGAAGTGTTCAACACGGATGCTGTGCCACTTCCGTGTTAGTGTAACACTGGGGGCTGCCAGATCAGAGGTCACGCTCCCATGACTGGCTGTCGGCAGCTGCCAGCTGGCCAGAGAGCAGGCAAACATACACAAATGGCCAAGTCGCCACTGCTGTGTGGCTGTGGTGCAGCGTGCTGGACGGGGCCGCGTGCCAGCTGCACCGCCAGCTGAACCGTCAGCTGCACCGCCAGCTGAACCGTCAGCTGCACCGCCAGCTGAACCGTCAGCTGCACCGCCAGCTGAACCGTCAGCTGCACCGCCAGCTGGGCGCTTCTGGTGGCTTGCATCTGAGAGAATCTGCTGCTGTGAGGTCACCTTTTAAAAGCTTTATCTGTGGGCTATGCGTGCCTGTCGGACAGCGATTTGCCTGCGGTATTCCTAATTCGGCATTGAGACTCGGAGCAGTGTTTTGATAGCCGTTCCCGGAGCGACTCCCGCCCCGTGTAAATCTCTCCGCCGTGTTGCGTCGGCGTGTCGGCGGCGTGGGAACTGGCAAGTCATTCGCCAGCCTCCAACGGCGGTCCACTGGCCAGGTGGCCCGGACAAGTGGCCGCCGATAGCACTGCGGTGGTGGGCTCCTCCCCTCCGGAACTCCTGCTTTTGCTACTTGCTGCCCTAGTGGACAGGTGTCCGCTTGAGTTGTTCGGGCCATCAACGGCTGCGCTGATGGGTACGGAGGAAATAGGCCAACCGGTCAAGCGGATTGACTCTACCTCGTCAGGCGTGGCGGGAGGATGCATGAGTTAATCGGTGGCTGGAGAGGGGACCGCTGGTAGGATCACACGGGTCTCAGAATGTTGGTACAGTCGAGATACGCTGGCAGCGGGCGTGTGATCGCCGTGCCGTACAAGGTCGGTGGTGTCGAGGTCAAGGTCGGTGATGTGAAGGTGAAGGTTGGTGGTGTCGAGGTCAAGGTCGGTGGTGTGAAGGTCAAGGTCGGTGGTGTCGATGTCAAGGCCGGTGGTGTGAAGGTGAAGGTCAGGGTCGGTGGTGTCGATATCAAGGTCGGTGGTGCGAAGGTCACTGTCGGTGGTGTGAATGTCAAGGTCGGTGGTGTGAAGGTCAAGGTCGGTGGTGTCGAGGTCAAGGTCGGTGGTGTGCAGGTCAAGGTCGGTGGTGTCGAGGTCAATGTCGGTGGTGTCGAGGTCAATTTCGGTGGTGTGACGGTCAAGGTCGGTGGTGTGAAGGTGAAGGTCGGTGGTGTGAAGATCAAGGCCGGTGGTGTGAAGGTCAAGGTCGGTGGTGTCGATGTCAAGGTCGGTGGTGTGAAGGTCAAGGTCGGTGGTGTGAGCAGGCTCACGCTCGGTCGGCTGAGTGCACAGCTTGCATGTAAATGTGTCTGTTATTTCCGGTGAGGCTCGTCCACGGTGGCCGTTGTGACATGGCCACCAATTGGCCCACCGACTGGCCAGCACAGCCGGCCGATAAATGGCCTGTCGACTACGGTTCATAAAGAGACCATAATGAGACACAATAAGACACCAGCAGGTGTCATTTGTCAGAGAGCCATTGCAATAATTATTCCACAAGACAACGAAAAAGACGAAGCTTGACGATCCGTTGCATGGCGATAAATACATGTGCAGCAAGCACTATGTACAGTAACTGACTTCGTGGTTTCTTCGTCCAGAAAAGAACAACAAAATACGACAAAACCATTTAGCTCATGTAGATTTCCGTGCGGGCCCCGTCATGCGTTGGGGGGGCTTAGGGGCGTGCTGAGCTATAGACGTCATCGGCGCAGTCTTTAAAGCGAGTCGGAATTGCGAGCAAGTTCAAGGCAAGTGTACATTTACGTTAACGTAGTCTTACGTTTTGGTGTATGCAATGTTAAGGTGCTGAAAGTAGGGTGTGTACGGGGGACATCTTCCAGATGTTTGGAGCTTTAGTTTATTTTACTGTTCCGCAAGATATCTTGTAGTTGGGGTGGGAGAGGGTTGACGAGAAAGTTAATTTTGCCACGGTGCCGGCATCAGCCTTGTACTCGTGTCCAAAAGCATTGAGCGATATTTACCGTGGGACAAGGAGGTAATTGTCCACACCGTTTACCACGTGGGCTGCCGCGCGTTACTCGTTAGCAGTGGTTAGTAGCAGCATACATTCATGCAGGGTTGTGTGTAAGGTTATTACGGTGTTTTGCAATTCCGCTCATCTACGTCCGTTGTACCTCTGGGTAACCGTCTTACGTTGTGAATTGCAAGGCAAATCGGCTCATCTACGTCCCACGGCACCGCTAGGTAGCCATTTATTTCGAATGGGAAGGCGAATCGGCTCATGCACGTCCGATGCCATTCGTAGGTGGCCATTTCCGTTACTGCTATGAATGTATGCTCGGACATGCAGTGCGTGTTGGACTGTGTGTTGGAGTGCGTGTTGGTGGTGTGATTGCTACAATGCTCCCGCTAGTTTGGTGGCGTGCAGATATACAAATAGTAATTACAGGAGTTATGGGTGTTTGCCACCCAGAAGCGATGGAAGCGAGAGGGATGGAAGCGATGGAAGCCCTCTTTTTGGCAGAAGGCCTGAGCGGTTGTCTTTGAGCGTGAAAGCTACTACAGTCTAGCATGATGTGACCTATGCTTAATGTTGGTGTTGCAGGTGTCGCAATGAGGTACTGCATAATGGTCATATTCTAGTTGAGGATGTGTTAGCTTTGTGCAACCAGATCTAAGTCTAGTGAGGACGACTTCCTTTTGGCGGTGTGATTGGTTTGAAGTGCTCCATGTGCCTAGCGTTGATTTGATGGTGTGGGTGTGGTTGGAGAGGTGATGTGTCGAGTTGTGTTGTGTCCATGTGTTCTGGTGATGCTGACGTATGTGGCGTTGCAGGAGTGCTTTGCGATCGTCTACCGAATATTCCACGTTGAAGAGGGAGGATGATTGTGGCTTTACGACGCACTCAGCAGCTAGGGCCATATGGCGTCGCCTGCCTCTCATCCTGACAGGAAGGGCGGGCATCGCGGGAAACCGAACCTCGTACCTCTGGCGTGCCAGACGCTCAGCTTAACCACTGAGCCACCGACGCCCTTATTCCACGTTTAAGTGAATGGTCGATACTAAGGCTGCCAGCCAATATGCTGCTTGCTTCCTGGGATCTTGGCGTGGTCCAGAATCAAGAGGAAGGACATGTTGTGTACGTTGCCGGTCACCGCCTGATGGGTTCGATGAATGACGGGATGTGGGCAGTCGTGTGTATTGCTAATTAACTTAAGGACTGATTTTGAATCTGAACAAATTACTGCGGGTTGAGGGTTGATTAGCGTTCGCGGGACACAGCTGTGGCAATGAACTTAATCCTCTCCTCAGCAGCATTTGCAGAATGTAGGTTCTGATCGCATGCTCTATAACAGCGCGTCACGTTATAGTGGCGGTGTCTACAGAATTAGTACGCCTCACGCAGCTGGACATAAGAATGTTCTGGAAAATTGAGTTGCTCTCTGTGGAGTGACATGCTATGTAATGGAAAATGGAGGGTGGGGTAGATGCTTCCATTTCTTACATGACGTAATATGTATCAACCGGCACATCCTCGATAAAATAGTATTTTGATATGTTATAATTTCTATCTGATATTTGGACGCAGTCACAGATAATCTACAAGTTTCCGGTCACGATATGGTGGCCAATCGGCGCCTGCAGCAGGAGGTACCTCTTGCACTCGCTCGTCCAGTATTCTAATGGTGGCTAAACGTTATATTGCTGATGACGGGATAACTATCAAGACAGGAAACTACAACGTGTGTTCAAGCCTCAAGCATCTTCGTCACACCTCACCTGTACCTTGAAGCCAAATAGCTGGAAAGATTAAATAGACCTTTAAACATTTTTTTCCTCTGCGATGGCTTCGAGCTTATAGTTATCGGCGGACGAAGAAATGCTCGGGAAATGAGCTCAGATATGACCCAGCTCAAACCATAATCCATCAGCATCATCTTATCAGCAATTGATGACCTTAGTAGTGTTGTTTCCGACAGTAAAGATGACGATGCAATGGCTGTTGTATGTAGTGTTTTAAACGGCAATTATAGCTGATGGAATACATTGTCCCTGGTTATGCAATTGGAAGTGTGCAATACTAATTTGTTCAGGAAGGGGCAAGCCAACGATGACGGTGAGGGCGAGAGTTCATGCCGGCGCTTGCCAATGGGAAACCGAAGAAAGCTGCGACGACAAAGAGGGAACGATTTCCCTTCGCTGTCCTAATGCTCCGTTGCATATTGTAATCCGCAGCGAAGATGTTACGTATCACGGCTCAAACCGATGGGAAATTTCGAGTTAAGAATCTGGCAAAACTCTGGCAGCCGCGTAACCGTCAGCACACATTATCTAGAAGCTCCCAGATGTCTCCAAACGCCTTGATCACAATTTTGAATCGTTAATCATAATTTGGTCACTGCTTGACGCAAAAAACTGAGGAACAGAGAAGTTCAACTATTAGTCATATGTGACCAGATTATTGCAGTCTCACCATCATAAGCTGAACAACTGGCAACACAGAGGGTGGAATCCTCTGCTTTATCTGGAAGCTGATAGAACTGTCTCGTTCTCCTGGATTCCTGGTCAATGTATCCCTGATCCAGTGCTACACCCATACCGTTTTCCGTTCACATCATGCATAGTTACATGGTGATCGGCGTGTCACATTCGTGCACAATTATCATTGCCATTCTGACCTCACAGTGATCAATTTCACTCACCCTAAATAGCGATCAAGGGCATTCACTTTCCCAGTCACCAATGTCATTCAACTTTCATAATGATCAATGTCGGGGCATTTCTTGTCGCGACAAACGTCATTTACTTTCTATAGTAATCAACACAGTAGCTTCTTGACAGGAGATGGCGTCACTCACTTTGTGGAATGATCAAAGAGAGCGTGAAGACCTTCCGGCCACGGTCAACACCACGCGCCCACTAATGGTGCATCTGGCGTGACAGCCAACTTGACTCTCCTCCACAGTGATTACTCATACCCCCTGACCACGGTGAGAATGTGAACCTTGGCATGGCTGCTTACGCGTCCGTCTCGTCAACAAAGTGTCGTGGGTTCGAGGCCCGCAGCCCGCACGGGCCCCTACGGCTCTCACACAACCACCCGTGGAGGAGTGGCGAACGTCACCAACGGTTAGCACGACAGCCGAGTGCCTCCTAGAACCCAACGTCCTTATTCTTCCCGCAGTGATCAACGTGGCGTTCGGCAAGGCGCCAATGCAGTCGAGCACGGCGCAGGAGGGCATCCCGCAGAAGGCGGTGGACGGCAGTACGACGGCGCTGTTCGACCCGCAGACGTGCACACTGACTCAGTCGGAGCGCAGGCCGCTCTGGTACGTCAACCTGCTGGAGCCGTACATGGTGCAGCTGGTGCGACTCGACTTCGGCCGCTCCTGCTGCGGTGAGTCGCCCGAGGGGCATGGCGTCTGTCCAGGGCGGGGCGCCTGTCCAGGGGGGCCTGTCCAGGGCGGGGCGCCTGTCCAGGGCGGGGCGCCTGTCCAGGGCGGGGCGCCTGTCCAGGGCGGGGCGCCTGTCCAGGGCGGGCTGTCCAGGGCGTTTGAAGTCCAAGCCCATTTCTGTTCACACTGTTCAAAAATACTGATTTGCAACATTGCGCAAGAATTTGGTTTAAAAATTACCATTGGACCTTGGGACCTGACCTGAGTTCACATGTTGTGGTTTTCGGTTTTTCTTGGGTCATTTGTCTATGCACCCACGTAAGTCACTTTTAATTGTTTTGTATGGCTTTTGGTTATGGAAGATGCTACAATGTACATCTAAGAACCGCATCGAGACGAGGTCATGACCTGACCGGTCGGTCCTAACTCCGGCGTCTTAAGCCTTAGAACGCAATTGTATCACAATATGCGCAAAGCGAGTGACGGAAGGCATGCCAAATTTCAAAGCGATAGCGTTAGGGCTTCGAGAGCTACCTCAGAAAACTATCACTCGAGGCCAGTTTGATTCGCTTACCATCTCGCACTGCGAGGGTTAATAATGATTGGCTAATAATGGGTTAATTTCGATTATTAGATTGAAAAAGAGTGATTAATAACTTCTAGCCATGTGTAGTGTGAATCTTCAAACACATTTCATCTACACAGTTGCCTGACGCCGTGCAGTGCTGGCTTGATATTTTGTCTTTGGTCACTGACCCGTTGTTCGGCTAACAGAAAACAACACGCCAGCCAACCTGGTGGTTCGAGTGGGCAACAACCGCCCAGACTTGGAAACCAACCCCATCTGCAACCGGTACACAGGTGAGAACACCATCACACCTGGCCGCAGCGTGCAGACCGATGCCCCTGACACGGTGCACAGGTGAGAACACCCTCACACCTGGCCGCAGCGTGCAGACCGATGCCCCTGACACGGTGCACAGGTGAGAACACCCTCACACCTGGCCGCAGCGTACAGACCGATGTCCCTAACACGGTGCACAGGTGAGAACACCCTCACACCTGGCCGCAGCGTACAGACCGATGCCCCTGACACGGTGCACAGGTGAGAACACCCTCACACCTGGCTGCAGCGTGCAAACTAACGCCCCTGACGCGGTGCACATGTGAGAACACCCTCACACCTGGCCGCAGAGTACAGACCAATGTCCCCAAAACACGGTGCACGAGTTGGAGTGCCCTACACCTTGTTGCAACGGGTAAATCAGGTTGTCGCCACCGGGAGGGGGGGGCAGCGGGGGCAGTCGCCCCAACCCCTACCGTGAGACTGGGGCGCCCCCTGAAATTTGAGGAGGCCCCTATCCGGAAATGCACAGGAGAAAAGGTGAGCAAGGAGGCCGAGGCGACAGAAGATCATGCTGTCAATGAGGCCCCAAGACTGACAACGAGGCCCCAGAAAATCTAATCAGGTCCCTATAAGAAACGTAGGACAGAGATTGGGTGGAGGTCCCCAGGACGAAAAGGATGTCATCGAAACGGACAAGAAGCCACCCAGGTTAGACAAGAAGGCTTCCGATGGATGGTAGAATGTTCATAAGTTGGAAAACGGGGCTCCCAAGATCGAAGAGGAGGCCCCTACAATACGCACTAAGGACACATGATAGGAGAGAGTTCTCCGGACTCAAGAGGGGCCCCAAGATGGGTAAGAAGGTCTCCGCAGGAATGAGAGAAGGCGACTGAGGCCAGCCAGATGAGGCCCATATTTTGGAAGAGGAGGACCCTAGGAGAGAAGATTTAGAATTAGGACACAAAAGCACCCTGCTAAGAGGATAATGAGGCTCCAAACACAGATGAGGAGGCCTCCAAGACGTGAGAGGAGGCCCCTAATTTGAAAAAGGAGTCACCTAGGAAAAGATAGGAGGACCCAGAAATCAAGAAAGTGCCAAAAATTGGCACGGGGCCCCCAGGATTGCAAAGGAGGCCCAAATACGGGAAGGGAGGCACAAAAAATGAGAGAAGGCCCTAAGACGGAAGAGAAAGCCAATGGATATGAGATGAGGTTTCGGGGACGCAAAAGCAGGCCCCAAAACGGGTAAGGTTCCACCAAGATAGGAAAGGATGATCCAGAGACGTGGCAGGAGGCACCTAATTAGGAAGAGGACCACACAAGATTGGAAATGAGACCCCATGATGAACGAATAGGCCCCTAAAATAGGAGAGAAAGGCCATTGGATAAGAGAGATTGTTCCCAGGCGGGAAAGAAGGCTCCAAGACGGTTAAGAAGATCCACAGGAAATGACAAGGCCACTGAGATAAGAGAGGTTGCCTGTAATTTGAAAGAGGAGGCATCTGGAAGAGAACAGGAGTCCACCAGGAGATAAGAGGCCACCATTAAGATGGACGAAGATCGAATCAACACGGAGAGCAGGAGGCCCCAAGACGTGAGAGGATGCCCCAAATTGAAAAAGAAGGCCAATGCTATTGCGTTTTTGGTAAATGATGCACCATGCCAAGAACAAACAATACATCAATATGAAATCATGTTTCCAATTCCCGAACCATACTAAGAGCCTACAAAGCAATAGGGGGCCCTAACACAATGGAGGCACCCTTTCGGGGAGCAGGAGGCCCCCTCTCAACCTTGCCCCCCCCCCCCCTGGAAGAATTTCGTGGCGACGCCACTGGGGTAGATCAATTACTTTGTTCGCAGAACACAGACGAATCTCCCCTAACATTGTACACAGACCAATGGCCCCCTAACAGCTGACCGCCAACAGGTCAGTAACCTTTCGCTTCACAGGTCATCGAAACATAGGACAGCAGGTCATCGAAGCACAGAACAGCGATGTGCATCGTTAGCCAGTAAGCAGTCTGTGACACCATGAACGTGTCATCGACATGCATGTGCCGGTAGGCCCCAATGACACCCAGCTATGACAAGTTCACAGGTCAGTGACCGCCACCCGTGACCGGTGCTCAGACCAGTCGGCTCTCCCCACTACCGAGAGTTACCGGTGTTCGATGATGCAAACATCCATCTCGTGTATCTTCTGATCAGCGGCCACAGCTCATTGCTGGCGCGCCCGCGAGGTGTGGACGCTTCAGCAGCCACACGATGCTATCCGGCGAGCAACGGTCTGCGTTTGCGAAGCGGTGCTTAAGCGCTTCTCGTGTCATCAGGCTTCGTCGAGGAGGGTCGGCCGCTCTTCCTGCCATGCAACCCGGCCATGCCTGGCGCGTTCGTGTCCGTCCACCTGGAGGCGCCCATGCCACAGCGGCTCAGCATCTGCGAGGCGTTCGTCTACACGGACCAGGTGAGGCGTCTACACGGCCCAGGTGATCAGTCTCCACAGACCCGCGGCGGCACGCGCCAGCCGGGAGCCGTGCTGGGTAGGGTGGCAGGTGTCGACTGACGACACAGTGTCAGGACCGGCCACAGCCGGGAGCCGTGCTGGGCAGGGTGGCAGGTGTCGACTGATGACACAGTGTCAGGACCGGCCACAGCCGGGAGCCGTGCTGGGCAGGGCGGCAGGTGTCGACTGATGACACAGTGTCAGGACCGGCCACAGCCGGGAGCCGTGCTGGGCAGGGTGGCAGGTGTCGACTGATGACACAGTGTCGGGACCGGCCACAGCCGGGAGCCGTGCTGGGCAGGGTGGCAGGTGTCGACTGACGACACAGTGTCGGGACCAGCCACAGCCGGGAGTCGTGCTGGGCAGGGTGGCAGGTGTCGACTGACAACACAGTGTCGGGACCGGCCACAGCCGGGAGTCGTGCTGGACAGAGTGGCAGGTGTCTACTGACGACACAGTGTCGGGACCAGCCACAGCCGGGAGCCGTGCTGGGCAGGGTGGCAGGTGTCGACTGATGACACAGTGTCAGGACCAGCCACAGCCGGGAGTCGTGCTGGGCAGGGTGGCAGGTGTCGACTGACAACACAGTGTCGGGACCGGCCACAGCCGGGAGCCGTGCTGGACAGAGTGGCAGGTGTCTACTGATGACACAGTGTCAGGACCAGCCACAGCCGGGAGTCGTGCTGATCAGGGTGGCAGGTGTTGACTGACGACACAGTGTCGGGACCAGCCACAGCCGGGAGCCGTGCTGGGCAGGGTGGCAGGTGTCGACTGATGACATAGTGTCGGGACCAGCCACAGCCGGGAGCCGTGCTGGGCAGGGTGGCAGGTGTCTACTGATGACATAGTGTCGGGACCAGCCACAGCCGGGAGTCGTGCTGGACAGGGTGGCAGGTGTCGACTGACGACACAGTGACTGGACCAGCCACAGCCGGGAGCCGTGCTGGGCAGGGTGGCAGGTGTCGACTGACGACACAGTGTCGGGACCAGCCACAGCCGGGAGCCGTGCTGGGCAGGGTGGCAGGTGTCGACTGATGACATAGTGTCGGGACCAGCCACAGCCGGGAGTCGTGCTGGACAGGGTGGCAGGTGTCGACTGACGACACAGTGTCGGGACCGGCCACAGCCGGGAGCCGTGCTGGGCAGGGTGGCAGGTGTCGACTGACGACACAGTGTCGGGACCGGCCACAGCCGGGAGCCGTGCTGGGCAGGGTGGCAGGTGTCGACTGATGACATAGTGTCGGGACCAGCCACAGCCGGGAGTCGTGCTGGACAGGGTGGCAGGTGTCGACTGACGACACAGTGTCGGGACCGGCCACAGCCGGGAGCCGTGCTGGGCAGGGTGGCAGGTGTCGACTGACGACACAGTGTCGGGACCAGCCACAGCCGGGAGCCGTGCTGGGCAGGGTGGCAGGTGTCGACTGACGACACAGTGTCGGGACCAGCCACAGCCGGGAGCCGTGCTGGGCAGGGCGGCAGGTGTCGACTGACGACACAGTGTCGGGACCAGCCACAGCCGGGAGCCGTGCTGGGCAGGGTGGCAGGTGTTGACTGACGACACAGTGTCGGGACCAGCCACAGCCGGGAGCCGTGCTGGACAGGGTGGCAGGTGTCGGCTGACGACACAGTGTCGGGACCAGCCACAGCCGGGAGCCGTGCTGGGCAGGGTGGCAGGTGTCGACTGACGACACAGTGTCGGGACCAGCCACAGCCGGGAGCCGTGCTGGGCAGGGTGGCAGGTGTTGACTGACGACACAGTGTCGGGACCAGCCACAGCCGGGAGCCGTGCTGGACAGGGTGGCAGGTGTCGGCTGACGACACAGTGTCGGGACCAGCCACAGCCGGGAGCCGTGCTGGGCAGGGTGGCAGGTGTCGACTGACGACACAGTGTCGGGACCAGCCATAGCCGGGAGCCGTGCTGGGCAGGGTGGCAGGTGTCGACTGACGACACAGTGTCAGGACCGGCCACAACTGGGAGCCGTGCTGGGCAGGGTGGCAGGTGTCGACTGACGACACAGTGTCGGGACCAGCCACAGCCGGGAGCCGTGCTGGACAGAGTGGCAGGTGTTGACTGACGACATAGTGTCGGGACCGGCCCCAGCCGGGAGCCGTGCTGGGCAGGGTGGCAGGTGTTGACTGATGACACAGTGTCGGGACCAGCCACAGCCGGGAGCCGTGCTGGGCAGGGTGGCAGGTGTCGACTGACGACACAGTGTCAGGACCGGCCACAGCCGGGAGCCGTGCTGGGCAGGGTGGCAGGTGTCGACTGACGACACAGTGTCAGGACCAGCCACAGCCGGGAGCCGTGCTGGGCAGGGTGGCAGGTGTCGACTGACGACACAGTGTCGGGACCGGCCACAGCCGGGAGCCGTGCTGGACAGGGTGGCAGGTGTCGACTGACGACACAGTGTCGGGACCAGCCACAGCCGGGAGCCGTGCTGGGCAGGGTGGCAGGTGTTGACTGACGACACAGTGTCGGAACCAGCCACAGCCGGGAGCCGTGCTGGGCAGGGCGGCAGGTGTGCCCGACACACACACACATATATATATATATATATATATATATATATATATATATATATATTTTATATGGGGAACATAGGCTGGGAATTGATTAGCCTGTTAAATATTTTCAAAATTTTCAATCTAGGGATCCCGCGACTCCAGTCGACGAATTCCTACGATTTTGTTCGGTTTCGATGGAAGGGGCCAACACAAATTGTTGTCCCCCTCGATACATTTATGGCTATACCGGTGTTCCTGATAAATAAGAGCTGCAAGAGGATCCCTGAGCTGTGAATGGACCCGTTGAGATGCGAAAGGGGCCTTTGGCTGAGGGGACGGCTCCTGAGCTGTAGGGAAGCCCCTGAACTGTGAGAGGGCCCGCTGATCTGTGAATGATCTCTGAACTGTGAGAGATCCTTCCGAGATGTGAGAGGACGCCTGAGTTGTGAGATGGCCCCTAAGCTGCGATAGGGCCCTCCAAGCTGTGACGGGCCCTCTGATCCGTCAGAGGGCCCCATATTCGTAGGGGCTAGGTCCCTGTATACTCCTCCCATAAATCCGACCCCATGGGGATGGTTGGTACATACCCTGATAGCCTCATTGGTAGACTCTAGCACTCCGTGGAGTCTCTGGGGGAGGGGGGGGGGGGGGGGGGCTTCTCGGAGCCCATCCCAACCCCCTCGGCAGTTCCTTCGGGGCTCCCTTGGACCCGACTGGCGGAGCATTTGCCCAATGTCCCCTTCTCTGACTGCTCCACTGACAACTGCCACGCTTGATAACGAAAGCAGTACACGTATAGATACAATTATGCAACCAAATAAAGCGCACAAGCAATACATGGAAGCTTTGCTGGTAGTTAGGACTTGCGCATTGAAGACGGTAATATATATATATATATATATATATATATATATATATATATATATATATATATGTTGCACGCTGCTCGCTAATAATGTTTCTTACTCTGCTGCGAAACTATGAGGTAATGATCACATGCTTCGCCATCAATTCAAGTTCCCAATAATTGTATTTTAAGGCTATAGCGTATATCTATGAAACACTGAAATACTGAAGGAGCGGGAATCTGGATGCACTTGGCTTTGGCTGAAAATAACAAAGGAGCGAACAACGGCGATCTCGCAGATCTTTGTTGATCGTGCATTGTTGAGCTGGATAATTCAACTGCTTGAAATCTTAGTACCCAAAAACTGATTAAATTTGGTTTTGGTATCAGCCCGTACCGCCGCGGAGCCATGTTCTGTCGCTATGAGGTGATTTGGGCAGGATCCGGCCGTGCCCTTAATACACAGCTTAATTTGTATTTTCTGATTATCGTTACGTTCATCTGGGCGACCACTCAGCTCTGACGTTTCGGCCCCAGTGGCGAATCCAAGGGGCATCCTGTCATGGCCGACCCGAATCGTCGGAAGTTGGGAGCAAACATGTATTTTGCTCTCTCAACTGAAAGGGAATATTTGCTATCAATACGACCGCGGAGCGCATTAGTACCAGTTAAGCTGTCATGGCAAGATTTTAGTTACTCGGCGAACGATCGTCCATGCGGAAGGCATTCCTTGCCCGCCCTGATCCGTCCTCCAGCCCTCCTGGTTGCCTGAGCCGGTCATGTGTTCAGTAAAGCGACTCACCATGGCAGTGTTAAAATATTGGTTTTCCGTTAGGTGTGAGATGACGAATCGAGTAAAGTAGGATGTCGAAATTTGTCACGGAAGCATGTCGTTTTAAATATCCTCAAAGTCCTTTAAGCTGAATCTTGAGCCCAAATCGTACTCATACGTGTAGGTTTTAAATTGAGCGATATCCATTAAACGAATACATATATTAATGATAATAACGGCAAATACCATACTATCAACAAATGATATTGTAAAACAGACCACATCATAGGTCTGTTATGTATGCAGGTGTGTAAATCAGCTATGTATCTGGTAGCACCGGGAATTGTGCTACATGCTTGTGTATCAAAATCCGTGTTTGGGAGCATCAGCAAAATACTCATGCACGATTTTTTTTGGGAAGCGAGGCATGAAGACTTCATAAACACGTCAAGAAGCACGATGTCGATACTTCCTGGGGAAAGATGTATATTAAGTGTTCAGAAAGTGGTACATTCCACCCTATTTCACCAATAATTTATCACTGCACCATGGTGACAGCCTGCCCGGGCCCGACCAGTGACCGTTATTGTGCTCACCGTTCATGCTCCGCCAGTGCTCTCTGGTGCAGCTGGCTCCAGCCGCCACTGGCCCCAAGGCCGCACCCCATACAGAGCCCAGACAACTTGCCGGGGCTCATCTGATCAGTGCCACCCGGCGTAGGCGCTGCCGGCAGAGAGGTGCCCGCACTTCCGCGACCTGCCGCCCGGCAGCATCGCCACCTACAACGGCAACTGCTACAGCTTCTACCGCCGCCAGCCCAAGAGCTTCGCGCGAGCGCGCGCCTTCTGCAGAGAACGCGGCGGCTCGCTGATCGCGGAGACGAGCCCGGCACTGCAGGGCTTCCTCAGCTGGGAGCTGTGGAGGAGGCACAGGTGGGTGGACTCGGCCGCCGCACCGCCCCGGCGTGGTGCCACCGGCAGCGGCGTCGATCGGCAGTGGGCTGCAGTACGGCAGTCACTACATACCTACACGGCAGCTACAGCTCTGTCATCACGACAATCGCCGGTTGGCAGACAGGATTGGCTCTAGTTTATTGGCTATGGTAACCTTGCTATCCAAGATTGAAGTGTCCCGGTGTGCAGTTACTGTGAGGTGTCCCGGTGTGTAGTCGCTGTCAGGTGTCCCGGTGTGCAGTCACTGTGGGCTGTCGGCCATGCGCTTCATTGGCTATTTGGGTTTAAGGGCGCGCCGACTACAGGGTCATTTGGCGCCTATCGGCCATGCGCTTAACGTTATGCACATGCTTCATGTACATTAGGGAACCATTCAGGAGATAACCATGTTGAGCTTGATAAGCATGCCTGGACAGCAATTACCGGTGTTATCTGCCGTGTTTAGATCATTGTTCTTGCGGGGAAAATAATCGATATCTTCACCCATCAGTACCCCTCTCACGGATATTTGCCTCGAGGAGGGTGTATCATGAAGCACGGGACCACACGGACTGGAGCCCGCCCCGTCCGCCCCGAGCTCTGCCCGGATATCCAGCACACCCTGCCGGCCGGCTGTTACAGGAGTGAGCCGGACGGCCAGTACTGGCTGGGCGCCGTGCGGGACTCGCGCCGTGCCAACAGCTGGCGCTGGCTGCACGGCGACGACGTGGCCGTCAGCTTCTGGGCGGTCACCGGCGGCGGCGGCGGAGACTGCGCGCGCATGGACGCCACCAAGGACTGGCTGTGGGCGCCGTCCGACTGTGGTCGCCGCATCAACTTCGTCTGCCAACACGGTCCGTACAGCGGTGATCTGGTCTGGTCTGGTCTGGTTATGTACATACTGGTCTGGTATACTTTGCCTGGTCTGGTCTTGTCCGGTCTAGTCTAGTCTGATTCGGTGTGGTCTGGTCTGGTCTGGTCTAGCTTTGTCTGGTTTCATCAGGTTTGGTTTGATTTGGCTACGGGCTGATCTGACTTTTCTTGGTCTGGTTTGGTTTTGTCTGATATGATCTACCCTAATCCGATCTGGTGCCATCCGACATGATCTGACCCGGTCTGATCTGCTCTGACATGGCTAGGGCTGATCTGGTCTATTCCGGTCTAATTTGGTATGGTCTGGTCCGGTCTGATCTGAACTGGCTTGGTCTGATTTTGCCTGACCAGGTCTGATCCGGTCTGATCTGAACTGGCTCGGCCTGATTTTGCCTGACCAGGTCTGATCTGATATGGTCTATCCATGTCTGATCTGGGCTAGTCTAGTCCAGTCTAATTTGGCCTGGCCTGGTCTGATGTGTGTTTGGGAGCACGTACCCGGAAGTCTTGCTACTGATGTGTGTTTGGGAGCACGTACCCGAAAGTCTTGCTACTGATGTGTGTTTGGGAACACGTACCCGTAAGTCTTGCTACTGATGTGTGTTCGGGAGCACGTCCCCGGAAGTCTTGCTACTGATGTGTGTTTGGGAACACGTAACCGGAAGCGTGTCGGTCCTATAATGCCAGCCTGGCACACAGTGTTGCATTACCATAGCCAAAGTCTCCAAATGTTTTCCTCAGCACCCCAGACGAAATTATGATCAAAGCTCCCCTGCCCCACTGCTGCATACGGGAGGAGATCGCCTATGAGAAAAAGCAGCGGTGTGCGATGTCCATCCTCCACTGCTGACCGCATGCGACCCGCACCAGCCCGAAGCTAACCATTGACCCGGCGCCGTGCAGAGCCGCTGACCTGTGGCCGACCTGAGCAGCCTCCGAACTCGACCCTGACCGCGGTGGACTTCGGCGTGGGTGCCCGCATCATGTACCACTGCCAGCCAGGCCACCTGCTGGTGGGACCTGAGGAGCGCCAGTGCCTGCCGACAGGCTTCTACAGCGCCTACCCGCCGACATGCAAACGTCAGTACACGACACGACGGCACGTCAGTACACGCCCAGCACGGCCATGTGGTCACCACGTCAGTACACGACACGACGGCACGTGACACAGCAGACGCCCAGCACGGTCAGCACGACCTTCGACCCTTCAGCCCAGAACCTTCATCACTTCCACCATGTCCTGCCTAACCGCCGTCCTTGGGGGCGACCGGGCAAGTCGACATTTTCAGGATTGGAGAAATAGAGACGTTTTCGGGGAAGCACCTCTTTTCCAAGCAGCACGTCGTACTACTAACCACGGCATTCTACTTGACTAAGTTCACTGTGCTCATCCTGTAAGGTCCAGGCTTACTTATTGTTCTGATTCTGTTCTTTTCCATATCGGATATATATATATATATATATATATATATATATGTATATAATACCATTTGAAGTCCCTGACATCGGCCGTGCCACAAGAGCTGGGAAGAGCTCGGAAGTCCCGACACATGACTGACGTGGCCGCTCGGTAACACAGGTCTGCAGTGCGGTCTGCCGGCCGCCGTCCTCAGCGGCCACTACGAGCTTCAGGACGGCAGCCGCGCCTACCTGTCGACAGTGGAGTACCGCTGCGACCAGGGATACACACTGGTCGGTCGCAGCACACTCATCTGCGATGTCGACGAGCGCTGGAACGGACCGCCGCCCCGCTGTCAACGTTAGTACACCGCACGTGTGCACGTGCCGCCCAGCCTTCAGCGTTAGTACACCGCACGTGTGCACGCGCCGCCCTGCCGTCAGCTTTAGTACACCGCACGTGTGCACGCGCCGCCCCGCTGCCAGCGTTAGTACATCGCACGTGTGCACGCGCCGCCCCTCTGTCAGCGTTAGTACACCGCACGTGTGCACGTACCGCCCCGCTGTTAGCGTTAGTACACGGCACGTGTGCACGTGCCGCCCCGCCGTCAGCTTTAGTACACGGCACGTGTGCACGTGCCGCACCGCTGTTAGCGTTAGTACATCGCACGTGTGCACGTGCCACCGCACGTTGGCCTGCAGGCACACAGAGCTGCACACAGCGTGGTCCAACCTTTGTGGCCATTGTGTGGTAACTGTGCCTTTTTCATATGCAAATTATCCGGTTCACGGCTCAATGTTGCTTAACCATGACACCTTCGAGCCCCACATGACACCTTCGAGCCCCTATATAATGTTGGACACGTGACTGCCGGAGCGTCGCTGGCGGCATTGTTGAGGTGGACGGGTTGGTTCCTAAGTCGCGGGAACATTTCCAGGTTTTAGCGTCGGAACCTTTAGTTCCCAACTAACCACCAATATTTTGGAGCGCTTTCCTGGTAGCAAGTGTCCACAATCAACTTCATATAGTTGTTGTTTGCGCATCGAACGGATGACGTAGCAAGTAACTTAAATTAGTGCCGATGGAAGGTTCCCAAATGGGATGGAGATAACAGACACCTTTAGGGAACTGTTTCCATGTATCACCATACAGTTCAGGTTAGAATTGACAGAAGTCGTCAGACTCCTGTCTTCCACATCCTAAATTTCAACATTTCTTTCTGAAATGAAACAAGCCTTTTGGCTAATGAATATTGTACGGAAGTTATACAATATGTGTCTCCAGGACGGATCATATCACTCCAGAAAAAATCAATCCGGTGAGGACGGTCTTCATAAGCTATCCTGGGACCTCGACGTGCTCGAACATCCAGTTGTCCACCTGGCAACTTTAAGGGTGTAAGGACGAGTAGTAGGTATCGAAGATCATTTCAATCCTCATTCGATGAAACAAATCAACCATGGTATTTATTTGTTTAGTTCCTTTCCTTACAAAGGTGCCAACGTTTGATGAATCGGATTATATTTTTAGTACATTCCATGGTCACATACATTAAAAGAAGGCATTCAGGTTGTCATAAAATTGCTGTCCAGAGATTCTAGGAAAAATGTAGATAAATACAAATGTAGGCAGGACAGATTTACGCAAGCAAGCTTACGTATGGCAAAAGTACGTCAGCAAATGTACGTAAGCGCAGATGTACGTAAGCGCAAATGTACGTGAGCCCAAATGTACGTAATCGCAAATCGCAAATATGTATGTGCAAATGTACGTAAGCGCAAAGGTCGTAAGCGCAAATGTACGCATGCGTATATGTACGTAAGCCGTAAGCGCAAAGCTATGTAAGCGCAAAAGTACGTAAGCGCATATGGCACATATACCTAATCAAATGTACTTAAGCGCAAATGTACGTATTGGCAAATCTACGTGCATTGGCCACATACGTACATGTGCTCTTACATTATTTTACTTTTACGTACATTTGTGCTTTCGTACATTTGTGCACACGTACATTTGCGCATACGTACCATTGCGCTTACATATTTTTGCGCATATGTACATTTGTGCTTACGTACTTTTGCTCACACATACATTTGCGCTTGCGTACATCTGCGCTTAGGTACTATTTGGTGTACAGGATTAGCCGCAATATGTTCACTCTAACAGCTGCCAACAATTCAGTTACATGGAGAAACAGTTTGTCAGTTCGCCTACGGTTTAATGAACGCTTGCGAGGTGCAGGAATCAGGCCATCTGACTCACCTACGGAAGAACATTTGAAGGAATCTCACAGTAGTAGCAGCATAAATTCAGTCGCCATACCCGTAACTATAGAGATGATTAAACCATGCATCTATCTTCGCGTGTGCAAACCTAAGTTGAATAATACCTTCACATCCTGGCGTTTGGTAAGGTGAACCAGAGCATTGTCATTTTCATACTTGTCTGCTAGCTTTTGCTATTCGTGAGTGGTATCACTCTTATGCAGCCTTCACGTGTGCGCTCATACCCTGGTCATTTTTCAATGCCATATGATGTCGCTTCTTTGAATGCATGTGACCATGGGCAACTCGATAAAAATAACACGATTAATCATACTGTCGCATCATTGTAAGGAATCTTATTTTAAAAGTGCATGCTGTGCATAGTCTGTCACAGTCGCACAATCCTTGCATACTGCAACCACTAAAACATCTAAAAAGTGGTCCTTTTAATTGCAATGCATACGTCTGTGACACGCTATATGACGTCATTAATTTTGCGAATTCATCTGGAAAAAAATGAAGAAAAAGATGTGAACGACCTTATCGGTGGACTGTGCCAATTAGTTTTACGGTTGTAGGTGCCTCTTTTTAAATGGTGATACTTAACTCACCTCACTTTCCCAGACTGGGTAAGTGAGATGAGTGAAATATCTCTACCGTATGGAGTGCGCGGAAGCACCAGCCTCCTGGTGACCTGATGTTGACAGCCGTGACCTAGTGTTGACAGCCGTGACCTGGTGTTGACAGCCGTGACCTGGTGTTGACAGCCGTGACCTGGTGTTGACAGCCGTGACCTGCGGTGCGGCACCGTCCGTGCTGAATGGCGCGTACCGCAGCATCACCAACTCGACGGCCGCAGGCGCGCTGCTCGAGTACTACTGCCTTGACGAAAGGTTCACACTGGTTGGCGCCAAGTTTCTCCGGTGCCGCATTGACGGCAAATACGACCAGGAGGCGCCAATTTGCCGAGGTAAGCCGAGGTGGCACCTGCCCGACAACCGTGTGATGCTTGCTGGAACTGGAAACTCACAGGAGGGTACTTAAACTACAAGAGTTGTTCAAATCGCTCGGGAAATTACTGGTGAAAACGGCAGTGGGGCCTGTGGTGCTACATAAGGAAATGGTTCCGATATATCCGTCTAAATATCAATATCAATATAAATATATATATATATATATATATATATATATATATATATATATATGTGTGTGTGTGTGTATATCCCTCCCTCTTTCATCCTTTCTTTTCCTCTCTCACACATACACCATGTCTTCCTCCATTCAATACATCTAAGTTTGAAGCTCTAAGGCTGAATAAAAGACTAACAGTTTTCTGCAATGCAGTAACGACATAGTTACCATGCTGGGCAGTGGGCAAATCTGACATCAAGTGCATGTTTTAAGCTCCTGTGTGAGCAATAACATGCATAAATAAACTGCCGGGGAGCTCGGCCAGTACTTATCGAGCATATCGTGTATATCTATGTGTTTCGCTGAATGACATCTGCTGTCCTCCTACATCACAAGATATCCTGGCCGGTTATGGTCCCGACACCGACGCAGTCTGCCACCCTCCCTACAACACAAGATATCCTGGCCGGCTATGGTCCCGACACCGATGCCATCTGCCACCCTCCCTTCAACACAAGATATCCAGACCGGCTGTGGTCCCGACACCGATGCCATCTGCCACCCTCCCTACAACACAAGATATCCTGACCGGCTGTGGTCCCGACGCGGATGCTGCCTGCGAGTCTGGACGTATGACATGGTGGAGACACACCAACTCCAACGACACTGACGACAGACTCGGGCTTTCAATCTTCTGCATACTCGGCGATGGGTTCCTTGCTGCTCGTTAAGTAAGGCTATCAGTGGCATGACAATGATCATGGCTTTTGTCCACATTGTCGACCTATGATTGCTTGCCTGCTTACTTCAGCTTCACCTCCGCTTGCATGGCTTCTTCTGTTCACTGTGTCGCGGACATCAGCGGTGTCACGGGCTTTGGATAGTGGGTACATGATGGCTGTTTGGCACAGACCATGACTATGACTGCTTGCCTGCTTACTTCAGCTTCACCTCCGCTTGCATGGCTTCTTCTGTTCACTGTATCGCGGACATCAGCGGTGTCACGGGCTTTGGAAAGTGGGTACATGATGGCTGTTTGGCACGGACCATGACTGCAGAGATAAACTCCTTGTCTTTTCCGTTCTTTGTGATGGTTGAAGGGCGGTGTTCTGCTACATTCCGAGTGATAGTGCAATCTGATAGCATCCGATTTCACTTCCAGTTCAATTTCTGTGTGATGACGGTTTGCAGGCACCGGTTCGTGTGCCACCTGAGTATGTTTAGGTGCTTCATCTTTCGTGTTAGAAGTGCACGCTCACACCGCCTCGCTGATCCACATTTTCGCCTCTTACGTTCTTCCGTGTTGTCTCAAATTTCAGCGACAGACAACGTTGTAACCACCGACGGCAAGACGGACACCATTGACCTTTCGTTCCTGGACGACGCTCTGGCTGCATCGGCGTCAGAGATCGTCCGACAGCAGGTCATTGACCTGGTTGGCCTGGCACCGGACGGCGTCAGCCTCTGGGACGAGCTGGTCGGTGCGCGCGGCGGTGGCGACATCACGCAGGGGGGCGCAGGGGACCACGAGGGGGCCGGGGACGAGCTGGACAGTGCGGTAGCAGCCGGCCGCCTAGCGGCTGTCACAGACATCTCGATCGCATATCGGCCGACAGAGGGCCCGACTGCGGTCCATGTGTCGTTCCAAACTCGTCCGGTGGGCGACAGTGAGCCAGTAGAGGCGCAGGGAGAGGGCGACCCCGCGCTCACCCCCGTGCGCCGCCTGGGGCGTCCGCAGGGTGGGTCTGGCCGTCCAAGAGAGGGCGCGGCGAGCGGTGGGCGCGACGACCGGCTGCCCACGTGGCCACGGCAGACGTCACGGCAGCCGGAGCCGCCAGCCTGGTCGGGCCATCCTCCCAGACTGACGGTGTCGCTGGCCAACACGGCCGGCGCCGCCGTGGCGCCGGCCGCGTCCGTGCTGTACGACCGCAGCCGGCCGCGGCCCGGGCTGATCCTGGCGGCTGGCCGCTGGCCGGCGGCACAGCCGCCCGCCCTGTCCGGGCCGACGCCGGCGCCGGCCGACCAGCAGGACGCCACCGCGTCCCCCGTCCGCCGGCACCCCAACCACCGACCCCGCTATCGGCCCGTCACGCCGCCAGCCGGCCCGGACGCCCCGCCCGGCGTCCATCGCCACCGACCACAGCCGGTCGAGCGGGCGGACGTCGGCACGTCGGCCCCGTCCGGCAGACGTCGGCACCCCGGGGCGGTCAGCCGGCGCGTGGACGTCACCCCCCGCTCCACCCCAGCCCAGCCGGACCTCTGGCCGAACGGCGACGGAGACGCCTCGCGCGACACCGCGACCGACCCCGCCGCACTGCCACCGTTTAGCTCAGTACGGCTGCGGGCGCGCACCACCACGTCCACTGCTCAACACCCAACGCAGCTGCGTCCGCACATCTCCACGTCCACTCCCGAGCCCGGCCACCCGGCTCGGCTACGGCCGCGCCCCTCCACGGTCACAGTCGAGCCCGACGCGCCGAAGCCGGCCGACGTACCCAGCCCGTCCAGCCCGCCTGCCACCGAGCCGTGGGAGCCGGCGCGTACGGCTGTGTCCGAGCCGGCGCCATCACGAGCCACTCCTGTCACAGCGGCGGCGCCGGCCAGCACGGCCGCCACAGAGCCGGCCGGCTACGACCGGCCAGAGGACAGTCGCACGCCCGACACGGTCCTCATCCGCGCCAACACGCCGCCAGACGTGCCGCTACCAGACGTGGAGCCAGACGTGCGCCAGGCCGGGCCGCGCCTCAACCTCAGTGAGTACCCTCACCAGACGTGGAGCCAGACGTGCACCACGCCGGGCCGCGCCTCAACCTCAGTGAGTACCCTCACCAGACGTGGAGCCAGACGTGCGCCACGCCGGGCCGCGCCTCAACCTCAGTGAGTACCCTCACCAGACGTGGAGCCAGACGTGCGCCAGGCCGGGCCGCGCCTCAACCTCAGTGAGTACCCTCACCAGACGTGGAGCCAGACGTGCGCCAGGCCGGGCCGCGCCTCAACCTCAGTGAGTACCCTCACCAGACGTGGATCCAGACGTGCGCCAGGCCGGGCCGCGCCTCAACCTCAGTGAGTACCCTCACCAGACACGCTAGCATGTGTCGATTTTAACGGCACCAGACAGGCTGTAGTATGGCATCACATCCCGTTTGCCAATTCACATTGTGTCATCCATCACTAGTATAACACAAATGCTACACTTTCGGTTTGAGAAAACGGAAGCGGTGACGTCATTTTTCATATTCCGCAGCGGCTCAATGCTGGCATGTAGAAACCTTTTTAAGTACGGTATGCTCTCCGCACCTCTTGGATGGTACGAAGCAGATTCTGCATTTGGTTGAATGCTAATTTCGGTCTTACTGGTCTCAGACCTGCAAAATCGAACATGGGTGAGTCACGAGATACAATTGAAATCGAATCTGTCTGGCGCAGCCCTGCTGCTCGGTACCGAACATTTCATCAACAGACCTCGCCTGACCTGTCAGACGTGCGATACAGGTATGAGTTTGCAGAGTCGTCGCGGGCAGTTTAGGCGCGAGTTAGCTGCTGGTGGTCTTTCCCTGGTTCCCTTGTTTTTCCTTTTCTATTTTTTTTTTTTGTGGGGGGGGAAGAAGAGGAAAGGGTTAAAAACCCCCCCAAAAATAATATTTTTGGAGAAGAACCTTTTTCCCCCTACCCCCCCCTCCCCTTTCCTTGCATCAGCTTGAAGCACGAGGATAAGCACCTACATCGTTCCTTGTCTACGTATGGAAAACCGTGTCGTGGGCACCGTAACCTAATTATATGCTTTGTTGGTTCAACTGGCACACACCGCATTACATCTGTGCCCAGCACGATGTCGGCTTCGTGTCCTCGCTGAGCTGTAATTGTCAAATCGAAGCGTCAGGAAGTGTAAACTTCCGTGTCGTTTCCAGTCGACTAACACGACTGTTGGCGTTTCCAGGCGGCATCATTGCACTGGGCGTATTCGGCAGCTTCGTCTTTCTGTCGGCGGTGCTGACAACCATCGTGCTGATCGTCAGAAGGTGCGACCGGCGCACAGCCAATGGCACGGCGGCCGACAATGATGGTCGGACCTGTTGGGGCCGACAGGACGGTTGTGGATCGAAACACCCCGCCCTCAGACACGCCATAGCACCCGGTGCCCATAGTCAAACATGCGAGGGTCGATACAAATGCACTTGCCAGAAAATGCTGTGTTGGATGAGATCGGTATACCTTTGGGGAAGTGCCATGCAGATTGTCATTCAATAATGGTGGAACTATGATATTCTGCACCATTACACCAGTACACCATTCATTAAGTTATCGGACATGAATACACACACACACACACACACATATATATATATATATATATATATATATCAGTAGTAACAGGTTGTTTGATAGACATTCATATCACATTCCGCCAGCTTTCTAGCAAGCGTACGTTTCTTGTTTGTTTTCCTTTAGCAATGCGTGCGATGTATGTTTGGGTGCTTTTGGTCCCAGATACAACACAAAAAAAAACATGGAAATAACTGTAATGAAGTAAATCACTGGCGGGCCGCAGGTCGCGCGTGAAGCCGCGGCGCCACGGACACCGGCACTACATCTCGTCCAGCTACTCCACCGACTCGGAGACACGCGGCCTGAGCAAGCGGTCGCGTCGCGGCTGGGCCGGCCGGCCACCGCCCGGCCACCCCAGTCCGCGCTCGCGTCTCTCCGGCTCCGGCTACCGCGACGCCGGTGAGGTAGCCGTGGCGGACGTGGCGCACGTGTACAGAGGCGACGAGAAGCGGCGCCAGCACCACCACCACCACCACCGGCACCACCACGGCGAGGACCGGCCGCGCCGTCACTGACCGGTCACGGCCAGGCCGGCGACGGTGGCGCCGTGCGTTGGACGAGAGATTAACTAGAGGTTGTGCGACGGGACGCCTGTCATGTCGGGGTCTACGATAGTGGCGTCCACCTACCGGCACTGCGCGTCGGACGTTCAGGGAAAACATAGACCACCGCTAAAACAGGCGACCATCCCCTGAACGGAGCACTCGAAAAAAGCTACGCTGCTCATGCCTTTCAGGCATCACACAGATTCATCGCTCTAAAACTACGACCTTCACAACCACGTCTAAATATTGCCAACCTCTCCATAGTATCTATGCACTCTGCACCACAGCCGACGAGGGTGGCCTCCTGTTCGTACTTGTGTCCGTTGTCGCCTGCGTCAGCTGCCGTGTGGACACGGACGTCCACACGACGCCCCTCAGTGACCGAGGGCTCTCGAACCTTCGATGAGCCCGATGGCTGACGATTCTTCAGTGCAAGTCGTGCCAACTCCCGCCGGATGTCACCGGGTTTCGGGCCCCAACGTCGCGGACACACCTCGATATGTAGCCAGTCACCGCCAGCTGGTGCAAACCGCGCACTAGTACCGACAATAGCGCCACACTGTAGGAGGCGGAACGTACAAACAACTAGCATGTCACTCGCGGCGTGGACTCACCCGAACTCTGGATTATATCAGTTAGGTATACCTTCCGACCATGGCCGGGGGGGGGGGAAATACCCCCGCCCCCGGCCAGTGTGTGGCAGTTCTCGCCTATCAGTAATGTGTACATAGGCAGACCAGGGGAAGATGTAAATATGACAATAACAGAGATGCTATTCCACTGTGTGTGACCTTCCTGAGATTCGTTAACGTGAACCGAGTTGCACCTGCTCGATGTGTTGTGATACTTGTTTTGTACAGAGCTGGTCTCCACCCGGCGATATTGTTATTTCTCACCACACATGACTGTTCGCATGACTGACTGACAGTTGGTGTACCGTCTGCCGTGTGCATAACATGACTGTTCGCATGACTGACAGCTGGTGTACCGTCTGCCGTGTGCATAACATGACTGTTCGCATGACTGACTGACAGCTGGTGTACCGTCTGCTGTGTGCATAACAGCAAGTGAGAGCGACGGCGGCACCTTCGCCAACCACGATGACATCGCCAGTGAATACAGTTGGCTGCGTCACTGAGTTCTGATGTCTTGATGCGACGGTGGCACCTTCGCCAACCACGATGACATCGCCAGTGAATACAGTTGCTGCGTCACGGAGTTCTGATGTCTTGATATCGCCATAACGGCAATAGAGCGACGGTGGCACCTTCGCCAACCACGATGACATCGCCAGTGAATACAGTTGGCTGCGTACGACGATGATATGTGATATGCCATAACAGAAACACGTGAAAACATACATAGAATACAGTCATGATGTTGATATGAATAACGGCAAGTGAGAGCGACGGTGGCACCTTCGCCAACCACGATGACATCGCCAGTGAATACAGTTGGCTACGTCACGGAGTTCTGATGTCTTGATATCGCAATCTGGGACACTGACGCAACCTGTCCATGTCGCCCGACTTATGATGTACACAAGGTTTGGGATGTATTACACATAGAACGCTACACACAAACTTGACCAACAGTCAGAACTGATGAAATACCAGCGAACCAAACAAGCGAGTGACCAGAGCCGAACTGATCAAACACCAGCACATAACCACACAGGATCAAAATAGGACCCGCAGCCAGAACTGATCAAATACCAGCGGCATGACCAGCAGCCAGAACTGATCAAACACCAGCAAACCAACATGACCAGTAGCAGTGTCCTGAAATTGACTGTAAAGCTGAGGGAGAAGGGGCGAGTAAAAAAGCCAACTGATATTAAAAAGTGGGAAAATGTATGGACAATGCCTATTAATAGGCGTTTAAAAAAAAAAAAAATTTGTTGATTGTTTGACGATGGTGATTATGTCCGTAGTGTACTTGCTGCCTTTACCAGTGGGCAGTGCTGCTGTCCGAGGCCACGAGCGCTTTTAAATACTTTAGCTTTTAAAGTTCGCTGACAACCTGGACTAAGAAATAGCGAAAGTGGTACTTGATGTCAAAAAAGGAAAACAATGATAAAAACAATTGTCATTAAGTGTGGACCTGCAGTCAAAGTTCAGGACTTTAGGACACTGACCAGCAGTCGGAACCGATCGCATACCAGCAAACCAACATGACGGCGCACGGCTGCATGCATGAAAACTCCACCGTGACACTCTCCGGTACATAACATGTATCACCGCTCCACGGAGGCTTACTCAAACCACGAGCAAGGTTCTAGCGTATGTGTACGGTGTACTTCGAATGCACGAGGCAAGCGAACAGCTCCAGCAATACTGGCTTCAACCACGCTTACCCACCACAAAACCTCTGCCATATCCTTCATGTAGGTCCGCAGAGGTGTCCAACGCCACTGAGCCACGCCAACTCCGCTATTTTCCGCCGACCGTTCGCTCGCGAGGTTCACCAACAGCGTCACCGCACCCCAGCGGCACAACACACCACAACGCGGCACGCGTCAGTCGCCCTCGGGCGCGGCACGCCTGTCGCCGAACAGTCCAACCGTCCTCATGGCGCTCAGTCGGTCCTCCCTGCCCTCGGTGAGCCCCTTCTTGCTCAGTATCTCGGCCGTAGTCAGCTTCTGCGTGAAGGGCAGCGAGGCGCGCGCGCTGGTCGCCTCCTTGCCTTGCTGCTGCAGACGCGCCCGACGCTGCGACTGTCGCTCAGAGCGCTCCACGTTCTCCAGGTAGAAGTTCGCCTCCTTCTTGGCGAGCGCGATCTCTGTGCGCAGCCGATCCTGCTTTACGGCGCGCTCGAAGTGCATCTGCTCGTTCAGATGAGCCCACTTGAACCTGAAGATAGGATGCATGCATTTACTGTTGTATACCGTGCGTGTTTAGCTTGTTGGGCATTCCCAGACAGATCGTCCAGTGTTTTCACACTCATCTCTCAGATTGCAAAGAAAATTGGTCAACCGGATAAACAGGCTTTGTGAATCAGCCTGTTCAATTTCTCGACCGATCAGACTAACGACTTTCCGGTTATAGCCTCGGGCAGTTTTGAGAGGTCAGAAAACGTGGTTATCTCCAACGACCTTTCTTTCACACCACCAAATATGAATTCATTTTCTGATATACCTTTAGACTGCATATGTTCAAGTTTTATTCTGATGTAGTCTGCCAGCAAAATAAAATTTAAGAAAAGAAAAGAAAAGGAAAGAAAAAGAGAAAAGCAGAAAGCAAAAATGTCCTCGTAACCTTTTATTCCGTGGCACATAATCATCTCTGGCAGGTTGAAACCGACAGGTTTGAAGCTTCAGAAACAAAGATACACATATTGCAGAATAAATCAAAGAAAAAAGGCATTGCTGATCAATGCCACTTCCAGAGCACGGAAATACTGACTCTCCACGCTGCAGCCGTTCTCACCTTTGCCCCTGACGCCGCTTCCGCCTAATTGCTGATAGCGCTGTCACGGCTCTCGCCTTTCCTCGTTATCAAATAATGCGTTTCATCGTTATCTTCCGGAACCGCCATTGGGAAAATGTCTGGCTCCGCCACATCTTGTGATGCATTACTACCGTTTGTCCTGCTCCATTCTCCAAAATTTACATTGCGACCAATCGGCGTGAGAGATTGGCGACGCTATATGACTCAACGGTCGACGTGTCGTAAAACCAATAACCAACCAACGGCAATGTAAATGATACCACATTGAGAAAACCGTTCACTTGCTGACATTTTTTTTCCCGTGGGTCCCCTGACATGATTAGGTTAACAAATTGGCATTTCCGTAGGTATGCAAGGTACTATGAGCAGTTGAATTACAAATTATAATCACCTGAACAGCAAAGCAATGCAAATATTCATATACATGTCCTGCTCCCAAGATTTAAATCCGTTAGAGGTGCCCCCAATATTTGCTCTAGAGCCGACTGTTTTATAGTCACGAAGTTACAATTTTGGGACCATGGATAAAAAGTTGGGAAAAGTCACCAAGTTTCACGCACCTATCACAAGGAGTTAGGGAACGGAGACGAAAAACCACGGGTGAGGGGGAATCCGCCCCTCTACCGAAATAGGGTTCAAGCCCTAGGACTTTGGCCACTTACCTCGAAAAGCGTCCGCTATGTCCTTGGAACAGCACAGCTTCTATTAAATCCTTATTGGGGCACCGGACCGTCGGGTCCCATTCATAAGGATTGTAAATAAACATGGCAGCGTCATAACCAGGAATCCAGAACGCCCACACAAGCATCCAGATGCGGGATGCCAAAAATTAACTGGAAAAGGCGCTGATTCGGCATTCGGTAAGTGGTGAATGAACGATTCTAAGTGGCCGTAGAGTTTTGTAAGGGCTCGTAGAGTCTCGTAAGGACCCGCACGCATCCGTGTGGACCTGCACACGTTCGCAAGAGACGTAAGCATTCGTAGAGGCACGTAAACGTTCATAATCGCCTTTAGACGATCGTGGGGGCCAGTAGACGTTCGTAAGACACCGAGAACGTCTGTAAGGGTCCTTAACCTTTGTATGGGCCTGCAGACACTCGTAAGGGTCCCGAAGCGTCTGCAGGCGCCAGGAGACGTTCGCATGAGCCCGTAGAAGTTCGGAAGGGTCCGCAGACATTTACAAGGACCCATAGAAGAGAGCCCGTAGAAGCTCGGAAGGGTCCGCAGACATCTACAAGGACCCATACACGTTTGTAAGGGCTCGTATACATGCTTAGGGTCCCGCCAACAGTCTCAGCGGTTATACAAAGTGGAGTTAGTTGCTGGATGGGAATAGGAGGAAGCGGACGTGTTAGCCTAAGACCAATTGCAAATATATCAATACCTGCCAATATTAGCACCGACACGCATCAGTATGTACAAGAGCAGCACACAAATTAGTAATTATAAACATGACAAATAGACATAGAACAAATAAAACAAAATTGCATACCCTGGCAGGTACTTTATGTTCCATATGTAGTCATACCAGCGGCTCGTCTTGCTACCACCAATTGGTTGGTTATTCATACGCAAAGCAATTTCCTTGGCAGCTCTTTTGCTCAGAATCTCGATCCATCCTTCTGTATAAATCCTCCGACCAGCCTTGAGTTTCTTCATCTTCTTATTTTCTGCAAAGTTCCAACAATGAGGTCAACAAATGCCTTTGTAAGTTATACAAAAGCAAAGACAATACCTAAGCCATGCTCAGTACATATATCAGCCTAAAATACAGTTTAATTCCCTACATATCAAAAATCACCCAAGCAAGATTTAAGGCAAAAACATATTTATTCTCAATAGGCTCCATGAGTCCAAATAAATAGAATCATCCACACCTGGACATTCCAGTCGTTAGAGTTCAGAGAGAATTAGCATACTCGTGAAGTCACAGGAACAATCTGTGCAAACTCCTGCAATGTGAACAGTGTTCGGAAATGAACCTTTTTAAGCTTTGCCCTTCAAATAATTACAAATGCAAAAAAACTGCCTCCTTGCAATGCCAGATATCAGATAAATAGCTATAAATAGCAGCAATCCCTATGCTATTATGTAAAAATCATAATTGTGAAGAAGGAGAGGGAGCAGCATGCTCTGTTAGTCTATATGCTATGGTGACCTATCGCTGATTATAAGATCCACTTCTAACTCAAGTACTTTTCATCTTGTCTAGCCATATTTGGTCTATGACACAGCAACCTGGCAACATCACTGATGGTAATACTTCTTTGTTATTTCAGGCAATCATAACTCATAAGAGCTGCAGGAACATTCCAAGAGGATGCAGGAGTTGGACTTGAAAATGAGATACCAGCAATATTTGAAAAACACCAGCATTCCAGCATGCACAATGGAAGCTCATTAACAAAGAAAGCTAAAATTCTCAATCGTAATCTGGGCCATCAACAACCACATGAAACCATTTTAGTCAAAATTGGAGGGGTTGTGATGAACATGCTTTGGTAATTTGTCCTGGAATTGCTCAGGTGTGACTAATAATAGGTAGTGGACATTTCAATTATCCATGTGTTCTCCAACACATTGCAGTGGAAGAAGTTGCGGTATTATTGTGGATTATTGCAGTTTAATGTGGACATGAGATAAGTGAATTATGTCCTCTGCCACCGTCAAGCAAAAAAGATGTTAGGCTAGGAGTAGGTTAGGATAGATTAGTTATTTAACTTGCAAAGTTTTCTTCATGTTGGGATTAATTTTTAGGGAAGCTGATTTTTTTGTCAAAAAAAGCTTCAGGGAAGCTTTTTTTGTTGTCTGAAAACAGTGTGAGGATATAAGATTAGTTCGAGACAAAAATGATTCACATATTGTTTGCAAAAAAGTAAAACGGAGGTCAGGGCAGGTTTTGATATGCATTTTAAAATGCAGTGTGCATTATTTGATAAATTTGTGATTCACAATATTTTCTTTAATTATTGGATTTTCTTTTTCCAATGCAATGCTTATCAACATGGTTAACGTGATGTGATCACTTGCTTCCTCTGTGAATGCTTACTTTTCAGTTGGGTGGGAAGACAACATAAACAATGGTTTTGAGTTGGGTAATGTCAAATATAAGAAATGCAAATAAGATAATGGAATATAACTTAGGTGGTGTGTAAAGAGCATACCCCTTTGTCGGAGATTGTCAAGGAAATAAAGATCTCCTCAGTCTGCATGCTCTACATTGCGTATTCAGCCTGCGCCATGTCGGCGATTGGGTAGTTGGTTAAGGCGTCTGCTTTCTGTACAGGCGGTGTCAGGGTCATTGGTTAATGTTGCATTTTAGATTACTTTACACTATCATATGAGTTGCTTGATGTAATGACATTTGTCCTGAAAGTAAGGAGGGTGAAATACTTAATTAAAGCCTACTCATGCAATGAATGTCCAATTGGACCATCTGGAATTGTTATTGTGGAACTGTGTCTCTGGAGGGGTGCTTCTGGTTGAAAAATTTGAGGGGGGGCATTCGGGCACACTGAAGGTCAAACTTCTTTTGATGCCAAACTCTGGCTGAAAACCTGAGGGGACACTGGGGACACAGCACCCCTTGTATCCACCCCAGTGTTAAAATAATGGTTTTTCATTAGGTGTGAGATGTCGAAACGAGCGCAGTAGGATGTCAAAATTTTCCATGGGATTAGTGTCATTTAAAATGTGTTTGATGTCTTTCATACTCAAATTTGAGCCAATAGCATACTTATGACTGTACTGAGCATGAGCATGGTACTAGTTAGAAAGGAGACACAAAGACTTCATAAGTATGCATCAAGAAGCATGTCAGTACTTCATGGAGGAGAATGTCAATTGAGTGTTCAGAAAGTGGTATATTCCACCCTATTTCACAAATAATTTATCACTGATCCACCCCTGTCCCAGAAACAACTGAAAGGGATTCTGATGAACTGGAGCCACTGAGATGGTTCCATGATAGCTTCACGTTGTCCTGCGGTAAGACCTCTCACTTTCTGCAGTCATTCAACTTTGGTATCTTGGAACCAAAGTGGTCATACACCTACCTCACAGTGAGGGTTTGTGACCCCATGAAACATTCCATCCATATCCAGTTGTTATTTCAACAGCCCGGTTCGGTACGCACCACATTCTGTTACTTTTCAAGCCCAAGCAACACTACTGTAGGAAGTGCAGATCCCCAGTCAACATGCCTCTCACATAATGCTCACTGGGGGGTGGGGGTGGGGGTCCAGCCCCCAAGATCTGAACGTAGAAGCACACAATTTGGAGGAACTACGGTTGTAGTTAACTTGCTGCAGTATACATTTCATGACCCCAGGTCAATGTCTTCAGGGTCAAATGAGGTCACAATCAGCCTCCACTCCACCCCAGCCGGCACCACCCATATGTACAGAACGTATGCACGTTCCTCTGCTGAATGGTAGGTAGATACAGTTCATATGTATGCTCGCTACATATGATGGTACAGACTGTGCATGCTGTTGTTACGGTCGGTAATACGGACCCATCGTGTACTTGTTACTGCCAGCGCATCAGGGTTAAAATAATGGTTTTTCGTTAGGTGTGAGATGTCGAAACGAGCACAGTAGGATGTCGAAATTTTCCATGGAATTAGTGTCATTTAAAATTATTTTGATGGCTTTCAGACTCAATTTAAGCAAATGGTGTAGGTACTTATGACTATACCGTTATCATTTGTTTCGAAATTCATAATTTAAGAAGAGCTATAGTCGGGATAGGGAGAATAATATCTATAATATAAACTGGTATTGCATGCCATATCACATTATAGGAAATTCCTTTACCTGAAATTTAATTGCGAAATGTTCGTGTATCAGAATTCCTTATCAAGAGCATGCACATGCTACTTATAAACGAGATACTGTTAGAAGGGAGACACGAATACTTCATAAGCATGCATCAAGGAGCAGGATGTCGATACTTCTTGGAGAAGGATGTCGATTGAGCATTCAGAAAGTGGTATATTCCACCCTATTTCACGAATAATTTATCACTGCAGCGCATAGCTTAACATAACCTCCCATGTAATGAAAAGATGGACTAATTTCAAAGATTTGTGTTCTGAAAATTTTCCAAGTAAAAAACATAACCTAACCTAACTAAACCTAGTCCATTTCTTTGTTTCATAGAGGCAAAATATGCATGAAACTTTGTCTCTTGCATTGGCTCCACCACAGGGGAGGGGGATGGATGACACTCTTTTTTGGGTGTTATTTTGCCTCCCAACTGAAAAGTATGTATTTGCAGAAGAAATGATTGGTCATATCATGTTCACCAAATTCATAAACATTGCAGTAAAAAAAGAAATTTCAAAGAAATCAGAAAATACCTCAAGCTGCAAATTTACCTATGATCATTTAAACTGAGAAATAATCATCAGCACCAAAAATGAGTTGTCACATCGGAATAATGTTAACAAACATAGTATGCCAAGCAGGGTGGGAATTCACATTCGCACGTCTGGCAGTCCGCGCAATCTTCGCCGGTCCGGGGGGGCAGATGTCTGCCCAACCCCTCCCTAAGATCTCCAGAACTATGCTAGGTAGCGACAAACGGAAAACGGCGTTGGATAGCTGGTGACAAGCTCTATCGAAAGTATTTCGGTCATTTTTTTTCGCTCAGGTCAATATTTAGGTCACTGGGTCATCGTAGGTCAAATTCGACCAGATCGGGTGGGACCCTCAGATATTGACACATATCTCAGGACCTGTAACAGATAGAAACAAACGGCGAATGCTATTCGACAGCCCTTGAAATGTGCTATCGACAATACGCTGTGTGATTTAAGGTCAGGTCAACTCCGAAACCATGACCTCAGGTCAAGGTCATGAGGTAGCTTAGGGAGGTCATGTAATGTATCAATCGACACGTCTTGGCGATATAAGCACAATGACGGTAATTTCAGCCTCCTAGCTCAATGCAGTGCGATATAATGCGCAGAAATGTGCTAGTGATCTCAGGTGACCCCAGATGACCTTGATGAGGTCACTGAGCAAAAATGTCAGCGGTAACATTGAGAATAGCTTCCAACTACACTCCATAACCGTTGTGAGGTCATTCCGAGAGCAAATATGTAACCAGGAAACATTTGTATATTTTACCATATGCCTATACTGGGGGAAGCCATGGCCGCGACCTGACCTCAGGTCAATGCTACGAAAAAAAACGAGTTATATATTATAGTCCCTGATGAGATCATGATGTGTTATAAGTTTGAAATCAATCGCCCAATTATTGTGGAAGACATAAAGACATAAAAGATCAGTGCAACTATGAGCCACAAGGGCCCTTCTTGGTTGCACTCTGTACACTGAACCAGTTTTCCACCAAATGCGCCAATCAACTCTCCCTGGAATACAGAAAAACAAGCCCCCTATTCTTATAATGATTGTCTATGCTGTTTTTAAAGATGTTCAATGTGTTGCTACTGACAATAGTTTCTGGCAGCTGGTTCCAGTGTTCTACTACCCTGTTGGTGAAGAAAGACTGTCTTAACCTTGTCCTGCTGTGATTAACTTTAATTTTGAATGGATGACCTCTAATTGCATCATTTTTGTTAAATTCAAACAGTTCCCTGAGATAACCCTGTTCCTGACCATGAACAAATTTAAAGACCTCGATGAGATCTCCTCTCAGCCTTCTATATCGAAGTGAAAACATATTCAGTTTCTTCAATCTCTCCTCACATACCAGGTTGCCTATGCCATTCACCATTTTCGTTGCCCTCTTTTGTACTCTCTCTAAAAGCCAACAATCTTTTTCATAACTAGGGGACCAAGCTTGGACACAGTATTCCAAATGTGGCCTGACATATGCACAGTAAAGCTTCCTGATGACTTCCTCACTTTTGTATGATACATTCCTATTTATTGCCCCAAGCATTCTTAGTGCCTTCTTCCTGGCTTCTTTGGTCTGTTCTGATGCCCCCAATTTTGTGTTCAAAATAACACCTAAGTCCTTCTCCCGCTGAGTCACAGATAGTACTTGGCCATCCATCAAGTACGGAGCCTTGATATGCTGCCTACCTACATGCATGATTTTGCACTTATCAAGATTAAATTTCATTTGCCATTTTTCGGACCACTTCACAAGCTGGTCTAAGTCTTTCTGCAGCAAGACCTGCTCATTGTGCCCTGTTATTACCCTAAAGACCTTCAAATCATCCGCAAATTTCAAAACCATACTGCTTAGGCCACTTTCAATGTCATTTACAAACACAATGAACAATAGTGGTCCCAGTACTGACCCCCTGGGGGACTCCACTAAGAACATTTTGCCATGATGACTTCGTATCATTTAGCATCACTCTCTGCTGTGTATCTGAAAGCCACAACTCTATCCATTTTAGGATGTTACCTGCAATACCATGGACCTGAAGCTGCATCATTAACCGTTTATGAGGTACCTTGTCAAAGGCTTTGCTAAAGTCAAGATATGCTACATCAACCTGATTTCCCTCATCAAATTGTTCTGTAGCAAAATTAAAAAGTCCAAGAGATTTGTGAGACACGATCGCCCTTTTCTAAACCCATGTTGAGTATCTTGAATCAATCTGTTTCCTTCCAGAAAACTAACTATTATATCCTTGATAATTGATTCAAGTACCTTGCAGACTAGGGATGTGAGGCTTACTGGCCTATAGTTTTCAACTTTCCCTCTTTCTCCTTTCTTGAAAATAGGAACTACATTTGACCTTTTCCAATCTGTTGGAATTTCATTTTGTGAAACTGATCTACAAAATATTATACTAAGTGGAATTGCCAGTTCCTTTTCAGCTTACCGCAATACCCTAGCATAAATTCCATCAGGTCCTGCTGCCTTGTTTGGCTATCAATGAAATCAACATCATGTAACTGATCACCTGTCACTGAGCTGTGGTTCACAGTTGGCAGATTAGTCACATCCTCCAATGTAAACACTGATTTAAACTGCTTGCTCAGTTCCTCAACCATCTCACCATCCTCACTCAACATAATCCCATTTACTTCCAGTGGACCAATGGTGCTTGAAACTTTACTTAGATTGTAGAAACTAAAGAACTTTTTACTGTCCCCATTACAGTTCCTAGCCAAATCCATTTCTTTTGCTCGCTTTGCTGCTCTGGTTTTCTGCTTCAGAGCGTCTCTAGCTTTTTGCTACAACCTTAGATTTACTATATTTGAAACTTCCTTAAATACTCTAAATGCATCTTTCTTAGCCTTAATTGCTTTTGTCAAATCTGGTGTAAGCCATGCTGGCTTTCCTACCCTTCTTTTGCGCCTTTGCTTTTGGGGGACATGTATAATCTGAATTTCCTTCAAGTAAGATTTTAACTTTTCCCACATTTCACAGGCATTTAAATCGGAGAATTATTCTTCCCATTTTATGGCACTTAAAGCTGCTCTCATGCAGTCAAAGTCTGCCCTGTTAAAATTTGGAACCTTTGCCAAATTATCCTTAATTGTCCCTGCTACGTGGTGGTGGTGGATTTGTGCTTTAGGGTGCGTCGACTGCATTGGTCATTTTGCGCCCATTCCCTGCTACGTGTGCCTTGAATCTCACTATGTTATGGTCACTTCTTCCCAGAGTTTCTCCTAGTCAAGTCTTGAACTAAATCACTTAAATCCGAAAATACAAGGTCCAAGAATGAGCCCTGCCCAGTTGGTTCTGTTACAAACTGGTGTAAGAACAGGTCCTCTTCAAGGCATTTCCTAAACATTCTACATGCTGGGGAGCCAACACCAACATTTTCATATCCTTTTAGATTAAAGTCACCAAGAATAAGGCATTTCCTCTGAAAGTTTCTACTGATTTCCTGACAAATCACCTTATCGAGCTCGAGTTGCTGAGAATGTGGCAAGGTTCCTGATCGGTACAAAGCTCCTATTCTCAGTTTATTGCTGTTGCCTTTTCCCACAGCAACATCAAGCCAAATGGACTCCACAGACACATTTTTTACCCCATCTGTTACTTTTTGAGAACTGAATAAGCTATTCACATAGAGCATTACACCACCCCCTTCCTTTCACTGCTGGACCCCTATTGCATGAAAACATATTGTATCCCTGGATCTCAGTCCTGCAAGTTATCCCCAAAATACCCCTCACTGACCCATGCCTCAGTAATGCAAACAAAATCTGGTTCCTCCTCAGCAACATAACACTTGAACTCGTCAAATTTGGATCGAATACTCTGAGCATTAAGCATCATACACTTAAGAAATGTTCCATAACCATCTTTGGTTTTTACATGTTGAGTAGCTCTATCATCTCTGGATGAGCCCCCACTCTGCCCCCTTGATCTACTGCCATCCCTATTTGCTGACTGTGAGGTTCTATTGCCTATGCTGTCACTATTGGCATATCCATGAGATGGTAATGCCACTTCTCCCTTCCCCACCCCATTATCTAGTTTCCCTGAAGGACATGCTCATATACCTTACTTAACACTTGCACCCCCTTCTCGGAGAAGTGCAGGCCGTCCATTTGATAGAGGTCCCATGAGCCATAAAACCTGCACCACTTGTCAACAAAGGTCAAACCTAACTCATTGCAGAGCCTACCTACCCTGGCATTGGCTGCCAGTGCCCTAGAGCTCCACTCAGGGGAGACTCCAGCCCTGGGCAGAATAGCCGTCTCAATAACTCTGCTTTTGCTTTGCTTCAGGGTGGCCAGAAGGGCCCTGTAGTCCTGCAGCAGCTCCTCACTCCTAGCAGGACCTATGTTATTCACTCCTATCTGCACTACAACTGCACTAAACTGGTTCTCACTGGTGGCCTGTGCTACCACTGGGACCAGGTCTTTGACCTTGGCACCAGGCCTGGTGATGCACCTCCTGCCCCTACGACCTCTGCAGAATACCCTATCTAAATGCCGCACACAAGTCTCCTACAACTAGCACTTTCTCCTTGCTGCTATCCTCAGGGCAGTCCTCCAATGCCTGAAACCTATTCGATGTTGCTATGCCTGCCTGTTGAGCTGCTTGGCTAGGTTTCCTTCAACTCCTACCACCTGCCATTCACTGCCCCCTTTCTTAGGCTCACACCTCCAAATCCTCCACCTAGAAGTGATGCCTACCTAGAAGTGATAGAAGTGATGCCACCTAGACTCCGAGGGATGTTGGGTCACTTCGCCTGACCTGGTGACCTGACTTGAGATGACCCAGGGTCAAATTTTGTTTGAGGATATGCGGAAAAGACTAATGAGCAGCCATACGAGGTTTGGCCTTGCTAACCTGATTAGTGTGGCAGCAAATTAGGAAAAACCGCAGGGGGCAGATACCTGCCCCCCCGGACGTGCGTGTGTTAAGTGTTAACTTTCCACTATATGGGTGGCAGGAACACAGGTTTTCCGAGATGCAGCTCTAGAGCCAGAGAAGTGTTCTCAGTGTGCATGCACATTATCTTGCAAGTTGCTGTTGGCACGTTGTTGTCTGCAATTACGGTGGTTGAAATTAGTGGAGTGTGTGAAGCTGTGGTCTGGCTAAAAACTGCTACAAAAAGTGATTAGTTTGAGTGGTGACCCTAAGTGGAATAACCAGCATTTTTTTGGGTGTCATTCTGCATTTGTTTTTATTGATATCTTTGTTCTCACATTTGTGTCGGAGTACATGTGAAGCCCATCCTATCCAGTATGAACCCGGAGTACAAAAATGTTTTCAGAGATAAAATCTCTTAAGAAGTGCCTCAATTCCCACCCTGCTGAGTACACTGTTCTCCGGCCCTGGAGCCGCATCTTGGAAAACCTGTGTTCCTGCCACCTGTATAGTGGGAAAGTTTGACAGATTTAAGAGACATCCTTTTGAGTCCCGGAGACCACTGATCAGAATTGGCTGTGTTAGAGTTTTCTGTTCCAAAATATGTCCGTCAACCAATCAATGCACGGTAGTTTTTATGACGTCATAACCATTAGCAACTTTGAACACATGGTTAACAGTGTCATACTGCAAACACAAGACCTTGACTGATCCTTTGCTTTGATCACATCCAACTGTCACGTGTGCAGTAGTGTAGTTGCGTTCGTATTATGTACGAAATTGGCTGAGTAGGTAGGTAGGTATGTGCTCCGAGCTGAGGGTGAAATGTGATGTATTTTTGTTTGTTTTTCATATGGCTAGCCTTGTACTGAGACCAACAGTGAAAGGAAAGCACCTTGCTCCTGTGAGTTGAGACGAAAGTGCTGATTATTACAAGTCACTGTCGGGCAGGGTGGGAATTAAGGCACTTCTTAAGAGATTGTATCTCTGAAAACATTTTTGCACTCTGGGTTCATACTGGATAGGATGGGCTTCACATGTACTCCGACACAAATGTGAGAACAAAGATATCAATAAAAACAAATGCAGAATGACACCCAAAAAAAATGCTGGTTATTCCACTAATGGTCACCACTCAAACTAATCACTTTTTGTAGCAGTCAGCAGCCAGACCACAGCTTCACACACTCCATCAATCTCAACCACCGGAATTTCCGACAACAACGCGCCAACAGCAACTTGCAAGATGATGCGCATGCACACTTAGAACACTGTTTTCCGGCTCTGGAGCCACATCTCGGAATACTTGCTTTCCTGCCACCCTATAGTGGGAAACTTTGACAGTTTTAAGAGACGTCCTCCGGAGTCCCGGAGGCCACCGATCAGAATTGGCTGTGTTAGCGTTTTCTGTTCTGAAATCTGTCTGTGAACCAATCAATGCAAGGTATTTTGTATATGACGTCATAACCATTAGCAACTTTGAACACATGGTTAACAGTGTCCACACAAGTTAACAGTAAACACAAGAGCTTGACTGATCCTTTGCTTTGATCACATCCAACTGTGGCGTGTGCGGTAGCGGAGTTGCGTTCATATTACGTGGGAAATTGGCTGCGCAGGTAGGTATGCACTCTGAGCTGAGGGTGAAGTGTGAAGTATTTTTGTTTGTTTTTCATATGGCTAGCCTTGTACTGAGACCAACAGTGAAAGGAAAATGCATTTCTCCTGTGAGTTATAAGAAGCGAAACAGTGCCGATTATTATGGGTCACTGCCGGGCGGTGCCATCCGTTGTTCACTTCTTTGTATGCTTTGGCATTTGATTTGACCCAAAATAAGAATGATATTACTTATGCATATTATGTAGGTACCAATTTAGGTTTTTTCAGTCAGTTACTGGTAAACAGATTCCATGCATAAAAAGTAATGTCCATGAAAATGTACTCCGGAAGAAATCGGTATGCACTCAGACTCCCAACCCGGAAAGTAAGTTTCCCACTCTGCTGTCGGGTGGTGCCATCCATTGTTGTTGTTGGTTGGTTATTGGTTTTACGACACATCAACCGTTGAGTCATGTAGCTTCGCCAATCTCACGCCGATTGGCTGCGGGCGAAGAGTAGCGACAGGTGAGACTCTAACCAACAATCCTTTGATTGTGAGACGGGAAACTTACCCCTAGACTACTCGTCCTCTGCCATCCATTGCTCACTTCTTTGTTCCAATGTTTTGACATTTGATTTGATGAAAAATGAGAATGAATATTACATATGCATATTATGTAGGTACTGATTACATAGGTTTTTTCTGGTTGGTTACTGGTAAACAGATTCCATGCATACAAAAATCATGTCCATGAAAATGTACTCCGGAAGAAGTTGGTATGCACTCCGACTCCCAACCCGGAAAGTAAGTTTCCCACTCTGATGCCAAGATTAAGGCTAGATGTGATTAGTTTAGGTTACATTATTGGTTCAATAGACTTGCTGCCAGAAATGCATTTCACACCTGAATGAATGGTCATATCACCATAATCAGTGTCAGAGGCATGTTTCAACACTAATCTGTCTCAAATTAGCATATGGAGTCTAAAGTAACATATACTTGAATGTGTACTTCAAGATCATTCGACACTGGCCACTTACTTTCTACGAGGGACATTCTTCCCACTTCTCCGCCGCTGTACATGCTAAAATAATCTCGCAGTTTCGTTACAGTCATCATAGGCGGAATCGACGCGAGGTACAGAACACCAACTTTCTTCTTTAAACCTCCGACCAATTTACGATCTTTACTGCTTGACTTTTGCTCCATTGCGACTATACGCGTTTTCGAGCAACCATGAATAACAACGGAACCTGAACAGCACCGGAAAAAAACAGTTTCTACCACGGCCTTTAATATATTTACAGAACAATACAAATTGAATGTATGTTCCTCATCAGAAACAAGAAAGCAACGATCGTAACTCGGAGCCCTCCAATATCGTTCGGCAATCGGTGACGTCACATAGGCTGGACAACTGTTCAGTGAACATGTCCTCGGATATCTTTCCGCCATATCTCTAGCGGATGGCACTTTGCCTCTGCTAAAGATGGAAAAAATCCGACCAGTAGGTCATAAGTGTACTTGGTGCGTTTATGACGATATAGGGGGAAGAATCAAGCTTCTTTATGACGAATAATGAAGATGCTTAATGACATGCGCATATCGCCATTGACGTCCAGTTTCTGGGATTGGAGTCTTCCGGGCATTCCCGCGACCTTGGCGTGTTGTTCCGATTTGCGGGAGGAATGCCAACATTTAGGTAACATTTTGCCGCTTTGGCCGTGTTTGAATTCTGTGCAGCTGTGGGTGAGTGCAGTTAGTTATCAAGTTATGCGTACCAAGAGTGAATTGGTTAGGTTAGTTTAGGCTATGTGAGATTAGGTTAAGTTGCATTACGTTATATTGGGTTAGGTTAGGCTAGGTTAGGTTGGGTTAGGTTAGGTTAGATTAGGTTAGGTTGGGTTAGGTTAGGTTAGGTTAGGTTAGGTTATGTTAGGTTAGTTATCAAGTTATGCGTGCGAAAAGCGAATTGGTTAGTTTAGGTTATTTCGCATTAGGTAGGCAAGGACCGATCCAATTTGGAGAAATGGGACGGTTTTCCCCTATAGATTGGCTTAGTTTTTTACCTACAGGTTTTCCAAGCAGCTTGGTTTTTCTCTTCTCAGGTTTTCCCAAGCCATTTGGCGATATGAGCATGCGCATTAGGCACCTCCATTTCCCCTTTGTTCGTCATATAGTGGTTCTATTCTTCCCCATATCGTCATAAACGCACCAAGTACATTTATGACATATCAGTGTGAAGAACGTCCGAGGATTTGCTGATATATCTCCATTGGGAACTTTAGTAACAATGCCTACTAAACTTTCAGAAGCCTAGTAAATATTCCTACTAAACTGACTTCCCCTCTTATTAAATATACCTACTAAATATTCTCAAGGATGTTTTCACGACCCGTGATCTGTGCGATAAAGAGTGTTGAATGTCTTTTTCGGTGAGCATTCATAACGTACAAGGTTCATTTACTACAAAAGTTCATAACGTACAAAGCTGACAACGTCCAAGGATCATAACGTACAAAAATCGAAATAAAGTAAAAAATGCATTGGATAGGGCGCATTCACAACGTACAAAATTCATAACATACAACGATCACAACATACAAAACTGGCTTCAGAGGGAGCGTTCATAACGTACAAAGTTCATTTAGGTCCAAGGATCATAAAGTACAAAAATAGTTCGTCAGTTGTCCGCTAGAGGAGCCAGCGAAACCTGGCGGCGAAATCTTGCGGCTGTATCTCCGCTTTATGTCAACAGGTGGCAGGAGTGTGCGGTTATTGGCGCATGGTACCTGGTAAATGTGCTGCCAAATGTGATCTGGTGGTTTCTTCAGATTGTCTTCAATTTCTCCAGGGGACGAGCACATTTCCTCAGAGGGTCGTCTTCGGTGGAAAAATCCATTGAGCGGGTGCAGGGGCTGCATTCGATAATACTGAGGGGACGCCTTTTCGTCTCAAAGGGGCGCTTCTTCCTCCGAAAAGAGCGCCTTTGGCTGACAAATTCGTTCCAAGGGGAGGGCCTTTCCCGGTCGGAGCGACCCCACCTTTCCCTGGGGAGGGAGTGAGGGTTGCCCTCACCCAAATGGAGATGTGGTCTCCTCGAGGACTCTCAAGTGGATCCTTGACCCTCGCTCAACGAGTGTTTCAACCGATTGGACGGGGAGTGGGGCAAGCCGATATTTAGGCCAATTCTTTGATGTTCATTGTCCACTGCCGGCGGGGATAAAAATGTGCTGCATGGAAGGTGCACCTTGAATTGTCTTCTTTGTTTGAACATCCGCAGCCACTGCAGTGGTGGAAGCAGTCAGGGTTCAGTCGACATTGGAAAGCACCCCGTTAATAAAAAGTACACCGGTTTTAGACCGCTTAGCACCGAAGTTCATGATTAAGACAATAAATGGTTAAGACGTAAAATGTTTAGTTTTGCCGCAAATTGGAAATGAAGGTTAATTTTCCTACAACCAGATCATCTTCAGAGCATGGCCCCCAGTGGCTATTCCCTAGATCCGCCGCCATTCCCTCTTCACCACCACCACCGGCATCACCTCATGTCATCAGAGTTGTTATCTGTCTGCCACCTATTCATAGATTTCTCTGAAACTAGAAATTATAGATGAAACTGGCGTTACGTGTCGTTAGCGGGCCTGCCATTTCGGCGGCAGTGGGCCTGACGTGTCGACGGTGGACCTGACGTGTTGGTGGCGGACCTGACGTGTCGGCAGTGGCGGGCCTGACGTGTCGGCGGCGGCGGACCTGACGTGTCGGTGGCGGACCTGACGTGTCGGTGGCGGACCTGAGGTGTCGGCGGCAGACCTGACGTGTCGGTGGCGGACCTGACGTGTCGGCGGCAGCGGCCCTGACGTGTCGGCGGCAGCGGGCCTAACGTGTCGGTGGCAGCGGGCCTGACGTGTCGGTGGCGGACCTGACGTGTCGGTGGCGGATCTGACGTGTCGGCGCCGGACCTGACGTGTCGGCGGCGGACCTGACGTGTCGACGGCGGGCCTGACGTGTCGACGTCGGGCCTAACTTTCAATTCAGCCTCACCACCCCAGCCACAAATTATCTTGCGGAGGAGTAAAGTAAAAGTAAAGTAAAGTAAAGTAAAACTAACAACATTTAGACATCCAGGAGATGTCCCCCGCCCAGCCCCGCCTTCAGCACCTAAAACGTCACACACACTATAACGTACAACTCCCTTAACGTAGATGTGCACTAGCATTAGCTTCGCTGACACACTAGCTTTAAAGGCGGCGCAAATAACCTTTAGGTCCGGCACGCTTAAAAATAACTCCCCCCCCCATCATCATTGGTGTTGCCAATATGTCCTTCAACCACATTGCTTGCATATGTGACCTAGTACACTGAATGTTAAATCCTGAAAATTATTGGTGTTGCTATGGCAGAACCAAATATATAGGCGTTTCCATCAATAAAGAAAGTTGTTGTATGCTAATATATTTAGCAACATGTTCTTCATTCTTTAAAAGGCAATTTAAATGGCAGCAAAAATATCGGAATGGTTGCTACACCGATAATACTAAAAGTTGACGACCTTCCGCCAACCGATTGCTTAGCCAATATGGAATGGGGGGGGGGGGGCGTGGGCCACGTCGGAATTTTCAAAATTTAGGGAAAATTTAGGGAAAATAATTGGATTTTTACAAACTAGCATTTTATGTGACTTTCTACCTACATTATGTTCTTGAAGCTTCCGCGATTTGCATTGTTCGTTGGTTGGTTGGTTATTGGTTCTTACGACGCATTTGGCCGCTAGATTATTAGCATTACTAATCACTCACGCCGATCAGTCGTGGGCGGCGAGCGACGACAGGTGAGATTTGAACCCACAACCTTTCGGTTTAGAGAGCAATATCTAACCCCAAGACCACTTCGTCCCTACGATGCGTATTGCCACTTGATTTCGTTTCATAGTCGACACAACGCATGTGTCTACATATATCAATGCGTGAATTACTTGGTACATTTGTGACTTAAGGTAACAACAGGTCATGCAAATGACCTTCGATGATCATAAGATGGAAACAAACAGAAAACCAAACAAGAAAACAACAAAACTTCTACACAGAGAAGGCGGTTTTATTTCGACTTGTAAGCACCAATGTTCCGTCCTGATCTAAAAATGCCGAAGGGCATAGTTCTTAACTTGATTGAAAGTAAAATAAGGTGAAACGTTTTGGCCCACATTGGCAAGGAATGCTGTGCTTTTAATAAAAATTAGATATATTAGATCTCAAACTTTTCGATCATGGATCATTTTCAAGAGTGACAATATTTTGTACACATCAATTCATGACAAAAATCATACACTGAAATCACGCACCGAGTTCGAATCGCATCCTCGCATATTTTGTCGCCTCAACAAGAAATCACCTTCACATCTCGCATGCACTAAGATCAACATACACGGTATGCACATTTCACAATATCATACATTACACGGATCTCAAAATTTCTGCAATCGCCGCCCCTATCGCTCTCTCGTCCCTTAACCCTCAAATCGCACTACACTGACGCTCCCTCTCCCCCTCTCTCTCTCTAACTATATATAATATATACATCTTTCCCTCCCTCTCTCTCTCCTTCTCTCTCTCTCTCTCTCTCCCTTTTCCTTGATCACCCCTAGTATCCGTCTCTGGATCATCTCTCCATTCTTCATATCTGACTACTCTGCTATATGTTTTGTATGAGTGCAAATACCATAACAAGTGCCTACGTGTGAAATACTAAGGTTATGTGATGTACTATGAGGAGTTCTGGGAATTCATGGTGGGATGTGTGTGTCGAATACATATGGACTCCAAAACCTTCAGATCCGCGTTGTCTCTAGCCGACCCCAGTATCTCTACAGAAAAATTTACGTTGGTCTCAGAATGTTCCATGGATGGGTGGCTTTCGAGCATGTGTTCGCCCATGGGAGTGTAGGGGCGTCTCAAACGTGCGTCACTGAGATGCTCATTGTATCGCTCCCTGATAGGTCTTTTAGTTTTTTTCCGATATACAATTGGTGACGGTATGCTTTGCAAACAATTTTGTATACCACGTTCTTTTTAGTGCATTTCCCTTTCAGGCCATTGACACAGGTGTGACATACACGGTTGCCAGAAGGACACTGAGGATTTTGCAGGGCTGATTTTACGAAGCTGGATTTCAGTGTACTACCACTAGCCCAGGCCACCTTCAAGTTCTTTATTCGAGATGATTTCATGATCCGATTGACGCTTGTGCAAAGTGCATCGTTTATAAATGGCAGTCTAATGTAAGTATTCCCTTCTGTTTTGTCCCGTTTACTCTGCTTACGTTTGTGCTGCTGTTTTACGCTTTTTCGAAACCAGGTCAGAGCCCTTTTCGCTGCCATCGATACTTTGTACCTCGGGTATCCATTGGTAACAAACAATTCATCAATGATGCGCAAACTCCGCAAACAAGTGTCCTCGTCCGACGATAGCCTTGCTGCTCGTAACATCTGGGATGAAAGCACTGCCGATTTGGTGCTCATGGGATGGGCTGAACAATAGTGTAAGATTATTGGGCGGTCATGGGCTTGACATATAGTTCTGTCGAGTACGAACCATCAGCATGATCGGTGAACCATGTATCCAGAAATGCAATGGATCCCTTGTCTAATGAGTGTTCCAAGGTGAAGGATATTTCTGGGTGCTCCATGTTTATATTTGTGTAAAGTTCCATCAGTGATTTAATTCCATGGGTCCAAATGCCAAATACATCGTCGATGTACCGTAGGTAGATGATCGGCTTCAAAGTTGTCTTCGCTAAGAATCTTGTTTCAAACCAGTGCATGAAGGCTATAGCAAGGGGAGGGGCACAGCGGTTTCCCATGGCAACTCCCTTGGTTTGCTCGAAGACTGAATCACCGAATCTAAGAATGTTGTTATGGTAAATGTGGTTCAGAGACACTTCACCGTCCGGTAAGCTAAGGCCGAATAGATTAATAATGTTCACGTTGTGTTCAAGTAGTTTTAGGACCGCATCAATACCTTCCTGTATTGGAATACTTCCATAGAGATTTGTTACATCCATAGTGAATGCTATGCTGCCAACCGGTAAGCGCTTTGGAAAGCATTCCCGTACTTTGTCCAGATAGCTCTCAGTGTTTGTCAGATGTGCTGGTATGAAAGCCAAAATTTGGGTTAGGATTTTGCACATAAACCAGGAAAGCTTGTCTAAAGGATCTCCGCATGCTGATACTATGGGACGCAGTGGTATATCGGGTTTGTGATTTTTTGGGAGGCCATATAACTCAGCTGTGCGGCTGAAGTGAGGGATCAACGGTTGTACAACATCTTTTGGTAATTTCTGGGAGAGGGTGGACTTGATTAGGATGCTGGTTCTGATATCTAGAGTCTTAGTGGGGTTCGGGTGTTTCGATACCGGCTGATATTCCGTGGTCAATTTGGTAGCTTTGTGTACGTAATCTGCTACCATTATGACAAATCCTTTGCATTTATCTGATGGCCTTATGATGATGCTGGTGTTGACTTCAAGTTCCTTGATGGCCTTACTTTGGTTATGGTGATGTTATTTGTAGCTGTGGGGTGCCTTTTGAAATATTTCATTAACTTGGACTTAGCTCTGAAAATGTCTTCGAACTCTATCGGAGCATCGGTGGTTGGAATGCAGGTAAATCTGCGAATGATGGGCGAATGCCTAGGGAATTTCGTGTTGGGTCGCCGGATAGTTGACTCATCGCCATGTGACCGTTATTGCGCTTAGAATCCCTAACATACCTCCATCTGAGTGCATAGAGCGCACGCTCAATTCCTACTTTCACTTTTCGCAAGCATGCTCGTCCTACGTTTTGTGCAAGAGCGAAATTCGGGCCATAATCAAGCACGTCCAACACTTGGGCATCTAGAGGTACGTTTGATAAGTTTTGTGTGTGCCTATAATGACTATGTCTGGGTATCGGGTTAACAGGCAGATCATGGACACAAGTTTTAGTACGTATTCTCCGACTAGTGTGTGAGGCTCGTGCACTGGAAGTCATGGCCACTTGTGACCTAGTGTTCCCACTGCCCTGCAATATGCATTCGCCTATTACTGAGCGATGCACAATTCCAACGATGCGAACAGCAGCGAGCCTAATTACCTCTCCCCCACCACGGAAGCCCCTCACCGTACGACACAAACAATCACTAGCCAGTTCCAGCAGCTCCGGTACCAGCTGTGTAGGCTTGCCGAACACTATACAGGTCGATAGCCATTCTGCGTCAGGAAAGAATGCTAAGTAGGGTTTGTAATATGAAGAAAGCCCGATTACTGGAGCGACGTGCACAAGCATCAATGGAAGCTGTTTACACACCAGGAGGGGGTTACGCCGAGCAACAGCGTACCTTCGGCCAACATAACAGCACCAACAATGGCAACAACGTCGCTCATTGCAACACTGCTCTGGGCAGAACTACCAAGAGTATCAGTACCAGAAATGGCAGGAGCACTGCCGGTAACAACGGCACTCTTCGAGTCGGCGAAACCTACCGGAACAGCAGTACCACGGAAGACAGCAGCGTTTCTCAGGACAGGGCCGAGAGGAATAGCAACACCACCGAAGACAATGGGGCTCCTAAGGGCAGGACGTTCAGGGACAGCAGCGTCACCAAGATGAACACCGCAACTGAGAACGGCAGGACGACCGAGGGCAAGAGCACCGCTCAGGGCAGGACTGCCACAGACAGCACCACTACCAAGGACAGTACCGCCAGGGACAGCAGCACACTGACACACTAATAGCAAACTGACGTGACTCTGTCCTGCTCAAAGAAAAGACATGTAAACCCGGAGGAACTCCGCATATTGGCATTGGTAAAAATACATGAATATCACGACTTTTCGCAGATTTACACAGACGGTTCAAAGTCAGCCTCTGGTGTTGGGTGTGCTTATGTCAGTCGACACAGTGTTCGATCTTTTTGCTTACCGACACAAACATCGATTTTTACTGCCGAATTGGATGCCATTCTGCAAGCCCTCTATTTTATACAGGAATACCGGTCCACAAAGCACGTGGTTTTCACAGACTCTTTGAGCAGTCTCATGGCATTGAAAACCTTTAACCAGGATAACCGACTTGTTCGGAGGATTATCAAAATCGTGAAATCCCTACATCACATCGGCAGAAATATCGTGTTCTGCTGGATTCCCAGCCATGTCGGATTCGCGAGAAATGAAGCTGCTGACATAACCGCCAAACACGCCATCAGCAATGGCCGTGTGGTCCATCTACGTCTCCCTCCAAGGGACCTATACCCTACTATATTGACAAATATACAGTCAGAATGGCAACGAGCTTGGAACTCGAAGTGTAGTAAGCTCAGGGTCTTAAAACCGACACTAGGAAAATGGCGATCTTCGCACCGATCCAAACGACGAGAAGAAGTAATACTCTGCCGATTGAGAATAGGTCATACCTTTGCAACACACCGTTACATGCTGGCCGGTGATGACCGACCTTTATGTCCACGCTGCTCTAACCCGCTTACCGTGTACCATGTTTTAGTAGGCTGTGTACTGTTAGAACCTCTACGACGCCAGATTTTAGGACTGCTGAACGCCGACACTTCTTTACGTATGCTACTAGGGAACGACTCTGAGGTCGTGGCGTCTGGGAATATTTTAATCTTCCTCCGACAATCTCGCCTTGATGTAATATACCGCCACCCGTGAATATTAATAACAAGCTATTATAACAGCACCGTAGATTGATTATAATACAGTTATGGGCGCAAAATGACCCTGGATGTCGACGCGCCCCGAAACCCCAATCCACCACCACTCGGTAGGTAGTCACCATGCATTATATAGCGCAGAATGCTTCTGATCAAGTATTACCCCTCAGACATACCCGTGCCCATGTGGATATAAACGACACCCCACATACTCGGTGGTGCTCTTTGAAGTTGGTATCATCACAGGCGACATCATTAGCGGACACAAAATGGCCCCCACCCGGTATATGTTCACCATGCATTATATACGGTAGAATGCTTCAGTTCAAGTATCACCCGTCACACATACCCGTGCCCACATGGATATGATGACACCCCACATACTCGGTGGTGGTCCTTGAATGTGGTATCATCACAGGCGACGTCCTCAGCGGACACAAAATGACCATCTAGCACATTTTGTGCAAATATTTTATAACGTAAATGTCCTGATTTCAGAAGCTGATGAATGGCGTAGATGTGGGAATTAACTGCCCAGCAACCAGGGAAAGCGCTCTGGAATGTTAAAATCTTCCAGGACCTGACCAAAACAACAATGACAATTGAAAGGACTGTTCCGGCTGGTCATTTCCGAGTGTTTAAGGTTGGTGCACAACATATTCGGTAATGTGTGACTCAGCAGCACGTGCGATGTATGTAAGCATGCCAATATTTCATATTTATGTATGGAGATCACCTCTGAATTTAGCTGCCTTAGTTGCGGCTGATACCAAATCCTGAACATCAGGTATGGTACCGAACTGATTGAAATCGAGTGTTTCAGAAAGTTTATCTTGATGCTTCGTTATATTATTGCATTTCGGATGGCTGTTGGTTGTTGTTTGATGGTTGTTCAGATGCTTGTATTGCATCTGAAATCCTTACATGAGATTGCTAGTACAAATTCACGTTATTTACACTTGGGGCTGTTGTATCTTGTAACATTTTCTATTGCACTCTATTACATATAAGAACAGTGAAGCATTCGCATTAGTAGTTTCAGAATATGCATTTATTCTGCTGAGTTATACGTAGAGAGACGCATCATCATCATGTACGTATATGTATGGTTTTTTTTTGTTCGCACAGCGCTTAGTTTTCATAATGTACGTTGCATATACCTACGTGCAGTTTTCGAATTATTTAACGTGCCTTTTATTTCGACAAACGTTTGTCATGCATAAGCACCCCTTTGAAGATAACTATGCATACAAGCCGAATGAGTTCTTGCGGCTGAGCGTGGCGTGATGTAACCGATTCTCGTTTCCTCCTCATAACGCCTCTGATAATTACCTGACCATTGATTACGGAATCACGAAAGTGATGTAGAGCTCTTAAAATATTGACAATCTCCTGGACGAAGAACAACGTTGGTTATACTTTTTGTGGTCCAGTTCACCATAACGAAACTGGAAATATTTCAAGGTTCACCTGCGTTCCCATCATAACGTACCTGCACGACGCACCCAGCCAAGAAAATCGTCCATCAGAGACCTGGCCTGCCCGTGGAAGATAATGGTAACAGCTAAGAAGACGAGCACCATGGCAAGCAAGTAAGTCAAACAATCGGGATATTTAACAGCAATACGATGTTTTCATTCAAACAGGTTACATGCATATATGTATATGTATGTATATATGCATATGCATATATGTGTGTATGTATGTATGTATACATATACATATTTGTAGTGCGTACTACGAGTAACTTTGACCTTGACCTCGCATTTCCATGGCATGGTGTTTGCCAGAAATGTTTGTGCACCACTGAGCAGGCGAAAATGGCGTTATGCGTCGGTGAAGGCAGTCATTCTCTGCGTGATCAAAAAAGTAGGAAGAGAGGAGCAACATTTGCCCGTCCTCTCCCTCGGCAGAAGTAGGGGTGTGGTTTGCTAGTGGCAGTCCGCGGGTTAAGGTATCTTGTAATGTGATAATAAAGGCAACCAATTCTTGTCCCACATTCTGCTACGCTTGATTTTATTTTATTTCTTAGTTGAGTGTGTTACGACATGTTAATTTATTCCGGTGTTGGCATATGGTACATTGTGTCGTGTAAGTGGATGGAAGCTCTCCTGGTGCGGGATCATGGCTGATAAACGAAAGCAAGTTGTACATTTATGTTAATTGTATGGAGCATGCGGAATAATAGCACCAGTGGCATCTCCGATTTGGCCAGCGAGATACGGTCCATCCTTCCTAGTTTGTTTTTCGCGGTTTGGTTACTTTACCATCTCATCCCGCATGGTCCAGTGGCTAGGATACACGACCTTGCGTCGTGAGGCCCGGGTTCGATTCCCGGTGCGGGAAATCTTGTGACCATCCATGGGACTCTCGATGAGACTATGCTCGGTAGTCATGCACTACCAAAGAGACTCAAAGGAGCATTTCTTTGTTGGTCAAAATTAGCTTGTGATATTGTTCGGACGTGTCCTAACGTGAACCACAAGCTCATTATTCACCACTTGCAAAATCCATTCAAGAGATCACTGAAGGGAGCTGAAATTGTTAGTTTCAAGCCTGTCTCAAGGCCCTAAAGAGCTGTGAGCGACACGTTCAAGTGGACACCCGGTTGTTGGCTTTATTTGTATGTATCCCTTCATGTGGTTTGGTGTATTACTGTACACTTGGCCACCAGTAGGGATATCCTGTTGGCGGTAATTCAAATACATACACAAATAGACATACTATGCCTCATAAGGGATCATCCTGAACTTTCTGTCGGGTGAGGGACTAACCCATTCAAATGACGGGAGTGGTGGCAGCCGGACATCCGATCAGGGCGCCAAATATATTTCACGTTTAGAAAAGGGGATAGAGAACCGCCCCGATTCTAAGTGGCCCACCGCAATTTGTGTTGACTGCACCCCCAAATAAATGAGCGAAGACGACGAACTTCAGCTTCAGAACGGTGCCCATGACGCATCCATAATTCGATGCTACAGGAGCCTTCGGTGGGCGGGGCCGTGCAGGACCAATTTGTATCATGAGCGACGACAGCACCAGCGAGCGAGCGGCACTCTCTGCTACGTGGCCGGCAGCTAGACTGCTCCTGTGCATATTTCACCTCCTGCAAGCGACGTGGAGATGGCTGCACGATGCAAAGCATGGAGTGGATAGCAAGGTAACTGTTATCCAACGTTATCCTAGTTTCTCAGTGTACAGACAGACACGTGGATGTCGACCCGGCAATTTGTTGTCACACACGACCCGGCAATTTGTTGTCTTGACTTTCAAAAGCCTAGTCCAATGGTGTACCACATTCCCCGCCCACGGGGTAAAATGTGACAAGAGGACGGAGCGAAATTGGGTGACTAATACACGCAGCGCTGCAAACGGCGCGACTGTTCGTCAGCTAGGTATTTACAGTTTATGTAAATCAGCGTTCCGGAGTTCATTTTTTTCTCGCAGAATGGAAGGTAGCAGGCGACGAAAAAATCCGTGAACACATTTTGCGATATCGAGACTAATAGATATGCTTCCAATGTAATACCAGTTTCAAAGAAATAGGTTACTTATAAGCCTCTGATCAACAAAAGCCATGAATGCCGAAATAATGTCGGACCCTGACAAAATATATATGTGCCATGCTCACTTCAAGCCCGTTCGGTCGTCTCGCTACACCAGAAAAAGACGGCAAATTGGAGAACTTCATTGACACCAGTAACACTAGGCCACAATACTAGTCAACGAATAATTGCGAAATCCCATTTTGTCCCATTTCCCTACTGCCTAAGAATTTCGCTTCGTGCAGCCAAAGTGCTGAGTGACATTCCTCCAAATATTGAAGATGGCTGCAGCCTTCGCATGTGCATAACTAGACTTAAACGTCGCATATGCATACATTATCATGCTACGCAAAAGAAACTCTATATCCGAGTTTGTACGACGTACAGACGTATCAGAGCTTCTGCGTAGCAAGTTAAATATATCGGGGAGTTCGCTGTCCATGCAAGCATACATAGCGGTTTTCTCAAATTGTCGGGAAATGTGATTGTTTCTTCATGCGTGTGTGTGCATCTGGTGTATGAAATGTGTGTCATGTTAAAATAGTCCATGTGTAATGACATAGTTAAAAGCCCATACCACATTGTCCCATCTAGCATATCAAATGCGTACCATTGGCAAGCGCTAGACCGACCAGATGGAGCACTTAGCGTGCATAATCTCCTGGTATGCCTGTTATATGCACAACCATGCGACATTGGTGAATGTCTCGTCAATTCGTTTTGCAATGCACGTTTGTTGCAATGACTGTTCGGATCCAACACATGCATTGCGTACTCACAGGACCGTCAGGAGCTGATGCAGCATGCCAAGGAACTAGTGTACGCTCCCAATGAGACAGCCATGCTCTCCATCATGGAGCATCTGGAGAGCACTTGGGGGCTTACCTACCCGAGCTTCCTGTCCTACCAGCATGCAATAATGGACAGACCGGAAGAATGGGCCCTCTGTCTGCGACTCGATGTGCCTACCAGAGGTCATCACACAAACAACGTGGTGGAGGCGGCTGTGCGCGTGCTAAAGGACAACGTGCTTCATCGGTAACGGTCTGGGCCGAAGTTGTTGGGAAATGGGACGGTTTTCCCTATAGATTGCGCTTAGTTTTTTACCTACAGGTTTTCCAAGCAGCTTGGTTTTTCTCTTCTCAGGTTTTTCCAAGCCATTTGGCGATATGCGCATGCGCATTAGGCACCTCCATTTCCCCCTTATTCGTCATAAAGTGGTTCCATTCTTCCCCATATCGTCATAAACGCGCCAAGTACACTTTTGACATATTAGTGGGAAGAACGTCCGAGAATTTGCTGATATATCTCCATAAGGAACTTTAGTAACAATGCCTACTAAATTTTGAGAAGTTTAGTAAATATTCCTACTAAACTCACTTCCCCTCTTCGTAAATATACCTACTAAATATTCTCCAGGATGTTTTGACGACCCAGATCTGTGCGATAAAGAAACAGAAAATAAGCATTTTCGACATGAAGAAGTGTTGAATCAGGCGCATGGAGTATTGAATGTCTTTTTCATCACATCTGAGAAGTGCCAGGTGAGGACCGGATAAATTATCGCACAAAAAAACAGCAGTGCGGCATGAATGGTGCATTATATAAATTATAGCTGTGATGGTAAATATTACGATCAAGGTAAAATTTGATTTTTTGGACTTTTGTTTGTAGTAGTATGCTTTCTGACGTGATGAAGACTATCCGATCACTCATTTTCACCGCAAATGATTACTTTTAATTCAACGGCGGTTGATACAATTGATGACGTCATATAATAAATAAAACAACCTAACCTAACCTAGACTAAGATAATGTAGCATACTATATAAAATGCATTATAGCATAATATAATCTAACCTAACCTGACCGGAAAACCAGAATCCTCCGAAACAAATTTTTCGGCCGTGACATCAATTATTTGCGACATTGTATATATATCCATAAGCAACTTTAGTAACCTACTATCTACTAAACTTTAGGAAGTTTTAGTAAGTATTCCTACTAAACACACTTCCCATCTTAGTATATATACATTCTAAACCTTCCCGAGGATGTGTTGGACATTGACAGCACCGCCCTTAACGATTACAGCATCGCAAGGAACTTCCGACCAGAGTATATTAAAGAACGGGTACACCAGGGTACACCCAAGTTTAGTAGATTCTCAGATCTAGTATCTCTGTGCCTTGGTGACGTCATATGCTAGAATATGCGATATTCTACTAGAATGTGGTGGACATCTGACAGATTATAGAATCCTATAGTAGAATATTCCAAATATAGCAGATTCACGGCAATTTCATTTAACAGCAGCTTCCTTTTCTGTCGAGGCTCGACGCACGACTGGCCTTGAGGGCCAGCCGGTCGTCATGGCAACGACTCTAGGCTCCGCCCTCCGGGAGTCGGCCGGCCGGTTTTGTGTAGTGTCCTCGTTTACCGGGAAGGAAACATGCTTTTTCGAGGTGATGCAAGTAAAAACGATCCGGATTCGTATGTAGAATTCTTCAGGCATTCACATGATGTCAAATTTGCCTATATACAATACAAATTGCCTGCGTAAAGCCGTTGCAAATGCCGTTTTGGCTTGAGATGCACGCAAGGTGCTGCCGAGTATCGCCTTGGCTACGTCACAGGCTCGGAACAACTTGACCCGGGGGTCCAAGTTGTTCCGGGCCTGTGACGTAGCCAAGGCGATACTCGGCAGCACCATGCGTGCAATGTCAAGCCAAAACGGCCAATATTTTCCACGGCTTTACGCAGGCAATGTGTATTGTATGTAGGCAAATTTGACATCATGCGAATGCCTGAAGAATTCTACATACGAATCCGGATCGCTTTTACTTGCATCGCCTCGAAAAAGTATGTTTCTTTGCCGGTAAACGAGGACACTACACAAAACCGGCCGACCGACTCCCGGAGGGCGGGGCCTAGAGTCGTTGCCATGACGACCGGCTGGCCCTCAAGGCCAGTCGTGCGCCGTGCCTCGACAGAAAAGGAAGCTGCTGCAAAATGAAATTGCCAGGAATCTGCTAGATTTGGAATATTCTACTATAGGATTCTATAATCTGCCAGATGTCTACCAGATTCAGTAGAATATCGCATATTCGAGTTGTGACGTCACCAAGGCACGGTATATACTAGATCTGAGAATATACTAAACTTGGTTGTACCCGTTCTTTAATATACTCTGACTTGACCCCCCCTTTCGGCCACTTCCGGCCTTGGTCGCGTAGTTGACACGTGCGTTTGGAGTATGAATTATCGGACATAAATGTCGAATTAAGGCAGAAACATAAGGTTTTCGATGTCAAAGAGTATTACATCGAGTGGATGAAGTGTTGAATTTCTTCTTTATCGTTTCTGTGAAACACCAGGTACGGATGATTATATGCGATGTGTTATATTTGTAGAGTGAAAATTTTGATGGTGTATTTCTTTCCCAACTGAAAGGTAATAATTTGCGGAGAAAAATGAGTGGTCATTTTCACGTTAAAATACCCCGTATTCAAAAATAGAATTTCAAAAAATAATTTTACCTTGATCTTCATATATACCCGAAAACGAGTGGTCGCTTCTTCCGAATCACGTTCATGAACATCGTATTCTGAAAGAAGATGCCAAAAACTCCCAAAACACCTTTTATCAAAATAATACCGAATCTTTGTGGCTAGATATCATTCTGAAGAATGGTACAAGCTTTAGGATTTGGGCATTTGGGCCACCAGACCAGAATGAAAACATGGTCAGGTTGATGTAGGAAGAGATAAGTAGGTAGGAGAGTGCATGGGGTAACTGTATTGTTGGGAGACTTCAACATAGCAGGGATGGGAGACAAAACCAGAGGTTTAAGCAAGGCGGAAGAAGTTTCATAGCTTGTTTTTTAGGAAAATGTATTCTTTGAAATGACACATGAACCTACACAGGGAGATGAAATGTTACATCTGGTGCTTACAAATGGGGAAATTTGGTATGGAATGTAAGCATAGGAGAGACCTTCAGTAATAGTGATCACATTATACACCTTTCCTTCTTTGTTGGAAATGTGGGAGTCAATAAAGCATTGATTCCAAAGTTTGCCAAGGGGAATTGCAATGAGTTCAGGAACTACCTTAATTAAATTCACTGGGAGGAGTTAAAGAGGGGCTTAGATACCTATGGGATGTGGAGAATGGTGAAAGACAAGCTGTTCCAAGGTCAGGATAGGTTCATTCCTAATAAGCAAATTAGATTAAACAAGATTAAGCACCCTTCATGGCTGACAAGGAAGTAAAACATTTACTGGAGTAAAAAAGCAGGCATTTAAAACACTAAAATATTTTAACTTGGAGCAAATTTAGAATCATGCATGGAATCAGGCATGGAGCCCCTACTTAGAGAAAAAGATATAGGTATGCTAGAAAGAGTGCAGCACAAAGCCACTGAACACATCAGTGGACTAGGTAACTTAGAATATGTGTAAAATCTTATGGCATTAGATATGTACTCACTCATAAAGAGTTTAGACTTAATAAAAGCCACAAAGGCCCATCCAGTTAGGTCTGTAAACAGAAGATACCATAAGCCCTGGAAAAATACCCACCCAAACCATTACCACATTCTAAAGAAACAATCCACTGACATCTCACACACCTATCAATGCCTATCTACCCTAGCTATCCAGCCCTATTCCCCTGAACCCTTCAACACATGTGGATTGAATGCCCTACCAACAACTTTCAAACCCCATCCATGCCTGCTTAAAGGGGTCTGTTGTGCACACTTACCTAGCACAAATCTCACCCCATCCACCACAAATCAGAACTCAAAGATGAGATTTTCCTGTCTAACAAATTTGTCCACCATACTTTTAAATACATTCAATGAGGAACTCCCCACAACATCAGCAGGCAGCCTATTGCACTGATCAACAACACTGACTGAAGGCCTGTGGTTGCTTAGCTGTCCTACACCTCAACTTGTCTAACTTGAATTGATGATCCCTGTGTGATACTCTAAGCTGAAGAGCATCATTCAAATTGACCTGATCTAGTCCTTTATCAATTGAGCATGGCATGGCTTGAGCCCCCTCCATCGGCCCAGGCAGGATTCCTTCATGCAGACTGGATCTTCTGAGGTGACCCAGTGTCGTCCCTCGGCTAAGGGTTCTCCATCCTCTAGGAGTTGTCCATCAACTAGGAGCTCTCTGTTGACTGGGAGCTTTCCATCAGCTCAGTGCTCTCTGTCAGATCAGGGCTCTCCATTGGCTCAGGGCCCTCCATCAGATCAGGGGCCTTCTTTAGCAGCACAAGGCCTCTTCTGTCAGGTCAAAGGCCCTCTTTCAACAGCTTGGGCCTGCTCTATCAGTCCAGGGCACTTTTGTATGGTTTAGGCCCCTTTGTCAACCCATGAGCTTTGCACATCAGGTCAGGGCCATTCACATCAGGTTGGGGCTCTTCCTGATGGCCTGGGTCCTCTCTTGTGGCTGCATGACTCTGTCAGCTCAGGGTTCCACTTTAACAGCCTATGGCCTTGTCTGTCAGAATGGAGGCCCCTCTTTTAAAAGTTAGCACCTGCTTTGTCAACCCAAGGAAAGGACTCTTCATATTGGCTTGGGGCCCTCTGGTGCCCATGGGTCCTCCAGCCACTATGTTCCTTCACCATCCTTTCAGGGGCCCACTCCATTGGCTCAGGGGCCCTCTTTACTGGCCGGGACCCCCTATTAGCCATTCCAACGACTGGCCTCCTCTGTGAGCCTAGATGCCCTTCGTTTTGGTCCAGGCTGGGCCCTCAACATTTGCCCGTGGGCACTCTTTGTTGACTCGGGGGGTCATGCAGGGTTGGATTTGTACTTAGTAATTATACATGTGGAGGGGAAGGTCATTGGGTAATTTAATAGAGAAGGCATCTGTTCTCAAATATGTGATGTTAGAACCTTAGTTTGCACTTTCAAATGAATCTTGATCATTTTGTTGCAGAACAGTTCATTGTCAGAAAGCATCATTCAACCTCTGGATCTTCTGGATACCAAGCATCCAGAATCAATCTGCTTTTTCAATCCTGGGGCACTGTTCATCAGCTCAGGACCCTCTCCGTCAACCCTGATCCTATTTCACCGTCCAGGGGCCATTCATGTCGGCCTGGGGCCCTGGTCGATCGGCTGGAGACATACTGGGGCGCCCAGTTTCTTGTGTTCTTCATTACGGCCTATGCTAAAGCATGTGTTCAACGGCCTGCATGGGCCCAATTAGGGGGAATGACTCCATGGGCTCTCTGGATTGCCACTGTCTTGGGTTAATTGATTAAATAATGTAGGAGGGTGATTGTGCATGTATCGTAGAGCACCGTATGGTTTTCTCCAAAGACTGGTTGCCTTCCAACTAGATCTAGCAATTTTCAGCCAACAGTCTACTTCTACTATTGTCTGTGACTGTTTAACATTGCTCAAGTATCCACAACACATACTGCAGCCCTCAGATATTTAAGCTCGCTACAGCGCCTGGTCGTTAGTGGTTAAACATCGAGCAGCAAACTTGACTCACGGGACCGCACGACACTGTCGGAAATTGCCATGTCAGCTACCGCTGCGATGGAAGCGGCCCTACCTTCGGTCGCAGCCCAGTGTCCCAGCGAAGCAGCCGCCTCCAGCGCGGAGTTGCCGAGTTGCGCGTCGGATGGCGTCGAGCTGACCGTGGCGCTGCGGACTCTGCTGGAGCCGCACGGGTTCCAGTGCGAGCCGCTGCTGGTGGGCTGGTACAACAGCCACGTGTCGGCCGGCTTCCGTCTGGCCCACCCGGCCGACACGCTCGCCGTGATTGTCATCAGCACGCCGGTCATGTTCGAGCGCTGCTTCCTGCCGCACCTGCGCCGGCACGCTCACCAACACACTCACCGGCCGCAGCCGTGCCGAGACCCGCTCGACTCGTGCATGCGCCACGTGCTGGCCACTGCTGCGCGCCGCGTGCACACGTCGGCGCGTGTGTTGCACGACTTCGAGATGGGCCCGACGCGTCGGCCGCGCGTGTTGGTGCAGACGGCGGGCCACGTGAGTGGCGCCGTCACCTTGTACCGCAGGCAGGACCTCGGTGAGGATCCGTGGCCGGCGTCGCGGCAGGTGTACGGCGTGTGTCTGCACCCGCAGTTTGGCGGCTGGTTCGCGCTGCGCGCCCTGGTGATCATGGAAGGTGTGACGGCGCCAGCTCTGCCACGACCGCCACCGCCGTGAGTAGCTGCTCATCGAGTCATCCCACCCAGATTCTCTTTAGTTTACTGGCAGGTCGATTATTGACGTGTTCCTGTCACATTATGCCTGAAAATGTCGCAACAACTATAAAGTCATCTCTGATGGCTAGGTTGCATTTGTCGTCGGGTTTGTTATATGTATATATTCTTTGTTGAAGACCACCGGATATCATGGTTTGATGCACTTTTTGGTAGTTTTTTTTTTGCAGTTCCAGGGTTTATTCGTCTTTTGATTTTGATCATAAAGCATTCATGCGATATCGTCCATTTATTCCTGGCGTTTCGATATAGTTTCATCAGTCTTGATGTACTTTCACCATTTTCAAATGATTACTTCGGCATTCAACTGGATATCGCTATGCACATAGCTGCGTCTGAGCCATAATACGGCTCACTCGGAGCGAAGTATTACGTGTTGTTGCACCGTTCGCGCCAATATTATTTGATATCTCAATCTTTGGCACATGGCAATAATATTAACTTCAAGTGTGGGCAGTCTAACAAGTAGGCACTTAGTGATGATATGTGAAGGAATGATTTATGCATCAGTGTTCATTGATTTATCGATTGACGGTCTTATTCTAGGAGAATAATAGGGCTCAGTGCTCAGGATGCTGTAGTAAAATGGTGAAAAAGGTTTCAATAACATTTTGGCCAGGACGGGTTTGTACTTATGTAGATATACCGCTGAGGTGGTACCGCTGATGTGGTACCGCTGGTGTGGTGCAGATGGTGTAGTACTGCTGGTGTGGTACCGTTGGTGTGGCATGGTTGGTGTGGTTCGTGCAGCTAGTGTGGTACCGCTTGTGTGGTACCTCTGGTGTGGTACCGCTGGCGTGGTACAGCTGGTTAAGTACAGCTGGTGTGGTACTGCTTGTGTAATACAGCTTGTGTAGTACAGTGGTGTGGTGCCACTGGTGTGGTGCCGCTTGTGTAGTACAGCTGGTTTAGTGCCACTGGTGTGGTACAGCAGGTGTAGTACAATTGGTGTAGTACAGCTGGTGTAGTACATCTGGTGTGGTACAGATGGTGCATTACAGCTGGCATGGTACAGCTGGTGTAGTACAGCTGGTGTGGTACCTCTGGTGTGTACCGCTTGTATGGTACCTCTGGTGTGGTACCGCTGGTGTGGTACAGCTGGTGCAGTACAGCTGGTGTAGTACAGGTGGTGTGGTACAGCTGGTGTAGTACAGCTGGAGTAGTACAGCTAGTGTGATACAGCCGGTACAGTACAGCTGGTGTGGTACAGCCGGTGTACAGTACAGCTGGTGTAGTACAGCTGGTGTGGTACAGCCGGTACAGCACAGCTGGTGTAGTACAGGTGGTGTGGGACAGCTGGTGTAGTACAGGTGGTGTGGTACAGCCGGTACAGTACAGCTGGTGTAGTACAGGTGGTGTGGTACAGTCGGTACAGTACAGCTGGTGTAGTACAGGTGGTGTGGTACAGCCGGTACAGTACAGCTGGTGTGGTACAGCCGGTGCAGTACAGCTGGTGTGGTACGGCCGGTACAGTACAGCTGGTGTAGTACAGGTGGTGTGGTACAGCTGGTGTAGTACAGCTGGTTTGGTACAGCCGGTACAGTACAGCTGGTGTAGTACAGGTGGTGTGATACAGCTGGTGTAGTACAGGTGGTGTGGTACAGCCAGTACAGTACAGCTGGTGTGGTACAGCTAGTGTAGTACAGCTGGTGTGGTACAGCTGGTGTACAGCTGATGTGGTACAGCTGGTGTAGTACAGCTGGTGTCGGACTTACCCACCTCTGTCCGCGCCGGCAGGCGGATCCTAACGTGCGACGCACAGATCATTGAGCTGCTTGACCTGTTCAACTGGAGCTGGCCAGACTGTCGGTGGCGGGATGTGAGTGTCGCGCGGCTCCGCTACTCGACTCTGCAGCACCGCTACTTCGCCACGCCGTCTGGCCAGCGTGGCCCGCTGGTGGAGCGGATGGCGCGCGGTGAGGTGACCGATGAGGACGGCCGGCCAACAGCGGCTGGTAACTGCGTGAAGAGCGGCATGGACGGGTGTCGCCTTGACGGCGGTGTCGCCATGTGTCGCCTTGACGACGGTGTCGCCGTGTGTCGCCTTGACGTCATCCCGAGCTAGGCGCTAGAGGATCGGATGTGTAGTCAGGTGTCGGGCTGTGCCGTGCTGTGGCAGCCCCACGTAGTGCCGGTTTGCTGTGTGGGTGTGTGGTATAGTGCGCGGCAGCTCATTGGCCGTGGTAGCTCAGTCGGTAGGGCGTTCAACTCCTGATCGTAAGATGGTGTGTTCAGATCTCGCAGCAGGCGGTATTACTGAGTCCACCCGTGACCAGTCGGCCTGAGATATTGGAATCGCTATAAGCTCAGGAGTTAAATGCGTCGTAAGAATATCTCAATGAGGAATGGTGTTGGTGTGTTTCGCATTGGTGCGTGTTTTGATAAGCGTATTGTGAAGGTCGGTGTTTCCCTCGTGGTCGCCAGTCGGGGGTTACAACACGTACACGGATCTGGTCTGAACGTGCAATATTTACCTGTTTCATAGAAGCAGCTATGATCAAAGACTGTTGGCATTAGCGTAGGAGCGAGTTAGCAGTGGTGGAGCTGCAGCCGGTACTCAGCGCGTCGTCTCCCGCTAACTTCCGTTCCAATCCATAAACATTTTGTTTGCCGAAGTTGAGGGTTCGTCGCGCAGCCAACTGCAGCGTCACCCATCGTCCAGGCTGCTGGCGTTAACAGTGTGTTGTTCTTTGCACGATTATATTTCGAACAGCTTTTTCGCTAGCGTGACCATTGACGCGTGACGAACGCTCGGGTTACAACTTGAAAGGTTTTGATGGCTATCGATCTGAGTTTTTCCTCACTTATATGTGCTTTGGATAAAAATTACGTGGCTAAAGTTCACTTGTACGATGCAGCGTTATGAAGTTATCCATATATAAGTATGAATGAGGATGGATGATGAAAACAACAAATTATGTGGAGATGACTTTAATGTAAACGTTTCGACCTCGGTAGGCCTTCATCGGTACAAAACATAGAGCGCAACTGCGGACAATATCAAGCAGGTAACAAATCACGTTTTCTGCCATAAAAGTCAAGTGCAAATTCGTTTTCGGCTCTTCGCAATAGATAATCTTGCTGCAAGTCCTGCCCAGGTAACAAAGCCGGCTCTCGAATTGATCGTGTCTCGTGTGCATATATGTGCTGCCTCTAATGCTTTTCTCGTTAGTTTTGTTTTATATTATTATCTAATGCGTCATCCCATTTTGGTAGATTTTCACACTCTTCGATATGGACCACAATAACACTGTACTGCCTATGACACTTCACGTCGCGTTTGTGCTCGCTCATTCGCGCCTGAATTCCCCTTCCGGTTTCCCCAACATATGATTTTGGGCAACCGGAACAAGGAATTTCGTATATCACACTATTAGGTAGCATGGGACCACTAGCAGATTTTCCAGTGACGATGTCGCCCACTTTCGTCCTGGAATTTATGGACACCTGTACTCCAACGGCTTCCAGGTGTTTGACGATAACAATAGCATGCTTTGAGTATGGAATTGTTAAAAACTTGGTGGATTTGTATTTTTATTTCGGTCGCTGTTCTACTTTGCGTCTGTTCTTTATTTCTTCAGCTCTTTTCTTGAGTTTGATAAGCAAGCCTTTTAGGTACTTTAACTTGAGGAATGCTATAGACAATATATATATATATATATATATATATATATATATGTGTTCAATTTCGTCTGCAATGTAGGCATCACTACAAATCCGAAAAGCTCTCAGAAAAAATCCGATGACAATGCCACTCTTAACCCGGTCACTGTGGGATGAATAGAAGTGGACATAGTCCTCCTTGTTTGTTGGTTTTTTGTGCACCTTGAATTTGATGTCTCCTTCAATCTTGATAATGCATGTATCTAAAAATGCTATTTTTCCTCCAGTTTCGGGCTCCATCGTGAACTGTATTTGTGGCTCCAATTGGTTTAATAGATTCATCTTTTCCAACAAATTTGTTGACTTCGGACTGCTACTAGTATGTCATCCACATATCTTACCCAAATGGCTTGGGCCATGAAATGTGTTTTTGGCAGGGGCAAATTATAATCATCTTGTGCATGAACAACTTCTCGTATTGCCGCCGGAGCTTCCTCTATGTGCACGTTCGTAAACAGTGATTTGACATCAAAACTAGCAAAGGTCAAAGCGGTTAAACGGTCAGCAACATCAGCAGATTTTATTCTCATTATGAGATCATTTGTGTTTCTAAGATGAGCTTCGCTTATTTAACGTAATGCACTTGTCAACGGTTTTGCTAAAACCTTTGCCAAATTGTGTGGTGCGCTGCCAATATCGGAAGTAATGGGGCGCATTGGGTTTCCTTTTTTGTGCATTTTCGGTAGTCCCTTAATGCGCGGAGCTACAGGTGCTTCTTCCAATAGGTGAAGTAATTGTTTGCCTCTCTGATTTGTCAACAGTTTCCTGGCTTTCTGGTTAAATAACTTGCTTTGCTTATCAGCATATCCAGTTTTCGTGTTCTCATATGTCCCGGTATCACTAAGCATCTCGAGCATTTTGCTATCATAGTGGGATTTATCCATGATTATAACACCCCCACCTTTGTCAGCTTGTGTGACGAGCACACTCCGGTCATTTGCAAGAGTTTCAAGTGCGCGTATATATCGTCTCGGCATGCCTACTTGTTCCTGATTTGCTAGCGCTTTGCAACATGCTAAAATTCCCTGAATACATCCTTTATCTGCATCACTATCATTCCACCTATAATTGCGGTTTACGTGCTCAGTAAATGAATATTTGTATTTTCCTGCATCAAACTTTAAGCCCAAGGACAACGCCTCTTTTTTTCCTCCGACCGGTTTCTTGATGATAAGTTGGCTACAATATTTACTTTTCCAGCGCCCTTCCAAGCACTGTTCCTACACAAACATAACAACTTGCGGCTAAGACTATTCTGCTGTTTTTAGTCGAACTTCTTCAGCTTCGATTGAAGTTTCGCTGAGACCACAACTCCCGTTCGGTTGTCGTTCAAAACATAAATCTGGTTCTTCAATTCGTTACAGGCTTCTTCTAAATACGATCTAGCTGAATTACTAAACGGCTTTCGAGTACAACTTAGTGGAGCCGTAGCTGACTGGGAAGAACTTGCTCTGCTTTGCGCTCTTTGAGAAACTTTAAACGGTTAAAGCTAAACTATAAAAACAAATAAAATGGTTGGTAAACAAATAAAAAATTGCATTTTTAGATACGTGCATTATCAAGACCGAAGGAGACATCAAATTTAAGGTGCACAGAAAACCAACAAACAAGGAGGACTATGTCCACTTTTATTCATCCCACAGTGACCGGGTTAAGAGTGACATTGTCATCGGATTTTTTTTCTGAGAGCTTTTCGGATTTGTAGTGATGCCTACATTGCAGACGAAATTGAAAATATATATAGCACATTCCTCAAGTTAAAGTACCCAAAAGGCTTGCTTATCAAACACAAGAAAAGAGCTGAAGAAATAAAGAACAGACGTAAAGTAGAACAGCGACCGAAATAAAAATAAAAATAAAATCCAAGTTTTTAACAATTCCATACTCAAAGCATGCTATTGTTATTGTCAAACACCTGGAAGCCGTTGGAGTACAGGTGTCCATAAATTTCGGGACGAAAGTTGGCGACATCGTCACTGGAAAATCTGCTAGTGGTCCCATGCTACCTAATAGTGTAATATACGAAATTCGTTGTTCCGGTTGCTCAAAATCATATGTTGGGGAAACCTGAAGGGGAATTCAGGCGCGAATGAGTGAGCACAAACGCGACGAAGTGTCATAGGCAGTACAGTGTTATTGTGGTCCATATGGACGAGTGTGAAAATCTAACAAAATTGGATGACGTAAGAACATTAGAGAAGAATATCAATAAAAAAACGAACCAGAAAAGCATTAGAGGCAGCACATAATGCACACGCGACACGATCAATTCGAGAGCCGGCTTTGTTACCTGGGCAGGATATGCAGCAAGATTATCTATTGCGAAGAGCCGAAAACGAATTGGCACTTGATTTTTACGGCAGAAAATGCGCTTTGTTACCTGCTTGATATTGTCCGCAGTTGCGCTCTAGGTTTTGTACCGATGAAGGCCTATTGAGGTAGAAACGTTTACATTAAAGTCATCTCCACATAATTTGTTTGTATTCATCATCCATCCTATTCATATATATATATATATATATATATATATATATATATATATATATATATATATATATATATATACATATATATATATATGTATATATATATATATCTATATATATATATATATATATATATATATATATATATATATATATATCTATATATAGATATATATGTATATATATATATATATATATATATATATATATATAACATATATTGGTGTAAAAGCGGGAGACTTCGTTTTTGTTGGGTTTTGGTCGGATTTCCCTCTATTTTCTCAGTTGTTTATGGCGTGCCTCGTATGTGATAGGATCCGTCAGCGGTAAAACCCTGAGGCCTGACGGTGAGCTGTGTTACTGTGCGAGTGTGGCGTATTTGCATTGTCAGTGAGTTGGCGTCGTCGTGCAGATATTAATATATTATCTGAGACTGACCCGAGACGTGTAGTATTCTTTCCTCATAGATGAGGGTTCTGTTCTCGTATGTGGACCAGATTCCTGAAGCGGTGGCTGCTGGGAGGGAGTGCTGCCAACGCAGCGTGCCATGACGTGCGTGAGCACACGTGCCTTATTGGGAACGGCGCGCCTCATTGCGCGTGTTTCACGTACACTGCGCCTGTTAGTGGCAGCCAGCAGCGATTGTCGTTACTATCGCTGCGGTGGTTGCCGCATGTTGCCGGTTATCGCACCGCATCCTCTCGCCAAGTTAAATATTGCACGTGTATCTTCTCTAGCTGTAGCTAACAACTTGTGAATGAAAAAAAAATATTGTTATTCACTTGCATGTTGATCCGTGTTCTTGAAATGTAGCATGCTTTGATGTACGCTGAAAGGTGGCTAATATTCCGTGCTGTCCATCCGCAGCGTCGCACTGGGTACTTGGCAACCCCTGATGACTACCGTAAGGTCACCGACCCTGATGTGAACAGCCCCAGTAGCGCCAGCAGCTCCAAGCCGCCGCCCCGACAGCTGCAAGCTGAATGTCAACGTTGATTTTGTCAGCAGTTGAGCGGTATCGTGAGCCAGTATTCATTGGCCGATCATGGTGCATCCACCATTGCCGCCATGGTCGACCTTGGCTCTGCTGACCTTGTCACGCTGGACCCTGGCTCTGCTGACACCATCACGTCAGACCATCCTGTCGTGTGTGGCGCCGCCGGCCCTGCCGCCGGAAGTTCTGGCACCGGAGGCACAGCAGCTCGGCCAGACACCAGCGGCGCCGCCTGCGACTCGGCCGGTGGTGACGTCACGTCCGCACCACGCTCAGCCGACACCACTGCCGACGGGCACGTCACGCCCGCACCAGGCTCGGCCGACATCACTGCCGACGTGCACGTCACGCCCGCACCAGGCTCGGCCGACACCACTGCCGACGTGCACGTCACGCCCGCACCAGGCTCGGCCGACATCACTGCCGACGTGCACGTCACGCCCGCACCAGGCTCGGCCGACATGCCACGTCACGCCCGCACCAGTCTCCCGACCAGGCTCGGCCGACACCACTGCCGACGTGCACGTCACGTCCGCACCAGGCTCGGCCGACACCACTGCCGACGTGTACGTCACGCCCGCACCAGGCTCGGCCGACACCACTGCCTACGTCACGCCGCCGCCGCCGTTCGACATGCCGGCGGGGTTCGCGGACCGCGTGGCGGCCGCCTGCTACTCGCAGTTCAATAGTCTGCCGCGGCGCGTGCGACCCCAGGCTGGCGGCGAGTGGACGCTGCTGGCTGGCCTGGTGTTGACCGAGCCACCACACACCGACTGTCGTGTGGTAGCGCTCGGCACTGGCACTAGGTGTCTGGGTCGCGCTCGGCTCAGCCAGGCGGGCGACTCGGTGTCCGATTCGCACGCTGAGGTGGTGGCGCGGCGCGCCTTCAGGCGGTTTCTCATAGCTGAGCTGCGCCGGCTATACGCGGGCAAGAGCTGTTGCCTTAGCAGGGGCGATGCGAGCGGGATAGTGCTGCGTGACGGCGTGCGTGTGCACTTCTTCAGCAGTCACACACCGTGCGGCGACTGCTCGATTTTCCCACGCGCCGGTGAAGCGGAGTACGAGACTGGTCCGCCGGCCAAGTGTGCGCGACGCACTGACGAGCTGGGCGAGAGCAGAGCGCTTCCAGGCTCTGAAACCCCTCCTGGTGCTACCGACCGTCCGAATGGCCCGGTCTTGGCCGCCGGTGACGTCCACCGGACTGGAGCGAAACCTGTGCCTGGCGAGGCGGCCGACCCCCGCCGGCCCGGCGCCGGCTACCACGTCACGGGCGTGCTTCGCACCAAGCCAGGTCGCGGTGAGCCGACGCTGTCCATGTCGTGCAGCGACAAGATGGCCAAGTGGCTGCGCGTGGGTCTACAAGGCGCTCTCCTCAGCTGCTTCTTACCTCAGCCGTTGGTGCTGAGCTCGGTGGTGATCGGCCTCTGCCCGTACGGTGCTGCCGCCATGCGGCGGGCGCTGAAGCACCGCCCACACCTGTTGACTGACCTCGTGATTGCGCAGGCGGGGCTTGAGTTCGAGTTCGCGCGCTCGGCAGTGGCGAGGCGTGCCGCTGTTTGCAACGTGGGAGACACCGGCCTGGACGGTCAGCTGGGCAGCAGTGGGAGTGGTGCCAACGGTGTGCACCTGGCACCATCACCCTGTAGCGTCGCCTGGAGCGCCGACTGCACCAGAGATCTGGAGGTGTCCACCCACGGAGTTCGGCAAGGCGTCACGAAGAAAGCTCGTGGAACGGCGGCCGCTCGTGTTGCCATCTGTCGGCGCGAGATGGTCCAGGAGTTCGTCCAATTGGTCAAAGATGTCGCCACTGAACATTTACCCGGCAGCTTGCGAGGCCGCTTCGGCGAGCTGGAGTGCTTGTCCTACAGGCAAATGAAAAACATGGCGGAGTGCTACATGACACGGTGGAAGCAAATAAAGGCCGATGTATTCCAGAATTGGACTGACAAGCCTCCCCATTTGATGGACTTCAAAATGGACTGAGATGCAAATGCTATGCGGTAGGACAGTTTAGCCTTTGGGTCTGCTCTCCCATGCTCAGCTTTGAAAGTGTGCCGTGCTGCATTCAAGTGTGAACGTGTCGCATGTGTCCGGTAAAAACTAAGCTGAATACTGTCGCTGGCATGTTCACAGCACACCGATGTGACTCGACGCGATGGACGTTACCCTAAGTTTGTTGCCATGATGTGTGCATAGCTTCCAATCCAATTATGGCTCCTTCAGTGCCTATTACGTTCCTCAGCACTTCATTAAGTTGTGTATGTCCACTAAATTACATTATCTTGTCCAGTGTCAAAGTTCTCCATGCATACTTCGTAGGACCTTCGTGTAGCACCCAGGGATGGCGGATTAATGGTGGTCAGTTGACGCACCATGCAATAGCATGTGGGCCAGGGCTGCTTTTTTCGACCATTGTTTCTATGTTGGGCCATTAGCTGGGCGGGGCGGAGGGTGTGGGCAAACGAACCTTTGCCAACGTTATGTTTATGGCAATAACACAACATTGTTTACCCCATCTAAACCTTCAAATCAATCTACCGTTTTATAAGCATGTTTACTTACCTGTTAGGAGATATGCGTCTGAGTCTCATGGCATGAATATGGTGCTGAAATATTGTAGCATTAACCGACACGAATAAGTCAATTTCTACTTGTCTTCCTGATTGTAAGCTGTTCTGCTGTTCAGTGATGCAACGGAGGTGGGAAGAGCGTAGATTGTTGGGGGCAGCTGCCCCTTGCCCCCTCCTCCAACTGCTGTCCCATAGGCAAAGAAAAACCATATAGTGTGCTTCCCATGGGGCAAATTTCACAACGGACCTCAGAACTGTATTTCCGTCAAAGAATGTTCCTGTTTGATGTACGGAATGGTTGCTTTATATCAATTCGTTTTTAGAAAACAAAAAGACAATTTATAAGTGCTTTTTTAACAATAACGACCGGATTGTCTTTGACTTGAAAAAATCGTCTTCAGCCCATTTGATTGGACGTTAAAAAGGTACCATACGGTGATTTCAAGTTCAATGCTAGATAAAGAGCACATTTTAGCAACGATGTATTTTTTATACGGGAAAATGCCACAACGGACTTCAGAAAAGTATTTCGGTCAATGGGTGCTTTTGTTCCATGTACGTAATGATTGGTTTCTTCTAAGATCATATGTTTGGAAACTTGAATGTTTCAAATAACGACTGTTGTTTTTCAATCGGAACAAATGGATCTGGCCAATTTTATTGTGTTGTAAAGATGTCTATACTGTAATTTCCTGTAAAATCGTGGGGAGGGGGACAAGGACAACACAAAAATGCGCCATCTCAATGATAAACGATAATATTTTCCGACGGGAACGATTTCACAATCCATTTCATACATGTATTTGGGTCAGTGAGTGTTTTAGCTTCATTTAAGTGTGTTGGGTAAATTATCCAGCTGATTTTTTTTCTTCAATAACGGCCATTCGTTTTCCACTATAAGAGAAACTTCTCCAGCCAATTTCATTGAACGGTACTACCGTTCAATGAAATTGGCTGAAAAATTTCACAACTGAAAAAAAGAGGAAAAATCACAACGGACTTCAAGAATGCGTTTGGTTCGATTCATTATTTCCCTTTCTGTACGCTATGGCTCGTTTCTTCCAGACAAATCCGTTTGGAAAACTTTACAAAATACATTTTTAATATTGACGACCGCAGAGACGTAACTAACGGGGCGGGCGGAGTAGTCACCCCCTCCTTGACTTCTCCGGGCACCTGACACGCGGCCCGGAAGGTTGCGCCAGAGACCAGGCGGGATCTACAGGACCGCATTTGAACTGGATGCACAAAGCTAACACAGCCCGAACTCGAGGATGACCATTATACAACACCTCACTGCGACACCTGCAATACCACATTAAGCATAGGCCACATCCCGCTGGACTAGTAGCATTGACGCTAAAAAACAACCACTCGAGGCCTTCTGCAAAAAGCGGCATCACCCTCTCGCTTCCACCACTTCTGGGGGACGAACACTCAGAACTCCTCCAATCGCCATTTGATTATGTGTACGCCACCGAACTAGCAGGCGCATTGTAGACACCACACCGCCAATACGCACTTTAGCACGCACTGCGTGCTCGCGCATGCACTCGTAGCAATAGCGTAGAGTAATCCACGAATTGCATCGGACATACATGAGCCGGTTCGCTTTTCCATTCGAAATAAATGGCTACCTAGCGGTGCCGTCGGACATAGATGAGCCAAATTGCAAAACACCGGACTGACCTCACGCACAACCCTGCATGAAAGCATGCTACTAGTAGCCACTACCAACAGCTAGCACGCGGCGTTGTCTCTAGTTATCTTGCACGCGGCAGCCGGCATGGTAGACGGTGTAGACAAATACCACCTTGTCCGCACGGTGCATAATATACACACGTGTTCACGGCATAAATATCCCCATTGGCGCTTTTTAACAGGAGTAGGCGGCAAATGATGGCACCGTGGCGAAATTGGATTTCTCGTCAACCCTCCCCACCCCAGCTACAAATTATCCTGCGTAGGAGTAAAGTAAACAAACTATAAATATCCGGGAGATGTCCCATCCCCCGCCTTCGGCGCCTTACCGTCACATACACTATACCGTGAGACTCACTTCACGTAAATGTACACCTGCCTTACACGGATAAAAACAAGTTTTGCCCGGGGTACCTCGTTTTGCATTAGTGCCAATTTTTGCCACGGGGTACCGCCCTCCCCTGGTCATCAAAACGACTCAAGTACTAGTGCTCTACTATGGCAAGCTGGTAACATTTACCATCAAATTACCACGGCTTCTAGTAATGCTTACCACAGTAAGACTATCTAACCTGGTACAGCCTATCACCCAAATACCACTTATCCCAGTCAACCAAAGCACCCCAGTACCAGTCCCAGTATTTGTTACCAATGTGGTAACACCTCTCCGAGTACCGTCTACCACCTTTTTACTACCAACCCTCATCAATCATACCACCCCATATCTGGCCCTAGTAATTGTTGCCATGGTAGTACCATCGCTCTTGATACTGTCTATCACCCTTTTACCACCAAACCCAGTCAGCTATGCCACCCTATTAGCAATATCTAGCACTTATTAGCACAGTGCTACCTCACCTGGTGCACCCTACCACCCTAATACCATCTACACTGCTTATCTGATTAGCTGTACCACTACATTACCGGCCCCCGACACTTTAGCATTCACCCTGATGCTTCTGGGTACCTGGAGTTGCGTACATTCCATTCCAGGATCAGACCTGGCACACAATATCCGCGCAGTACCTCGCACCATCTGAATGCCGATTAGTGGTTGTGGCTTTACGACGCACTCATTACGCATTAGTTGGTACATTACTCATACTGGGCGCAGGTGTCATGATGCACTCCAACGATGTACAAATAATGCAATACCCAAGAGCATTGCGGATAACTATAAGACAGCTTGCAATGTTAAAAGGTATATTGAACATTTTAGATGAACGTTACGGGAACGTTGCATCCCGATCGTGGCGTCGGCATGTCAACCGAGACAGAGGGCACTCCGATCTACAGATCCTGGATGCTTCTCATGGCTTCTTGGTCCACCCTGGCCTCCACCGGCAGGTCGAGGGTGTTAGTGGTGAGGAACTACATGACGTTCTTCATAGAAGACTTCATTTTCATGTTGAATACATACATGGATATGCCCAGGAGTACAATTGTCGACGCCAAGCAGCTACTCCGATTATAAAATCTGCGGTGGATGCTTCGCGCTCATCTCCCTGACATTCAGCGTGTTTCTCAGAAATCCAGAAACAGTGTCATTTGAAGTGCTTGCTGAAGTGCCCAAGCTGCTGGGGACCCCAACGTCACTGACAGGCGACGACAGGCTCGAAATAAACACACCGGGAGCGCTAAATAAAAACATAACGGAGGCCCTCGAGGCACACCAGGGTCATGAGACCACACGGGGCCTCAAAAACAGGTTGGGCCCTCAAAAAGGGAATTGATCATGAACAAGGAACAAACAGACCGGGCACTAAATAAACATATCGGCGACTTCGAAAACGTGCCGATACCTCAAAAATATCATCGGTGTATAAAACAGCAACAAAGATGTCAAAAAGAGCCCGGTCTCAAACATGTGCCGAGCCCCTAACACAAATTGGCTGGAGCCCTAAAACACATCCATAGAAGAAGAAAAACGCCATGGGTAAAAAAACGAACAACTAGCTAGGGTCACGGCTCGGTAGCCAATATGGGAGCTTATTTAACCAAAGAGATGAAGTGCATCAAAGGTCAGTGTGTCTCCGGATTTCTTAATCACGAGAAAATGTGGGAAGAAGAGAACTAATACATCGAATTGAATTTATCGATTTTTTCCAGTGATCCGCATTACCAAGTATTCCACATGTCAAATGTGGCACAAGACTATCACGTGACAGTAATTAGCAAAACGTGGGAGACCTGGCAGAAACCGGAGAAGCGCACGTAGCGTGGCGAATGCGTCGACTGCGCAAGGCGGGTGTACACGTGCACGAACGTTGGCATTTTGGCGACCGGGCGTTATTAATTGGAATGCTTGGTATTGGCAAATTTTACATTTTTGAGTGATTTGTTCAGGTGTAATTTTAGCCGTGTGAGGTGACTTTTCAAGTGATACCAAAGAAAAACCTTCAAACAGGATGGGGAGGAGTTAGGGTTGAAATCCGGTGATTCAGAAATAATGGTGGTAGATTTGGCCCCCTCCACAGGACAGTTAATTTGGTCAGTAATTATTATATAACAAAATATAAAGAAACACCTTTGAATTTTTTTTTTGTGGAAATCCGGGGACTTTTTAACGGGAGTAGGGGGCACCTTTCAAATCAGTTTGCCTCCTCTCGCAAATCCTAGGTACGCCACTGCCATGGCATGACATAATTTGACCTGTTGATAGCTATAATCCGCCGCGATGGACGGTGTACTCCGCGGCCCCGGTCCGCCACAGTGGACGGTGTGCTCCGCAGCCCCGGTCCGTTACAATGGACGGTGTACTCCACGGCCCTGATCTGCCACAGTGGACGGTGTGCTCCGCGGCCCCGGTCCGTTACAATGGACGGTGTACTCCACGGCCCTGATCCGCCACAGTGGACGGTGTGCTCCGCGGCCCCGGTCCGTTACAATGGACGGTGTACTCCACGGCCCTGATCCGCCACAGTGGTCGGCTTGCTCGGCGACCCTGATCCACCACAGTAGATGATGTACTCCGCGGTCCTGAACCGCCGCAGTGGATGCTTTGCTTCGCGGCCCTAGTCCGTCATAGTAGATGTGCCCCACGGCCCCGGTCCACCACAGTGCACGGTGTACTTCGCGACACTGGTTTCCCACAGTTGATGATGTACTCCGCGGCCCTGGTCCGCCACAGTGGACGGTGTGCTCCGCGGCTCCGGTCCGTTACGGTGGAACCATGTGTTCCGCGGCACCGGTCCCCCAGAGTGGATGGTGTGCTTCGCGGCTCTGGTCCGCCATAGTAGGTGTGCTGCACAGCCCGGGTCCGCCACAGTGGACTGTGTGCTCTGCGACCCTGGCCCGCCACAGTGGACGTCAGGGTCTAAAAAACGGTCTTTTCCTGGATTTTGCCATCCATAGAATTATCCTCTTCACAAAATTATCCTCCATGTTGTTTTCTCCATGTGTTTTCAATTTGGACGTCTGATGGTGTTGTTCGACAATTAATTGCCCCGTGGTAAAGTGCTCAAGATTCACCTGAAGCTTCAAAGTGAGATTCTGACGCCAAGGTTTGAGGGAAAATATCCTCTCCGTATTCCATCACTGAGAAATTGTCCTCTCCTCATCCAGGATTGCAAAGTATAAATCCAACCCTGGTAGACGGTGCGTTCTCCACGGCCCTGGTCAGTCACAGTGAACGGTATGGGATTAGTTACGGCTTTGCACCATCTTTCCGAGCAGTTTTGTGTGCATTAGTTGTCACTTTCTCCGCATTCTACCGTACACCTTACCATTAATAGGTACCAATGTCACCCATGCATTAATATTTCCCAATTCGTCACAGCCATTGAATCAAATTGAGACACTCTTGTGCATTTCGATCGACGGATATTGATGTCATCAGAAAAGCAAATTTTGTCAGCAGCAAGACTGACTTACTTCCACTAGGGTAATGATTACAGGTATTGACAGCAGCGCGGCCAGAAATGCTTTTGGGTGCGGCACCCTTCTGGCCTTATTCGTGTCCCTCGCACCTATATGAAGACTCCTTACGTCTGCCATGTGTTTCTAGTGTCCGACATTTTGTACCTCCTTATATTTTCTCTTTATATGCTTTATATTTGCTTTATATAATACGGTCCGGAAACACGAAGTCGGGTCATCTCGGATCATTGTTTGTTCACACAATGTCATGGTGTACTACTTCGGTGGCTCTAAAACCGAATTAAAATTTCAATTCACAAGGAACAGTAGCATTCGGCATAAGACAACATTGCGGGCGCAATGTCGCCAAGGCAGCAGACGCGCACAAACATCCCAACTCCACACACAAGACGGCAGTGTAGAATATCCATAATACTTGACCTGACCTAACACCATTGACCTTGTCACATATTTGAAAGCAAATGTCTATATCATTCTTATATCATGTTCTGCACGAAAAGTTTTCTCCTTACTGCGATAAGAAGAGATAATTTGACCTGACCTCCGTTTAGTAACCTTGACCTGGATTGAAATTTTGGGAAAGCAGAGTTATTTGATTTGATGAAAGAACAGTATGATCTGGATTTGGTGCTGCTAAGCTGCAATTACTGCGAATGGTGGCATTTTGGAGATTTTGGAATATTATTCTCCTTGGTCCATTCCAAGTCAATTTCAAGGGGAATTAGAAATAAAATTGGTGAATGAGGTCAAGAAGGCAAATATGGTGGGGTCCAAGCACCACAAAAGGTATCGAAAAATCCGCACTACCTTTTGGAAGGAAAGAATTACAAGTACTAACAGGGTTGCAGTGAAAATGCTCCTGTTGCGACACACCTGGTGCGGGGCCCATTCCAATTCCACCGATTTGAAAACTGTTTTCAATTCTGACATTATTCCTACTTTCCAAAGTTTTGTACTTTTTATTTCCGACCCTAGCAAAGAAACCATTCGAGCCGACACATTCATTTCAAAACCGTCGGATTGCACTTCTGGGAATCTCCTGGGCTGACCTTTTCGGACTCCTTGGCCGTGACCGGAAAGGCATTACCCAGTGTGTCCTACTCTTGCTCCTGGCTGCGCCATTGGGTACGGGTGGGGTTTTTAGACTGTTGTAAAGAAAATAGTGGACGATTGCGCTGCTTGATGTCTGTGATCCGTTGTGCATTTTAATTTGCTTGGTGTCGTGTGTGGTGACTGACTAGACTTGGCGATTACGATGACTACATCAATGCACATGTTTGATCAGAGGACATTGTTTTCGATTTATATGCTTTTGTGGAAGCTGTGCCCCCTCCCCGACCCTGAACTCGCCCCACCAAAACTTTGGTTTCGCCCCTCCCTAATGTTAGGCACCAAGGAAATAGCTTCACCCATCGTCATCACAGTTCATGCCTGCTGTGCTCCGATGCTCCATGAAGGCCGGTGTGTTTTAGCCTGCATATGGGCGCAGAAGTATTTTATTTAAGCCGGTGTGTGTTTGCTGGTGTGTGGAGTGAGAGGGTGGGTGACGACGACGACGACGACGACGACGACGACGATGGACCCGAGTCCACTGTATGACACTGTAGTCGCATGCTATTACTGCTATGCTAAGTTTTTATGTTGACATGTGCTGTGTACTGCTCTTTTGCTTATATGACTTCATCTGTTACTGGGCGATTTTGCTCCTTGGCGCGGATGCTGAATAAACATAAGCATACATATGGTCAAATAAAAAAATACAAATTATTGAGGTCTGAAAATAGAGTGGGCGAAATCCGATGAGTTTTTGGTTGGGGGAGGGGGGTAAGTACGTTGACACTTCGCCCCCCCCCCCCCCCCAATGTTTTTCAAAAATGGACACCACTGGATATACGTTATAGAAGTACGGTTATGATGTTGCTTTTAGACTCCAGTGGGAATGGTATGGATTCACTCCATACCATAGCCTAATAACCATAACCAACATAACCTAATCTAGCATATCCTAACCTCCCTTTGGATACAAAAATTAGCAACATATATTAAGCAATATATATTCTGAAAATTTTATAAATTGAACAACCAAACCGAACCTAACGGAACCTAATGTCAGCTGCTTTTGAAGGAAAATTTCCGATTTTATTTTATTTTTTAAAGTTTTTGGAAGCATTTTTCCAAGTTAAACCACTAAACTAGCCTAACCTAGCCAAACCGGTATTATTGTGCTTTAAGGTGGTAACAAGACAAGTTTTTACACACATTTGCCTCCATATAGCAAACAAATGGGTTAGGTTTAGTTTAGTTAAGTTTAGGCTTTTCCAGTTGGAAAACTTTTCAACAATTTTCGAAAAATGTCCCCCTAAAATTTCGAATTATTTGGTAACTGCAGTTTAAGGTGCTCTTTTTTCTTCTTTTTTAAATTTTTTGTTCCAGAATACCATGCTTATGAAGGTGACTAAGATAATTGTACCCACTTATTTTCTGTGCAAATGCTTACTTTTCAGGTTGTGAGCAAAATAATGCCGAAAAGGGCTTTGAGTTCGGTAACATAGCATAAACATGTTTTTTTTTTTTAAATGCAACAAAACCTAATCTAACCTAGCCTAACCTATCTTTTGAGAAAAAAAAGTAAATTCATTTATTTTCTGAAAATTCTCAACCTTAAAAAGGAAACCTAGCCCAGCCTAACCTAACCTAAGCTGTTTTTTAAAACAAAATTATCTTTTTTGTGAACATGTTTGTAAATTTGTTGTAAACTTGTTGTTGTAAATGTGGGAAACTTTTGGGTATTATTGTGCGTTAAGGTGGGAACAAGAACAGTTTTATGGGCGCTGTATGACCAACGCAGTCAATGCGGCCGTAAGCCCAAATAACCAACCAACCAACCAGACAATTTTTTACACACATTTGTCACCATAAAGCAAACAAATGGGTTAGGTTTGGTTAGGGTAGGTTGGTTTAGGTTTTTTAAGTTGGAAAATTCGTCAAAATTTCTTTCTTCAAATTAAAATAAAATGAAGTTGCACCGAAAATAAGTGGTCACATCATCTTAGTCACCGTCATGAACATGGTATTCTGAAGAAAAATTCAAACAAAAAATCACCTTAAACTGCAAATTTACCAAACATTTTGTATTCAACAGCAACTTATGATAGGCTGGGTTTGGCTGGGTTAGGTTCTTTAAACTTTGAAAATTGAAATTTGACAAATGCTTTCACTGTCTCATGCGCAGTGAAATTGAAACACACCTAACGCTACCAATTTCTGCAATATAAGAGAAAAAACTATGACGTCAGCAAAGCTTGAAGGCCAACTTTGGTGTACCTTCTAAGGTAATAGTATTGTGGGTGGCATTTAATAATGCTCGCTACCAGACACTGGTCTTGTATGACTATAGGGTTTGTTTAGGAATTCATGTGTGGCCATAGCTTAATACCTATTGCTTTATTCAGGAATATCAATTATAATGAGGTGTCTATACGGCTTCTTGCTGACTTTTCTCCCATGTTTTCATGGGCTGGCAGATTGGCTCACATGTGGCTTTTGTTGGTTCAGTTTGAGATTGGGTTGCCAATATTGAATGCATGCACATTGTCATTGGGCATGTAGGTAGGAACCTTGGTAAATATCAAGCTGATGGTGTGATGGGTATGTTGCTGAAGATAATTATAGTTTGTATATCCACAATCTCAATGATAACCATGATTTGCATGCAAGTTTGACAATGACTGGAAATTGAGAATGGAATGAATCATGTTCAAGCTCCATATGCATGTGGTTTTGCCATTGGTCACTGTGTACAAACATCAGTATGACCATGCAATTGTTATTTAGTTGCTTAGCATATTTTTTTTCAGACAATCTGGTTTAAAATGCATCAGCATCGATAATCTCAACATTTTATGATGTAAGCTGTACTTCCACAGTGGAGGGAAATCCAGCTATTTTGTTTGTTTTTTGCACACAATTTTGCACTTTTCAGCAAAAGGTGGAGAGCCAGTCCACTATCTAATCCAAATCTGTTTCTTCTCAGTACAAAATGTGCTGGTTAACATGAATGTTTCTACTTATTATGGTGTTTTTCATTTTTTCCCTTTAGCTTTCTTACCACCATAAAATAGCATAGGTTATTGTGGGGGGGGGGGCAAATCAACATTGGGGGGCCAATATCAACATTGGTGGGGCCATGGGCCCCACAAAAGGATACAAATCGACGCCCCTGATTCATGCTTAACATTACAATTGTCAACATGTCAGCTGCCAGTGAGTAAAGAATGAGGGGTACTTAAGTTATTTACCAAAAACCAATGACAATAGCTACAAATAAGTATTAATGTTAAGCTTGGTATTCACAATCAGCATCATGCACGAGTCAATCCTAGTGCCAAGAACACAACACAGAAATGGGTTGTGATTGTGAAAAATAATATGGAACCGAAACGGTCCTGCACTGCAATAGGCATCTGCACTGAATACAATTGCGTTGGTTTGTTATTTGTCACACGCGCATCTGATATCATATCAGACGCGCGTGTGACAAATTACAAACAAAGGTAACTTTACTAGAAGGTAGATCGAAGTTTTCCTTCAAGCCCGCATGACATCATCCGAAGGTTTTTTACATGGAATCAATTTGGTTGAAGAAGACCTTTCTCAAATCATACGCAATGGTCACTTTTATTTTGCTTCCCCTACAAACAAATATATTTGCATTCCGCTCACCAGGTGAGTTATAATCTTGTCCCGTTCTTTCCAGGGAACATTTGTTCCGACGCATTTTATTATCATGCATAGACAAGGTTGGATTTGTGCATTGTAATCCGGCATGTGGAGAGGGATATTTGGTAGTCATCCAGTATGGAGGATATTTTTCTTCAAACCTTATGCATCGTAACTCAATTTGCACCCATTTCAGTTAATTTTGAGCACTTTTACTTGATCACAGCAGCTCATTTTCAAACAGTTCATAACTTAGGAAATTCAACGTCCAGATAAGAAAACAAGAAATAATTTTCTGAAGAGGATAATGTTCAGGATTCCGAAAATCCAGGAGCCTCTATATAAAAATCTCTATATCGCCATAAAATATGCAAGATAGCATAGAGAATGTCGGTAAAATTGCATGTAAACCAATGGTGAAGGGAAACCTTCAAGCCCGCTGCCAAATTAACTTAGTGGGTGCCCATAACAAACCAACGCAATTTTATTCTGCGCAGATACCTATTGCAGTGCAGGACCTGGGTGCTATGTTGAGGTTAGGTGATGTGTGGTGGATGTGAGGTATATATGATTCAGGTTGTGCATCATGCTGATGTGGATTGAAGTATTATGCACTGATTGTTATGCATATGCATTGGTAACCATTCATCTCGTTAATTTTTTTTAGTCAATTACTTTATGCAAATGCACATGCATTTATCTTTATATATATATACCAATATGTGTATACTTATATATATATATATATATATATATATATATATATATATATATATATATATATATATATATATATATATATATATATATATATATATATATATATATATATATATATATATATATAAATATATATATATATATATATATATATATATATATATATATATAATATATATTCCCAATATATATTCCCAATTCCCAATGACCTAAATTTTATTGCAGTATCCGTTAAAATTGCACAACTAGAACTTACTGTACTTTCCCTCTATCTTCCTCCTACGCATACACTATCTCTATCCTCTGTAACCACTCTCTTTGGCCTTCTCTCACACCCCTGTCTGGTGCTGGGCGATCTCAACGCTCACCACCAGGCATGGGGTTGTCACACCACATCCCAGCGCGGATACCATATTGAAACACTCCTCAACACCCACAACACGGTCTTTTTAAACGCCCAAACATCCACACACAACACAGACAACGCCCCGTACCGCCCGTCTGCCATTGACCTCTCCCTAGCCTCGGCTTCTATCTCTCCCCTTTTCTCCTGGCACGTTCAACCCGACCCCCTGTTTAGTGATCACTTCCCAATCCACATCACCCTCGAACGCTCAGCCCAGTCTAGAGACCGTTTTGTATGCCCAACTGGAACGTTCGCAAAGCGAAATGGCCATCTTTCTCCCAGGAAATTGATAATCTCATCCCACCTCAGTCTCACCCCCAATTTCGGCACTGCTCAATACCATACTACTCGCGGCAGAAAAGCACGTACTCAAAACTCGCCGCCCACCCGACCGTAAATCCGTGCCGTGGTGGAACGACGAGTGCAAGCGAGCCGTCGTCTCACGGCGGCGGGCTGAGCGCAAATTTCGGAAAAACCTCACCTTCCAAAACTTGGTAGAAGCCCGCGAGGCAAAACTACGTTGTCAGCAAACTATCTTTTCGGCCAAGAAACACAGCTGGTAACTCTACTCGAACACCTTCAACCGTTACACCCCCATCTCCAAAATTTGGACCCAACTTCGGTCCTTTTCGAATGGCAGATCCCCACACCGCGCATTCCCACAACTGACGATTAACCAGCAGCGCATAGTCGAGCCCACAGCCGTCGCGGAACACTTCGCCACCTATTACTCTGACATATTTTCCAACACTCAATACTCACAGCACACCACCGTATTCCTTCGCGACACCCTTGCTACTTGCCACTTCGACTCAGACAACACCGAACCCTACAACGCACCCTTTACCCACTATGAATTAAAATTATCCCTCTCCAAGGTAGCCAGTAGGGCACCTGGACCTGATCACCTGACATATCTCTTCTTTCAAAATCTCTCTGACTCGGGTAAAGATAACCTCCTCTCGGCGCAAAATCAATTATGGACTGACGGCACTTTTCTACTAGCATCATTATTCCTATACCTAAGCCTTCTAAACCTCGACATTTCCCCTCTAGCTATCGTCCTATCTCTCTCACTAGTTGTGCTTGTAAAATTTGTGAGCGCATGGTCAATGGACGAATCAGAGTCTATCTCGAAAACAACAAAATTATATCCCCCTTTCAGAGCGGCTTCCGACCAAGGCGAAGCACCACCGACAACCTAATCGAAATTGTGGACTCTATCCAGCATGGTTTCGGGAAAAAATCCGAAACCATCGCCCTTTTTTAGACCTAACTTCCGCGTTTAACAAAGTACATAGTTCTGCCCTTCGAATTAAATTACACCGAATTGGTATCAAGGGCAGAATGGCCACCTTTATCACCAACTTTCTAGAAAATCGCTCCTTCGTCGTCCACTGCGGCAACATTCATTCCCGGTCCCACACTCTTGACCAAGGCGTCCCGCAATGCAGCGTCCTATCTCCAACCCTCTTCCTTATTATGATCAACGACGTCTTAGAATAACTTCCCCAAATTTCTCCCCTTCTAAAATATTCTCTCTATGCCGATGATTTGGCTATTTGGTGTACACACCCATCGGCAGATTGGGCTAATCACTTCGTACAACTCGCTATGAATCACATTGATTCATGGTGCTCCCTCTGGGGCCTACAGATCTCCCCCACTAAATCGGTCACTATGCTCTTTTCCCGGCTTCCCAGTTATATCCCACCTAATACACCGCTCCGCTATCGCGATCAAATTATCCCCCTCCAAACTTCTTTCAAATATCTCGGAATTATCCTCGGCAAAGGACTTTATTTTAGCCCCCACATCACCTATATTAAACAGCGCTGCGCTGTTCGACTCAATCTCCTGCGCTGCATCTGCGGTCGCGACTGGGGTGCAGACAGGACGACTCTTACCAAAATGTACATTGCACTGATACGTTCAATCCTGGAATACAATGCATTTATCTTCGATAATATATCCCCAACACTCACCGAGTCACTGGAATGCACCCAAAACCACGCACTACGCATCATCACCGGAGCACACCGCACCACACCTATCACTAGCCTCCGTGGTGAGACCAACCTCCCCAGCCTACAACAACGCAGAACACTACAACTCGTCAGATACCACTTCAGGACAACAACACAGCTAAATCACCCCTCCAATGTGGCATGGACTAAACCCTCGGTTCGGCGTTCCAAAAACAAGAATAAATACAGCATTGCCATTCACTTGAAGCAGGTTCTCACATCCACACTGAAATTTCCGGAGGTTACCCCTGACCGGGTCCCCCCCCCTGCTCCCATTTTGGCACATGAAACACCCCAGACTCGAGTATCTCTTTCGGCAAAATAAAATCCTGCTCACTCCCATCGAAGTCCAAATTAAGTTTTTTTTTTAATATCAAGAGGCCCACCCACAACACACCTTCTTCTACACGGACGGCTCACGTACCAGCAATGGTACGGGAGCCGCCGGGTGCGGTGGGCCCGACACTGGTCAAACCAAATTAACACTTCACCATTCGTTATACACAGCAGAACTAGTCGCCATACTCACTTGCCTACAACACATCACTGCGCAACACATCACTACCCCTACTACAATATGCACTGACTCACGATCCTCCGTGGACGCCCTCGCCTCACTACACAACACCACACACCCCACGCTCCACGCCATCCGACACCTCTACAATGCCAACCACGCACACCTTCCACTCACCCTGCTCTGGATCCCTGGACATAGGGGCATCCCGGGAAATGAACGGGTTGACGGTCTCGCCCGCGCGGCGATCGACCTCCCCGCCAACCATAGAGCTCTGGTGCCCCCAGGGGATCTTCTATCCCTCACTAATAATTTATTTTACACATATATTCAGGACTGCTGGTCACATAACACCACACACATACACGATATCAAGCCCACACTCTCCAGCTGGCCCTCCTCCAACCAGCACACACGTCTGCACGAGGTGACACTTGCCAGACTCCGCCTGGGACACACCAAACTGACACACGATTATATTTTTAATAGACCTCACCGCCATCCACTTTGTAACACATGTCACGTGCGCCTTACCGTCACCCATATCTTACTTGACTGTCCAACATATGCTCCTCACCGTCGCTACATCATCCAGTATTTTACAAAGATCCATTCACAACTTTCGCTTCGAGCTCTCCTCGGGAATGACCACCCGGCACTCCTCGAGTTACTTTTCCGTTTCCTACAAGACACTAAACTCTCCGAACAGATATAAGCCTCCGTTACATTTCCTGATTCAAGCTAACCTGATGAAAGTTATATGACACGTGCCACAATCCGTAATGGCTGTATGACTCCGTTCCACATCTCTTCCTCACCGACGTCGCAAAACACATACATATAGGTTATCTCACACTAGGTAGACAGGATCCGATCCAATTTGGCTAATACGGACGGACTTCCTTTTAAATTGCGCTTGGTTTTTTACCTACGGGTTTTCCAAGCAGCTTGGTTTTCCCCTTTTAGGGGTTTCCAAGCCTTAACTTAAAACATACACCTACACATACAAGGCCGGGCCTGAATCCCACGACTCGCTCTGGGTGACAGGCCTCCGCTTCGCCAGCCAGGTCGCAGGTGGGCAGCGGAGCCTCTCCGTAGGCTGTGAAGCTGTCCACCCTCCAAATGTCCTTCCAGTGTTATGAGTGTCTGTATGTATGTATGTCTGAACATGTACGTGTATGCCATGCGTGTATCGTCCCTCTACGCCATGTTTCTTGTTTGACGGCGTCTCTCCTTTCTTGACTAATTGATATAACCGGATGTCACATAAGCCGGATTAACGTAATTCCTTCTTTAACGTAGCAATCTCTCGCAGATGGCACTTGCCTCCGCTAAAGGTTTAGGGAAAAAAATGTATATATATATATATATATATATATATATATATATATATATATATATATATATATATATATACATATACATATGCATATACATATACATATACCTATACCATACCTATACATATACATATACATATATATATATATATATATATATATATATATATATATATATATATATATATATATATATATATATATATATATACATATATATAATGTGTCGGCAGTGCACGCCGAATCATATGGCTCATGAGTCTGATACCATTGAGTCGGATCTGAATCGATTCAAATTTATGTCAGTCTGTTTGAGTCGCGAGTTGAATCATGCTTTGTGAGCTCTGAGTCTTAATTGAGTCGAATCAAATAATTTTGACCTGCTCTGAATCATGAGTTGAATCGGATCTCAAGATCCATGAGTCAAATGCGCAAATGCGAGTCAACTAATAAAATTTGAGTCGAGCACAAGTCTGCTCCTAAGCTGTTGTGTTAATTGAGCTCAAACTTTTGCGGCTGGATTCTGAGCCTAAGACAATCCTACGAGCTTATTTTCATTCATACATTAAACATTTTAAACATTAGGGTATGAAACTGCAATATTACCGGTCGATTTGTCGTGGAATGCCCCAGCAGTGTCTGATGAATCTGAAGACTGGGAAGAACGACCAATATATAATTTTCTCACATCACGCTGGAGGATATTTGATTTTCCTACAATGAACACACAGTTCCATTAGTTTTGTTCCTTAGAATCTGAGAAGTGTATATCGCAGGCACTTATGTCCTGGTATTGGCTCATGGTGTGGCTGTGATGCGCAGTGTTAAAATAATGTTTTTTCCGTTTTTTTTTATGTCGCAACGAGTATAGTAGGATGTCGAAATTCGCCATGAAAACGATGTCCCCTAACACGCGCCCTGGAGGGCCACTGAAATTTACGCGCACTGGAGGGGGTGGGGGCGGATTCCCCCCCCCTCCTCCCTAATATCTCGGGTTTTATTCAAGCTGGAGGAACAAAATTCTCGGGCTGGATGAGTATGGTAGAGAACTCTATTGTATGCAAATTTCATGACCCTAGGTCAATATCTTCAAGGTCAAGTGAGGTCACATATATCACAATTTTCTTGTTTTGCGTGGCTTGGCTTGTCATTGTTATGGATCGCTGTGATTGTGTTTAAATGCTCCAAAATGGGCATCAATTATGTTTTGGACATTACTAATGCTGCAATACAGATCCTAGACCCGGAATTTGACCTCAGGTCACTTATATAGCAGCACTTTATGAGGTCAGTTACCTGTTCCAGTTACGGAACCGGGTGCCAGCCCGACTGCTCCGTCGGGCGGCTCGGCGCAATCGGCTTCGCGAAGAAAGGAGTGAAGTACATGAATAAGGTATGGGAACGCTTAGATACACAATGATGACAAACAGTAGTTTTCAGGATGTGTAGGGAGTAACATGCAAAGTGACAATAATCGCATGATAGTTATTTACATTTATGACAACATTCCAGTTGACCAAGTTTGCTTCCATTAACCTGTCATGAACTTGACCTGACTTGACCTCCGTGACCTACCATGACCTTGAAACTATATAGCATAACAATATACATCAAACAAGTCGCTAGTGTTGTCAAGAACACTTCCCTTTTGCCAATATTCGGGAAGCTCATCAGCGCCGATTTTTGTGGTCTGGCGCTACGAAATGTTTTGACTTTAACGGCCCCTAGCTCGAAAATGTTCGGCCGTTTTCCGTTTTTCTTGCTTTAAACAACGTGCCAGACATTTCTAAGCAGGTGCGCGAAAAATGGCGTATATCGGCCCATAAAATCTGGAGGTATGTACGAAAAACCGGAGGGTGGGCGGATTTCGCCCCCCCCTCCAGTGCGCGTGGTAACATAACTTGTAAGCTCTTCAAGCACATTTTTGATCCAACAGCGTACTCAAACGTGCACATTTTTTCTTTGATTTGCGATATCTAATTTATGGATAGCTATTTAGAGATAGCAATACAAAATACCTATCCTCATGAACTGATATTGTATAACAGACCACATTAGAGGTAATCCTTTTACGTGGAATGGTGGCCAGAAATGTTCATGCATCACAATGGTGAGCATACGCTTTATACTTATCAAGAACATACTGTGATATTTTTTTAAAGCGACGAATCATATTATAAAATACAGGTACTAGGATACATGATGCAGACAACACACACACTAATTTTGCAAAGATATAAACGGTGAATGATGGCGCCGGAAATAAGATGAGGACATCTTCCGATGCACTCCGACTCTGCAACTGGCCCCAAAACTTCATTGTCCACCAAATCATTTTCAAAAATCATAAGTTTTAAAATCATTTTTAAGCGAAAATCATTCAAAATCATTCAAAATCATTTTTAAACGATGAATTATATTATAATAACACAGGTACTAGGATTCACGATGCAGACAACACACACAATAATTTTTTCAAAAAATACACGGTGACTGATGGCACCGGAAATAAGATGAGGACATCTTCTGATGCACTCCGACTCTGCAACTGGCCCCAAAACTTCACTGTCCACCAAATCATTCAGCTTTGCAGCTACCCTCAACCTGAAATATCCTGGGACTGGTCTATAATTCTGGAAAATTGAGCTAGAAATGAAATATGAAAACCTCATGAAAACTCATCACGAAGCACGATGTCGATACTTTGTTGGAAGGGATGTCGATTCAGTGTTCAGAAAGTGGTACATTCCACCTTATTTCACTTATAATCACTGGTGCTCCACAGATATATATGGGAGGAAATTATCGGATGTGAACTTGCCTTGCAACCTGGACGACCTAGCAGTATAAAATACTGCAGTAAAAAGCTCCACCTGCTCGTTTTGAGGTTTATGTGCAATTGATACATACGCCGATCTCCAGACTCGTAAAAATCCAACAAGAATCATTGACCCTAGCAAGGCGCACCACTGACAAATCTCACCTAAATGCGTCGTGCAACAAGAGAGTTACGTGAATGTGATATGATAACCAGGAACCTGGATATGACGCCCAGAACGGAACTCCTAAGCCTCCTCGGAGGTGGACGTCGTGATAGCATGCTGCTTCGCTGCATAAGGATTTTTTTTGCAGTTGCAGTCATGAGGATGGACAACTGAAGTGAGGCTTGCAAAAATCACCATGCAAGTGAAGTTGTTTTGTCATGTCGTTCTCCGCCTCCAAAGGAGCAAACCACTTGGCACCGAAGGAGCCGGGGTAACTTGTTAGTGTTGAACCAAAGCAAGTGGGCTGAATCAGAAGAGATAATTGAATTGCTGGGAAAACATGAAAACAAGAAAAACCCGAAGAAATTAAATGAAAACAGCGACGCGCACCCCGTATCTAGAAACTGCTATTCGTGGCATTGCAATTGTAAATAACTGCGCCGGAGGAGGTAAAAAAACCAAAAGTACTCCAATTTGTTCATGGATGCAAAAAACTTGCAATGCGGATGAGAGCAAACCGGACATCAAAATGGAGAACCGTTATTCCGGCTGTCTGTGCGTATGTATAACTTCCCGGGTTTGGGCGTTCGTCATCTCCCGGGGCGCTTCCACGTTGTCGTCGTCCTCCTGCTTGTCCCACGGTTGTCTCTCAACTGACATCATCGCCTGGTAGAGCACCAAGCTGCTGGCGAAGATGCCGGCACCCAGGTAGAACACATTGTTCCAGCGTTCCGCCGTTTGCTCCCCACGCACCATGGCGCCGGTGGCGATCGGGTTGAGTGCCGAGATGGCATTGCCGATCAGGTTGGCGATGGAGTACACAGACGCCGAGTAATTCGGAGAAATGTCCAGCGGATTGAGCAGGTGGCCGATTCCGATGAAGCCGTTGAACATGGCACCGAGGCAGATGAACAGGATGGCCACGGCCGGCTGGCAGCCGACGAGCGTCACGAGGAGCAGCAGGATGCAGCCGCCACCGCCAACCAGACAGGCAGCCGTGCGACGGATTACAGCCAAGGACAGCCAGCCGCGTTGGAGCGCGAGGTCTGCGGCCGCGCCAGTCAGCAGGAACGTCACGCCGCGGGACAGCTGTGGGAGGCCGCTCAGGGCACCGTTCGCCTTCAGGTCAAAGCCCAACACGTGCTTCATGTACGTCGGCAGCGACGTCAACAAATAGGTAAGCGCCCAGCTGTTGGCCGTCTCGGCGATAACGATGGCGAGAGCCGGAGGCGAGCGCAAGATGGCGGCGTACGGCGGACGCCGCCGCGTGCGGGCACGTGTGACATTGCCGGCGGCGATGCGGCAGCGCTCGACGTCGGACACGGCCGGATGTTCGCCCGGGGTGTCGTGCATGAGCGCGAACCAGGCGGCGCTCCACAGCAGCGCCACACCGCCAGCCGTGTAGAACACCGACCGCCAGCCAAACGCCGAAGACATCACACCCGCCGCAGCCGTGGTGAGCGACATTCCGAAGGCCGTAAACGCGTTGATGAAGCCAAACGCTCGCTGACGCTCATCCAGCGGGAACCAGCGTGCTAAGACCGGAAAAAGACTCGGGTATACAGGTCCGCAAGCAATGCCTTGGAGCGCGCGCACAGCAGCCACCCAGCCAGCGCCCCAACTCGCTGCGGTTGGCAACAACAGAGCTAGAGCTCCGTTCAGACCTTGTGAGACACCCAGCACACGTTTGCTGCCAAAGCGTTCGGCCAGAAACCCGCCCGGAACTTGTGTAACCAGATAGCCCCAGTAGAAACTGGACAGCAGCGTACCCTGTATGACTTCGTCCCAGGCGTACTCTCCGTCCTCGTCCTGCACCTCTTGCATCGGATCCACAGTGGCAGATAAGTCAGATATCTCTGACGAGTTAGCCGTCGCGACGAGCGTCCTGTTCAGGCAGGCAGCCGGCGTGGTTTGCTCCGTGTGCGGGATGGCAGTGTGGTTCACCATGGCAACCATAGCCACCGATAGGCTGACCCGCAGTGCCATCTGCACCATGCAGCCGCCCGTGACCAGGAACAGAACCAACAGACGTACCGGTGGACGACCATCATCTGGGAAAAGACAGATCCGGTGAAAAACATAAAATAAAAGGTACTCCGAATTGGCTTGCAAGTGAACTTTTCAACAACCACCCTCGACAGGTATTTTTGCCATCTAGGCTATCTCCAGGACTGATAGACCAACCTTAATACTCGCACGTCCGGCGGTCCGCGCCAACTTCGCATGTCCGGGGGGGCAGATGTCTGCCCCATAAGATTTCCGGAACTATGCTAGGTAGCGACAAACCGAAAACGGCGTTGGATAGCTGGTGATAAGCTCTATCGAAAGTATTTCGGTCATTTTTTCGCTCAGGTCAATATTTAGGTCACTGGGTCATCATAGGTCGAATTCGACCAGATCGGGTGGGACCCTCAGATATTGACACATATCTCAGGACCTGTAGCAGATAGAAACAAACGGCGAATGCTATTCAACAGCCCTTGAAATGTGCTATCGACAATACACTGTGTGATTTAAGGTCAGGTCAACTCCGAAACTATGACCTCAGGTCAAGGTCATGAGGTAGCCTAGGGAGATCATGTAATGTATCAATCGACACGTCTTGGCGATACAAGCACAATGACGGTAATTTCAGCCTTCTAGCTCAATGCAGTGCGATGTAATGCGCATAAATGTGCTAGTGATCTCAGGTGACCTCAGATGACCTTGGTGAGGTCACTGAGCAAAAATGTCAGCGGTAACATTGAGAATAGCTTCCAACTACACGCCATAACCGTTGTGAGGTCATTCCGAGAGCAAATATGTAACCAGGAAACATTTGTATATTTTACCATAGGCCTATAATAGGGGAAACCATGGCCGCGACATGACCTCAGGTCAATGCTACGAAAAAAACGATATATATATTATAGTCCCTGATGAGATCATGACGTGTTATAAGTTTGAAATCAATCCCCCAATTATTGTGGAATTGATGCCACCTAGACTCCGAGGGATGTTGGGTCACTTCGCCTGACCTGGTGACCTGACTTGAGATGACCCAGGGTCAAAAATTTCTGAGGATATGCGTAAAAGACTAATGAACAGCCATACGAGGTTTGGCCTTGCTAACCCGATTGGTATGGCGGAAAATTAGGAAAAACCGCAGGGGGGCAGATATCTGCCCCCCCCCCGGACGTGCGCGTGTTAAATTAAAATCGACACGCCCGGATCACACTTCCAGTTGCCAATGTGATTGAATCCTAGCTCATGCAAGAGGTCAGATCAGGCATCAATTCCGAAGCTCAGCAATCCTTACACACGCTACATGTAGTCAAACATGTTCATGACTTCTCGGCGTTCTGGACTACATTTGACGGCCACATGACAAAATTCAAGAAACATTTTTGAGATGGAGGAAACCGGATGTCCATCGGTATACGTTTTCCTATCCATTGGTTAGCTCACGCGTGACCATGTGCGATGTAAGTGCATGCGTCTGTTGTCTTGATGTGACTATTGCCGTCGTTAGCTCACGCGTGACCATGTGCGATGTAAGTGCATGCGTCTGTTGTCTTGATGTGACTATTGCCGTCGTTAGCTCACGCGTGACCATGTGCGATGCTGAGTGCATGCGTCTGTTGTCTTGATGTGACTATTGCCGTCGTTAGCTCACGCGTGACCATGTGCGATGTAAGTGCATGCGTCTGTTGTCTTGATGTGACTATTGCCGTCGTTAGCTCACGCGTGACCATGTGCGATGTAAGTGCATGCGTCTGCTGTCTTCAGATGTGACTATTGCCATCGTCGTTGTTCGGAGGTTCAGTGGTGTTTGATGTCGTCAGCGGCTGCGGCTCAGCATGTGACCGGCTGAGTGCGCTCAAAGTGGACACTTCGCACCCACTCAGCCCACACTCATCTTTTTCGTACTCTTAGAATGGCGCACGCTTTGTGTCATTAATGAAGTAGAAGGTAGTTCAGCGCGTGCAAATATGATGCTCTTCGACTTTATCAGCATCTTCACCATCATGCAAACCAACCAGACATTGGCTATACTCCGCAGCATGCTGAAAGCCTGAAAGCGACGATACTCTGGTGGGCAGAACCGACCTTCCAGTGGACTGCATCATGATGCTTGTATTTATACATATATGCATTTATACATATGCATATATATATATATGTATGCACATATATATATATATATATACATTTATATATATATATATATATATATATATATATATATATATATATATATATACATATACATGTATATATATATACATGTATATACATCTATATATATATATATATATATATATATATATATATCTATATATATATATATATATATATGGATATTTTTAATTCTTCCTTCTTAACAATGCGCACCCAATGAAGTAATCCGAATTCGTCCAGATTTTACATTGAAAGCATGTTGCAATGCTAACTGAGAAGTGTCATGCAGAGTATGGCTGCCTCCCAAATTATGCATGGGATGATTCATCCGGGAAGTGTTTCGCTACGATTTATCACCAGCTGTCACATATTTCGTGCGGATGCCAAGTGACGCAGCCCGTCGAGGACCGCAATGGCGTCAGTATGTGTGCTGGTTCGTTGTTTGTATTTAAAGCGGCTTGGTGAATGGTGAGTCGCGTATTTGATGTGGATACCGAGTGAAGGAGGCCACACCACCGTTAATATGTGTGCTGATTCATTACTTTGCACTTAAATTATAATATCGAGGAATCTCGCGCGTCATTGCGTGTGCACCACCTGGTTTCTTGGCTGGATCGATTGAGCGGCGGCTTAACTTTGCCAGCGAAAGCTTGGTCGTGGCGGTGCAATAAGCTTCACATGCTGTGTGGGTTTTGACACGCATTTCTTCGTATTTCGCCCGTCATCGCTGTGTAAACCGCATGACGAGGAAAACATCCACGTCTGGAATTTGTATTTGAATTGCGCGCCACTATAATTTTCATTCGATGCTTTGCCCTCTTCAATAGTGTGGACACTGATATTCATATAAGTGTAGGATATATAGCAAAATGTCCCTCCTATAGATAATATAGGAGGGACAGCTTTGTGTTCCACGAAAAAAGGGTAGTTGATATATTTTCCTTCGTCGCTCACTTCATTGCGTGTCGCTGTATTTGGTTCGTGACCTGTGATGCAAAACGTTAAAAATGGGCAAAAACAGGCAATTTCAGATTCTCCGCCAATGTACGTGGCACGTGACACGCGCCTGAAAAAAATGTTTCAGCTTAGGCGATTGGGCTGTTATTTCTGTACAAAAGTACTTAAATCTTGTAGAGGTCCGACACAGGGTTCGTATCCACGTTAAAGTGGATGCAGTTTCCAGCGATTTTGCGCTTCACTGTTTTGCCTTTCCAATGCTAATCCAATGGGTCTAAAACTCACTCTTGACATGTTTCTCGACACGTGCCACAAGTTCACAGTTCGTCTCACACGACAGCGGATGCGACACAGGTCATCCTTGAACAGTGGCCTACGTCATGGCAAGAATGCATTCCTCAATTTTCAAGCGTTCAACCTGGGCGTAATGGGCGCTACATAACCAGCAGCAGTCGAGTGCGCCCCTATGCCAAAATAATCAATCAATAGCCTGGGCGTATCGAAATCGACTATGTCAAAACATGTGGAATGGTCGTCCCCCATGTCGCACCTTAAAACCGCCGGGTTGGTTCGCCAACGAAAAAATTATCGTCGCCTCTAGAACGCCTCTCAATCGCTAATTCTGTCACGCCAGAACCGAACTGCGTATGCATAAAATCACACACTCGGCAATGACCAAGGGTGCGTTTTTTTCTGCGACATGGGGCGACGTGGTGTGGCCGCTGTCTTTTTGGCGGTCGAAGTCACAAATGGCTTCAAACTAGTGGAGAAAGCTTTAAAATGGGATGCTATGGTGGTGGTAGATGAAATACCGAATGCGTACGAGTTGAAGTATGGGTCGACAGTGCGATATTGTGCAATGGCAGTATAATGATGGTGCGACATGGTATGCGACTTGGGATGCGACATGCGACATGGTGTAGTGATCTTGCCTAAAACTAATCCTATTACTTCACACCGATATAGGTTATATATATATATACATCAGGAGCACCGCAAGGATTTCATGGAGGGAGCGGCGACAAAAAGGCCATGTTCCTTGACCTCGATAGGTAACTAGACAGACGACTGGACTTTTCAAAGGTTACCGACGACGGCGCCGCATATGGGCAAAACGTCGGCGCTGGTAAGCGCTGCGCAATATGTTGTGGATGAAAAGAGATAGTGCTGGGGCGGTGTAGGTGGTGAAAATGACTATCATTTTCAAATTATATAGTCATATATGAGCAAACACCTTTGCTTGATATATATTCAAATATCAAGCAAGGACCACACCATCTATTCCCCATTAAGCCTGTACTCCGACCTGCCGCGACCCTGCCGTTCATCCCTTTGCAGAGACAGATACCGAGGGCACAGGGGACATGTGTCTGCTCAATGCAAGGTGGCCCCAGGAAAGGTGGTGTGAGACTCGAGTGCACCCCTTTCTAATTTTCCAGCTAAAGGCTGGAAAATCGAGATAAAAATGTGCCCCTTAGAACCATGGAGTGCACTCCCTTGAATTTTCAGCCGAAGTCACCCTTCGAACAGCCTCGAGTGCGCCCCTCTCGAAATTTTCGGCTGAAGGCGCCCCTAAGGGCTCATCCAATGGCTTCAGACCTGCCCTCCTTCCATAAAAAAACCTCGATGCGCTCTTGCCCTCTTGGATACGCCCTTGGAAGGGGCCCCGGGCTGATAGAAAGAACTACAATTCAAGATGAAGTTCTGAGCGCACGGATGTTGATTTCTGAAGATTATTGGGGCGGGGGCAAAATACATGAAGGCAATGGATGGGACCAAATGGATTGGGGAGCACACTCCATTGGGTCACATGGTCCCATATTAGCGCTTTAAATTATTGGCTGTGGTGAGGGGGCGGGGGGGGGCGGCAAAGCCAACATTGATGGGCACTTCCCCCTCAAAAGTATATATAACTGCATCCCTGCCTGAACGTCAACCCTTGCCCTGCAGGATGGTCGTACCTGAGGCGGATTTAGGTACATATGCCCCCATGCAATATGGAACCTGCGCCCTTCCGGGAAGGCTCGATTGCTTCCCCTCATATTGTTTAGCCAGAAGCACCCCTTCAGTGTGCTCAAGCGCACGTCCCCCGCACGTCCCCCCCCCTCGCTAAACGGATTTATGGCCGAAAGCGCCCCTTCATATTTTTGTTTTCAGGGTGCACCCCCTGAGAAATGGCGCCCCCAGACAAATACCCCTCCCCATGACAATTCCTGAATCCGCCTCTGATTAGGATTCCACACACAGTACACATATGCTGTCAATTACAAACATTTCCATCGTCACTTTGCTAGCGTGTATAGGGTATCCGGGATTCTAATTTCATGGAGTAATTGAATGAGAAAAAGAGAGAGGAGAGAAAGAGAAAGAGAAGGAGAAAAAGAATATATACAGAATATATATATATATATATAGTACACATATGTATATATATATATATATATATATATATATATATATATATATATATATATATATATATATATAGATAGATAGATAGATACCAGGGGCGAGGAAACTCAGCCCACCTAAAATCTTGCTTCTTGCTCTTCCTTCTTTCATGATTTTGCGTCAAATTTGACTCATTTCACAACTAGCAGCATCGAACAGAGGAGATAATATAGTGAGTATGGACTTGGTAAATATATTTTAAATGGCGTGCCGCTTGGGCTCACAAACATTGCATTGCAGCACATGAGGCTGATGGTTTCTCCGTAACTCGGGAGATAGCATTAGTTGCGAGCTTTCATTCTCTATTTTTTCTTCTGAGAGTATCTTCTCGTTATAGACTTAGCTCAGTTGGGCTTCTGTGGCTCTTATTAACCCTTAGACCTTCATGGCCTTTATTGCTTTTGTCTATATTTTGGTTTTGTGCACTTCCACGACAAAGGTGGACAATGCTACTTTTGGCCAGTCGGTATTAACCATGATTAAAACCGCTAACCGCCGCCAAAACCTAACCGCTAAAACCGCCTGTTCAATTAAACTTGCCAACCATGGTTTCAGTCAATTTATCTTCCTATAGCATCTTCCCTTGATAAGCTCTCTGATTTCCTTCTTGACGGGTTCTCAGATTCCCCCTGTGGCTCTTGTTAAGCCTCAGACCTTGATGTTCCATGCTACACCAAGCTGAGTTTTACATTGTTATGCGGACGTGAACCAAAGAACAATCACAGTGTACACACACACGCACCCAGTGTTTCTAACACTGATCTTTGCACCGGATTGATAGACATTGCACCAGGTTACATAGATGCCCAGTTCCGTTCGTAGGTTCGTGTCCTCATGACATCAAATTCTGTCTTACCCCGGGATTCTTATTTAAATGGCTAAATACGTCGCTTGAAACCGAACATAAGCATCATATTTAAAATATTCATTCCCGATTGCTTCCCTTGTCATACGCAGAGTACTTTTTAAGTACAGCCAGAAACGTGATATTACACATCACTTCTTTAGCATCACACCTCCACCTACAACATCCTCCTGCGGCTGCCGGTGACGGAGATAACTAAAACCATTGGAGATCCCCGGAGACGTTCACTTGGCTTCAAGTGCCCTGCAATGGTTCTATCGCTGGCATCATTACAATTGATGGAAACTTGCCGAGATGCTGACGTAGGCTCCAATTATGTGCGCGGCATTTGAGTAACTAGGAAAACAACATCCCACCATTTCGTTGTGGGCAAAAGTTATTGGACATGCAATTCAATGCTCTGAACGGCAAGCATGCAGACGGCCAGCATTCCAGTCTGAGTGAGTGCATAACACAAATATACCGATAAGGGGATTGTTCCACCCAAACAATTGCCGTAGCTCAGACTGCTGTCAAGACGGAGAGGGAACTTAAGGAGGGGAAAATTATCAGTTCTGCACGCTGGGCAAGGTGCATTTCAAGGGAGCCTTATATCTTGGTACTTGCACTTGGGAACATAGTTTTTTCCCACGTTACACCGGATATGGAACATCTTCCGATTCTCAATGGGCGACATAAAACCAATACATGCCATTGAAGGTGAATGAAAATGTACCCAAGGAATGACATACAACACATCGCAAGCAATAGCATAGATCACACGCATGTAAGAGCAACGATTATAACATTACGTACGGTGGCGCTGCTCCGCATCAGCTGCCATTCCACTGCTACAACTGAGCCAGCTCGGTGAGCCAGGGCCCGCCATTCCACTGCTACAACTGAGCCAGCTCGGTGAGCCAGGGCCCGCCATTCCACTGCTACAACTGAGCCAGCTCGGTGGGCCAGGGCCCGCCATTCCACTGCTACAACTGAGCCAGCTCGGTGAGCCAGGGCCCGCCATTCCACTGCTACAACTGAGCCAGCTCGGTGAGCCAGGGCCCGCCATTCCACTGCTACAACTGAGCCAGCTCGGTGGGCCAGGGCCCGCCATTCCACTGCTACAACTGAGCCAGCTCGGTGAGCCAGGCCCCGTCTACTCAGCGACGGCAGTCTGGCAGGCCACCGTCCAAAGTTCGCGCGCCCACACACTGCCGGCGAGCCGCCGACAAACACCAGACTCCAAGCGAACCCACAGCTATCGAGAAGACCACCCCGCGCGCGTGCAGCACGACGTGGACCGGCGGGAGTCGTTCCTATTTCCCAAAGTTCACAATTTACAACATTCATAATTTCCAACACTCGGAAGCTAGCTTCCAAATTGGAAACCCACTTCTAAAAATTATAATTCAACTTCCGTCGAAAGGTCCGGTTAAGTTAGGTAATGTTAGGTAAGGTTAGGCTAGGTTAGGCTAAATTAGGTTCTATCCGGGGTACTTTGGAAGTTGACTTACAATTTTGAAGCTAACTTCCAAGTTTTAAAAATTATCTTCCAATTTGGAAGCTAACGTCCAAATTTGAACTCATGAAATTTTGAAAATATGAGCGCCTCCTGTCCGGGCTGCATTGAAAGTTCACTTCCAATCTTTTTAGGTTAACTTTCAATTTGGAAATTATGAAAGTGAGGAGTTATGCACTTTGGTTATTATATACAGTTATGCACAAGATATGATACGCCGCCGGGTCCGCCTGCGGTAATGACGAATGCTAAGGAGAGTAGCTTCTTCTTCCATTTCTACCTTTTTCGCACTACCTTCCTCAGAAATAATTTTGTACTCTCGACAGAGAAGCTCAAAACTGGGCTTCCGACCTTGTGGATATGATAGGCATCGTGCGTTAGTCATCTTTAATAATTGCACTACCTGTGGGGAATACGCTCGCTTGGAGCAGGCTAACAGCTAACATGGTTTACTGGTTGCCAATCTTCCTCAGGCGATGCTGCAGAAACTCTTCTTCGTGTCTTGGAGGAGTACGACTGCATCTGCCCAGATGTACTGCCAAAGACACGCCCCTGGGTAGCAGCCACACACAGCGGCATGGACATGCTAGTGGAGAGTGTGAAGGTGGATATACTTGTGACCGCTTAGAAGACGCCATTCTGATGTGAACTATTGCCCATTATGTCCATAGTAAAAAAAACATGCCCGTCAACTGCAACATCAATTGGCTTATTAGATAATCTGTTCTAGGCTTGAGAGCCGAAGTGTTGTCGAGCGTAGCCGCGCGTGCTCACATAAAATATGTTCTTCATAGGTTGTAGGCATCAAGAGAAACGATCATTTTTGTAAGGAGCAATAAACTAAACAACATTATATCCACCTTCGTTTGGCCAGGAACAGTACTGTGGAACCCTAACTAGTGTATTAATACTACATTCGAGGCTTTACCGCCGCGGTAGCTCAGTTGGTTATAGCTCTGGCTTGCGCTGGTTTTCCCAGTCCTGGCAAGACGTGTGGTTTCGCGCGCTCACATCTAGCCCCGGCCGGGGATCACTGGCAACTGGCCCGATAAGGCCAGGGAGGGGCTATTGGGGTGGCCGTGTCGGTGCATTGATGGAACGTTAAACTCTAGGATCAAAATCATGCCGTTGAATTGGAATTCCTGGATCGGGTGGTAGGGCCAGGGTTCACGCAACAAGATCTGCTTAGCAACAGAATCCTGGTTTATAAAGCCCCACCAGCAAAAATCGGACTAAATTGCCTTAAAGTAGATCCAAAGAAGTTTGCGACTGAGTTACCTGCATGTGAGCATGGCAGCGATGTTCGGTGCGTGACCTATGGACAACCATAGCTGGTACTCTTGGGAATGACTCATGACTGAAAACGACGAGTGCAGCATTTATGCAATGCTCTCCAATCTACCTTTCCTAGCCAAATAACGGTCGATGTAGTATTTATTATTGTGCTCATCATGGCAAAAACGCTATTCTATCTCCGTCATGACTACAACTTAAATGACAAATTCAATACGAGTGGGGTCGACACACAGATTGCCGTCCACATACATCAATAATTTCTCATTAACAGGAAGTTCAAAGCGTGACGTATGTTTCTTCAGCACGCTTGCATATTCAACACGCGCCCTGGAGGGCCTCTGAAAATTACGCGCTCTGGAAGAGGTGGGGGCGGATTCAACACACCCCCCCCCCCCTAATATCTCGGCTTTTATTAAAGCTGGAGTAACGAAATTATCTGGGTCGATGAGTATGGTAGAAAACTCTATTATGTGCAAATGTCATGACCCTAGGACAATATCTTCAAGGTCAAATGAGGTCACATATATCACAATTTGCTTGTTTTGCGTGGCTTGGCTTGTCATTGTTACGGATCGCTGTGATTGTGTTTAAGTGCTCCAAAATGAGCATCAATGATATTTTGGGCATTACTAATTATGCAATACAGATGCTAGACCCGGAATTTGACCTCAGGTCACCAATATAGCTGCACTTTATCAGGTGAGTTACCTGTTCCATTTACCGGAAATGGGCCGCCCGCCCTACTGCTCCGTCGGGCGGCTCGGCGCAATCGGCTTCGCGAAGAAAGGAGTGAAGTACATGAATAAAGTATGGGAACGCTTAGATACACAATGATGACAAACAGTAGTTTTCAGGATGTGTAGGGAGTAACATGCAAAGTGACAATAATCGCATGATAGTTATTTACATTTATGACAACATTCCAGTTGACCAAGTTTGCTTCCATTAACCGGTCATGAACTTCACCTGACTTGACCTCGGTGACCTACCATGACCTTGAAACTATATAGCATAACAATATACATCAAACAAGTCGCTAGTGTAGTCAAGAACACTTTCCTTTTGCCAATATTCTGGAAGCTCATCAGCGCCGATTTTTGTGGTCTGGCGCTACGAAATGTTGTGACTTTAACGGCCCCAACTCGAAAATGTTCGGCCGCTTTCAGTTTTTCTTGCTTTAAACAACGTGCCGGACATTTCTAAGCAGGTACGCGAAAAATGGCGTATATCGCCCCGTAAAATCTGGAGGTATGTACGAAAAACCGGAGGGTGGGCGGATTTCGCCCCCCCCCCCTCCAGTGCGCGTGGTAACATAACTTGTAAGCTCTTCAAGCACATTTTTGATCCAACAGCGTACTCAAACGTGCACATTTTTTCTTTGATTTGCGATATCTAATTTATGGATAGCTATTTAGAGATAGCAATACAAAATACCTATCCTCATGAAATGATATTGTATAACAGACCACATTAGAGGTAATCCTTTTACGTGGAATGGTGGCCAGAAATGTTCATGCATGACAATGGTGAGCATCCGCTTTATACTTATCAAGAAGATACTGTTATATTTTTTTTAAAGCGACGAGTTATATGATAAAAACACAGGTACTAGGATACATGATGCAGACAACACACACACTAATTTTGCAAAGATATAAACGGTGAATGATTGCGCCGGAAATAAGATGCGGACATCTTCCGATGCACTCCGACTCTGCAACTGGCCCCAAAACTTCATTGTCCACCAAATCATTTTCAAAAATCATAAGTTTTAAAATCATTTTTAAGCGAAAATCATTCAAAATCATTCAAAATCATTTTTAAACGATGAATTATATTATAATAACACAGGTACTAGGATTCACGATGCAGACAACACACACACAACGGAACTCCTAAGCCTCCTCGGAGGTGGACGTCGTGATAGCATGCTGCTTCGCTGCATGAGGATTTTTTTTTACAGTTGCAGTCATGAGGATGGACAACTGAAGTGAGGCTTGCAAAAATCACCATGCAAGTGAAGTTGTTTTGTCATGTCGTTCTCCGCCTCCAAAGGAGCAAACCACTTGGCACCGAAGGAGCCGGGGTAACTTGTTAGTGTTGAACCAAAGCAAGTGGGCTGAATCAGGAGAGATAATTGAATTGCTGGGAAAACATGAAAACAAGAAAAACCGAAGAAATTAGATTAAAACGGCGACGCGCACCCCGTATCTAGAAACTGCTATTCGTGGCATTGCAATTGTAAATAACTGCGCCGGATGAGGTCCAAAAAAGCAAAAGCACTCTAATTTGTTCATGGATGCAAAAAACTTGCAATGCGGATGAGAGCAAACCGGACATCAAAATGGAGAACCGTTATTCCGGCTGTCTGTGCGTATGTATAACTTCCCGGGTTTGGGCGTTCGTCATCTCTCGGGGCGCTTCCACGTTGTCGTCGTCCTCCTGCTTGTCCCACGGTTGTCTCTCAACTGACATCATCGCCTGGTAGAGCACCAAGCTGGTGGCGAAGATGCCGGCACCCAGGTAGAACACATTGTTCCAGCGTTCCGCCGTTTGCTCCCCACGCACCATGGCGCCGGTGGCGATCGGGTTGAGTGCCGAGATGGCATTGCCGATCAGGTTGGCGATGGAGTACACAGACGCCGAGTAATTCGGAGAAATGTCCAGCGGATTGAGCAGGTGGCCGATTCCGATGAAGCCGTTGAACATGGCACCGAGGCAGATGAACAGGATGGCCACGGCCGGCTGGCAGCCGACGAGCGTCACGAGGAGCAGCAGGATGCAGCCGCCACCGCCAACCAGACAGGCAGCCGTGCGACGGATTACAGCCAAGGACAGCCAGCCGCGTCGGAGCGCGAGGTCTGCGGCCGCGCCAGCCAGCAGGAACGTCACGCCGCGGGACAGCTGTGGGAGGCCGCTCAGGGCACCGTTCGCCCTCAGGTCAAAGCCCAACACGTGCTTCATGTACGTCGGCAGCGACGTCAACAAATAGGTAAGCGCCCAGCTGTTGGCCGTCTCGGCGATAACGATGGCGAGAGCCGGAGGCGAGCGCAAGATGGCGGCGTACGGCGGACGCCGCCGCGTGCGGGCACGTGTGACATTGCCGGCGGCGATGCGGCAGCGTTCGACGTCGGACACGGCCGGATGTTCGCCCGGGGTGTCGTGCATGAGCGCGAACCAGGCGGCGCTCCACAGCAGCGCCACACCGCCAGCCGTGTAGAACACCGACCGCCAGCCAAACGCCGAAGACATCACACCCGCCGCAGCCGTGGTGAGCGACATTCCGAAGGCCGTAAACGCGTTGATGAAGCCAAACGCTCGCTGACGCTCATCCAGCGGGAACCAGCGTGCTAAGACCGGAAAGAGACTCGGGTATATAGGTCCGCAAGCAATGCCTTGGAGCGCGCGCACAGCAGCCACCCAGCCAGCGCCCCAACTCGCTGCGGTTGGCAACAACAGAGCTAGAGCTCCGTTCAGACCTTGTGAGACACCCAGCACGCGTTTGCTGCCAAAGCGTTCGGCCAGAAACCCGCCCGGAACTTGTGTAACCAGATAGCCCCAGTAGAAACTGGACAGCAGCGTACCCTGTATGACTTCGTCCCAGGCGTACTCTCCGTCCTCGTCCTGCACCTCTTGCATCGGATCCACGGTGGCAGATAAATCAGATATCTCTGACGAGTTAGCCGTCGTGACGAATGTTCTGTTCAGGCAGGCAGCCGGCGTGGTTTGCTCCGTGTGCGGGATGGCAGTGTGGTTCACCATGGCAACCATAGCCACCGATAGGCTGACCCGCAGTGCCATCTGCACCATGCAGCCGCCCGTGACCAGGAACAGAACCAACAGACGTACCGGTGGACGACCATCATCTGGGAAAAGACAGACCCGGTGAAAAACATAATATAAAAGGTACTCCGAATTGGCTTGCAAGTGAACTTTTCAACAACCACCCTCGACAGGTATTTTTGCCATCCAGGCTATCTCCAGGACTGATAGACCAACCTTAACACTCGCACGTCCGGTGGTCCGCGCCAACTTCGCATGTCCGGGGGGGGGGGCAGATGTCTGCCCCCCCTAAGATCTCCAGAACTCTGCTAGGTAGCGACACACGGAAAACAGCGTTGGATAGCTGGTGACAAGCTCTATCGAAAGTATTTCGGTCATTTTTTTCGCTCAGGTCAATATTTAGGTCACTGGGTCATCATAGGTCGAATTCGACCAGATCGGGTGGGACCCTCAGATATTGACACATATCTCAGGACCTGTAGCAGATAGAAACAAACGGCTAATGCTTTTCAACAGCGCTTGAAATGTGCTATCGACAATACGCTGTGTGATTTAAGGTCAGGTCAACTCCGAAACTATGACCTCAGGTCAAGGTCATGAGGTAGCCTAGGGAGGTCATGTAATGTATCAATCGACACGTCTTGGCGATGCAAGCACAATGACGGTAATGTCAGCCTTCTAGCTCAATGCAGTGCGATATAATGCGCAGAAATGTGCTAGTAATCTCAGGTGACCTCAGATGACCTTGGTGAGGTCACTGAGCAAAAATATCAGCGGTAACATTGAGAATAGCTTCCAACTACACGCCATAACCGTTGTGAGGTCATTCCGAGAGCAAATATGTAACCAGGAAACATTTGTATATTTTACCATAGGCCTGTAATGGGGGAAGCCATGGCCGCGACCTGACCTCAGGTCAATGCTACGAAAAAAAACACGAGATATATATTATATTCCCTGATGAGATCATGACATGTTATAAGTTTGAAATAAATCGCCCAATTATTGTGGAAGTGATGCCACCTAGACTCCGAGGGATGTTGGGTCACTTCGCCTGACCTGGTGACCTGACTTGAGATGACCCATGGTCAAAAATTTCTGAGGATATGCGGAAAAGACTAATGAACAGCCATACGAGGTTTGGCCTTGCTAACCCGATTGGTATGGCGGAAAATTAGGAAAAACCGCAGGGGGGCAGATATCTGCCCCCCCCCCGGACGTGCGCGTGTTAAATTAAAATCGACACGCCCGGATCACACTTCCAGTTGCCAATGTGATTGAATCCTAGCTCATGCAAGAGGTCAGATCAGGCATCAATTTCGAAGCTCAGCAATCCTTACACACGCCACATGTAGTCAAACATGTTCATGACTTCTCGGCGTTCTGGACTACATTTGACGGCCACATGACAAAATTCAAGAAACATTTTTGAGATGGAGGAAACCGGATGTCCATCGGTATACGTTTTCCTATCCATTGGTTAGCTCATGCGTGACCATGAGCGATGTAAGTGCATGCGTCTGTTGTCTTGATGTGACTATTGCCATCGTCGTTGTTCGGAGGTTCAGTGGTGTTTGATGTCGTCAGCGGCTGCGGCTCAGCATGTGACCGGCTGAGTGCGCTCAAAGTGGACACTTCGCATCCACTCAGCCCACACTCATCTTTTTCGTACTCTTAGAATGGCGCACGCTTTGTGTCATTAATGAAGTAGACGGTAGTTCAGCGTGCGCAAATATGATGCTCTTCGACTTTATCAGCATCTTTACCATCATGCAAACCAACCAGACATTGGCTATACTCCGCAGCATGCTGAAAGCCTGAAGGCGACGATACTCTGGTGGGCAGAACCGACCTTCCAGTGGACTGCATCATGATGCTTGTATATGGGCGGCGCTCAATGCAAACATGTGTGTATATACTATTATTGAGACCACATGCATTTATACATATGCGTATATATATATATATATATATATATATATATATATATATATATATATATATATATATATATACATATATATATATATGGATATTTTCAATTCTTCCTTCTTAACCATGACCAACCAATGAAGTAATCCGATTTCGTCCAGATTTTGCATTGAGGGCATGTTGCAATGCTAACTGAGAAGTGCTTGCTCTTCTGTACCAGGCAGAGTATGGCTGCCTCCCAAATTATGCATGGGATGATTCATCCGGGAAGTGTTTCGCTACGATTGATCACCAGCTGTCACATACTTCGTGTGGATGCCAAGTGAAGCAGCCCGTCGAGGACCGCAATGGCGTCAGTATGTGTGCTGGTTCGTTGTTTTGTATTTGAAGCGGCTTGGTGAATGGTGAGTCACGTATTTGATGTGGATACCGAGTGAAGGAGGCCACACCACCGTTAATATGTGTGCTGATTTATTACTTTGTACTTAAATTATAATATCGAGGAATTTTGCGCGTCATTGCGCGTGCACCATCTGGTTTCTTGGCTGGATAGATTGAGCGGCGGCTTAACTTCGCCAGCGAAAGCTTGGTCGTGGCGGTGCAATACGCTTCACATGCGGTGTGAGTTTTGACACGCATTTCTCCGTATTTCGGCCGTCATCGCTGTGTAAACCGCATGATGAGGAAAAAATCCAGGTGTGGAATTTTTATTTCATTTGCTCCCCACTATAATTTTCATTCGATGATTTGCCCTCTTCAATAGTGTCGACACTAATATTCATATAAGTGTAGAATATATAGCAAAATGTCCCTCCTATAGACAATATAGGAGGGACAGCTTTGTGTTCCACGAAAAAAGGGTAGTTGTTATATTTTCCTTTCGTCGGTCACTTCATTGCGTGTCGCTGTATTTGGTTCGTGACCTGTGATGCAAAACGTTAAAAATGGGCCAAAAACGGCCAATTTAAGATTCTCCACCAATGTACGTGGCACGTGACACGCGCCTGAAAATGTTTCAGCGTAGGCGATTGGGCTGTCATTTCTGTATAAAAGTACTTAAATCTTGTAGAGGTGCGACCCAGGGTTCGCGAGTTATCCACGTTAAAGTGGATGCAGTTTCCAGATATTTTGCGCTTCATTGTTTTGCCTTTCCAATGCTAATCCAATGGGTTAGCATTGGATTGGCACAGCAATGGGCTAATCCAACTCACTCTTGACATGTTTTTCGACACGTGCCACAAGTTCATAGCTCGTCTCACACGACATCCGATGCGACACAGGTCATCCTTGAACAGTGGCCTACGTCATGGCAAAAATGCATTCCTCAATCTTCAAGCGTTCAGCCTGGGCGTAATGGGCGCTACATAACCAGTAGCAGTTGAGTGCGCCCCTATACCAAAATAATCAATCAATAGCCTGGGCACATCGAAATCGACTACGTCAAAACATGCGGTATGGTCGTCCTCCATGTCGCACCTTAAAACCGCCGGGTTGGTTCGCCAACGAAAAAATTATCGTCGCACCTAGAACGCCTCTCAATCGTTAATTCTGTCACGCCAGAACCGCACTGCGTATGCGTAAAATCACACACTCGGCAATGACCAAGGGTGCGTTTTTCTGCGACATGGGGCGACGTGGTGTGGCCGTTGTGTTTTTGGCGGTCGAAGTCACAAATGGCTTAAAATAGTGGAGAAAGCTTTAAAATGGGATGCTATGGTGGTGGTAAATGAAATATTGAATGCGTACTTTACACCGGATTTGCACCGGATTGATAGACATTGCACCAGGTTACATAGAAGACGGCCAGCATTCCAGTCTGAGTGAGTGCAGAACACAAATACACTGATAAGGGGATTGTTCCACCCAAACAATTGCCGTAGCTCATACTGCTGTCAAGACGGAGATGGAACTTAAGGAGGGGAAAATTATCAGTTCTGCACGCTGGGCAAGGTGCATTTCAAGGGAGCCTTATATCTCGGTACTTGCATTTGGGAAGATAGTTTTTTTCCGACGTTACAACGGATATGGAACATCTTCCGATTCTCAACGGGCGACATAAAACCAATACATTCCATTGAAGGTGAATGAAAATGCAACGAAGCAATGACATACAACACAACGCAAGCAATAGCATAGACCACACGCATGTAAGAGCAACGATTATAATATTACGTACGGTGGCGCTCCTCCGCATCAGCTGTCATTCCACTGCTACAACTGAGCCAGCTCGGTGAGCCAGGCCCCGTCTACTCAGCGACGGCAGTCTGACAGGCCACCGTCCAAAGTGCGCGCGCCCACACACTGTCGGCCCGCCGCCGACAAACACCAGACTCGAAGCGAACCCACAGCTGTCGAGAAGACCACCCCGCGCGCGTGCAGCACGACGTGGACCGGCGGGAGTCGTTCCTATTTCCCAAAGTTCACAATTTACAACATTCATAATTTCCAACACTCGGAAGCTAGCTTCCAAATTGGAAACCCACTTCTAAAAATTATAATTCAACTTCCGTCGAAAGGTCCGGTTAAATTAGGTAATGTTAGGTAAGGTTAGGCTAGGTTAGGCTAAGTTAGGTTCTATCCGGGGTACTTTGGAAGTTGACTTACAATTTGGAAGCTAACTTCCAAGTTTTAAAAATTATCTTCCAATTTGGAAGCTAACGTCCAAATTTGAACTCATGAAATTTGGAAAATATGAGCGCCTCCTGTCCGGGCTGCTTTGAAAGTTCACTTCCATTCTTTTTAGGTTAACTTTCAATTTGGAAATTATGAAAGTGGGGAGTTATGCACTTTGGTTATTATATACAGTTATGCACAAGATATGATACGCCGCCGGGTCCGCCTGCGGTAATGACGAATGCTAAGGAAAGTAGCTTCTTCTTCCATTTCTACCTTTTTCGCACTACCTTCCTCAGAAATAATTTTGTACTCTCGACAGAGAAGCTCAAAACTGGGCTTCCGACCTTGTGGATATGATACACTGTAAAAAAAAATCAGTACTCAGGGAGTAATCGGAGGTACATAAAACCCATCTAGTATCAATATGGGGCATATTCTAGCACCTTTTTGTAAAAAGTGGTAGGCTTGCATTCTTCGAAGTACAGAGGGAGTTTTCGAAGTATCATTTTCATGTCAAGTATTCCGACAATACTTTAAAAAGTATGAAAAGTGAGGTACTTTTGTTACACCCTTTTTCCGTCACTTCACCTCCGCCCGCGGGTGAACTGCCAGATTTGCGCATGCGCCGTGCAGCGTGCGATTTGAAGTACGTGGGGTGTTGGCTGGGTGTTGCGGGGAGGTCATGGGCGATTGCAGGGGTACCGCTGCCACCTGCGTTCTTAATGTCAGGTAATGAAAAGGAAAAGCATGCTAATGAGAGTTTAAGTTTACACTGTGCCACCATTTTCTTTCGTCCTCGATCCTCCATCTTTGGCGTGGCGCGGATTGTTGCGATTGTTATTATAGCAAGTTGAGCTGGCGGATGAATGTGAGTATTAACCTGATTTTTTCCTAAAAAAGAGGTAGGTATGTACCTACCTGTAATTGCCAGGCTGAAAATGTGTTTGTGCTCATGGTATAAGCTGGGTATAGGATTTACACTAAAAAGCGGCTTGCTCAATTATTGGTGACTGCACTCCACTGTCACATGACAAGATTATACCTACCTCTTCTGTAATGATTGAATCCATTGACATGTGTTTCAATAAAAGCATATCAATATAAAACAGGAAAATACACAGCATTCATCTCAGTGCCCACAATTTCTCCCTCCCAGGGGGTGGTATAAGGGGGGCAGGGGGGCAGTTGCCCCTCCCTACAAATTCTGGGAGGGGGCACTACCTAGTGGCCTATTGCTTCTTAACCCCCCCCATCCACCCCCTGTAGGATTGGACCTTTAATTTGAATTACTAATGGGGGTCCTTGCCAGAATTCACTTCCTGCACCCCCCCCCCCCCCCCCCCCCCTCCCAGGACTGGACTGGATGTTTGATTACTATCCAGCTGGGTTCATTGAGACTTCACATGGCTAATAATGATCCACTCACCCAGGGGGCACCATGGGACATTTTTACAACTTTTAGGATACCCAACATCAAGGCAGGCAATTTAGTATTTTGACTTAAAGCCAGAGAGTACTTAATTATTTTGATACAGAGAATATTTTAGTGCAAGCTAACAACCATTTTTTCTCTCAAAATGGGAGGGATAGGGTATGTGCCAAGAATTGTGATATGGAAATTATTTATGATACTAAAATGCACACTTTCATCATTATTTTTAATTGTTGACCACATAATAACATTTTAGAAGATATCTGGATAGTAGGTATTTATTTGGACAAGGAAAACTATATGTAAGTTAACAATCATATGAGAAAATTGACTCCATTCTTTGATTATTTGTTCTAATCTCTACAACAATATGTGGAGTCTAAAACTGAGTTGGGCTGCCACCACCAGGCTGACTTTCAGTTTGGTGCACTTCAAAAATGTTAACTTATAAGTGTTTTATAATGGGGCATTCCTTATGAATGTCTCCAGTTTTGTTTTGCCAAGAATCAAATCTTCATTTTCCCCACTTATAATGTATGAGAATAAAATGTCTTAGGACCAAAAACCATTAAGACAGGCCAAAAATGCCTACCTTGCCCAACAACCATGGTCAGGTTGGAGGTAATCATTTAGCAGGTGTCACACTTGGGAAATTATGTCCCATCTTGGGAAAATTATCTTGAAGATTATGGGGTTTAGGGTAGGCTTTAGGTCAGTTTAGGTTACATCAGTTTTGGTTAGGTCAGGTTAGGTCAGGCTGGGTTAGGTTTTAGCCCCACCTTGGGAAATCAATCATGTGAACATTTCCCAGTGTGTGACGCCTGCTAAATGAATACCAAAAAAACTACAGGTGATGAATGTATGGCAACACATGTGATGTCTGCTATTATAATACAAAATATTCTTGCTAGTGTAACAGTTGAAGCTTTAAAACCATATTTCAAACCAGAACAGTGAGCTTAAATGGCTGTACTATATGCTGATCACAATATTAAACACAGAGCACTGCCCACTAGGGATGGGGAATTTTAGCCACCTGGTGGTTTAAACCAGTTTAAACTGGCAGGCATAAATTAATTTAAGCCACCCTGGCTTAAATTATATTTCTGGTAGGGCTGGAGAGCAGTGACTGAGAAAAGTTAGGGAAGCATCAATTGAATCCATGCACATTTATTTGCACACACAAAAAGAAAAACAACGAACAGATGTACATGTGTTAAATTATCATTCCAAAATGTGTTACATTCCATTTTATGTGCAAAAACACTCCCTAGAATTCCCCAAGACTCTGGCTGGGTTCTGGGTATGCCCTCCACAAGCCAGATGTTGACCCATTAGGTACCTAGCCATTTGATAGCTAGGTGCCTGTTCTATGTTAGCTGAAAAGTGACTATTTGAGCCACATCAATTGTGCTGTTTTTGGCATAGTTTTCCCATTGTCTTACTGATAGGTGCCTACCTACATATATTCATAAATAACAGTAAGCAATCTGTTATCTATCTATTGTACATTTTCACACATTGTGAACTATTGCACACCTTCTATGGCATGGTATAGTAGTACATTATTTCCTGTTTGCACTAACTTACACTGATGGAAGTGGAGACAATGGATTGTGTGTGCTGTGTTGTGATGTATGCAGCGGCACAACCAGAGGGGGGCTAAAGGGGCTATAGCACCCTCCGGAAGCAGCTCATGGGGCCCTGGATGTATGCGTCAATATATGATGGTAATAGTTCTAAACCTGGGCTGACAATTCAAACTATAGTTAACTTGTTGGTCAGGTCAATAAGCCATTTTGTCTGTATTTAAGTCCATCATAGCCTAATATATCCAGCCTGATGTAAACCATTTATTTTTGGGGGCACACCTACCGCTGCTTCCTTGGAGGTGGCAGCACATTTGAATCCATACACATTTATTGCACACAAAACCAATGAACAGGTGGACACACGTTAAAAACGGAAGCAGCAATAACCCATGCCTCACCCCCACCCAGAGAGGTGCAAAAAAACAGGGCTATACACCACCAACCTACCACCAGCAGCCCAGGCACAGGGAGAACCCACAGTGCCAGACTGCTAGAAATTTGTTACCTAAACAATGAAAGTTTGACCTGGGTAGGTAGGTATCTAGCTTAGTTTGCATTTATCACATTTTTAGAGCCCAATTTGTTCAACAAATTCAGTGCTGGGGGCCTGGGATGACCTCCAAAATACTACAAGGCACCAGGGAAGTCATGTGGCTGATAATATATTTGGTGTGCTTATGTTATCCTAGCACTAAATTTAATGGTCATCCCAGTGCTGAATTTGCAAACTGAGGCAACTGAAACTTACAAATGCATGATTTTGGTGCTGCTGGTGTCCATACTTTGGCCTAGAAACTGTCAATAACCATCTGGTCATGCACAGTAGGTCATCATTGCATGTATTTTACACTTTCATTGTGTTGAACACCAACACTGTCAATGTACCCATGGTTTGTGAGCCTTAGAAGTGTCATGAATTTAAGCTGGCCTAAATAATAAAAGCCAGTTTAAACCGGCTGAAATTAATAAAAGCCACTGGCTGGCATAAGTTCAATTTAAGCTGGCTTTTTCCATCCCCTACTGCCCACTGAAGCTAGTGGCACATGGTCCTGAAATTCATTTTGAGAAAGGTGGGATTTATGTAAGCACTGAGGCAAGAAACAGTTATTCTGTAAGACAAATCATTTTATCTGTGTTTTTTAGTGTTTCTTCTCTGGTATTGAAGCAGTAAAAGCATTCCTTCTCTGGTATTTAAGCAATAAAGCTGAAAACTTGGGCTTGAGAGCCCTACCAGTGAGTCCAGACCATCTCAAGTGAGGTCAAAACAAAACAAAAAAGCAAGGTTTTCCACTTAAAATTTTGAATTTTAGAACACTGCAGTGGCACCCCCATACCACTCAATAGCCTACACCACCCATGCAGGCAATGTTATGCGCTCTGTAGGTATGCATCACAAGCATCCACAGTGCCATCTATGCCTTCAGGGTAATGAGATCTCCAGCATTGCCACCTATTCTGGCACCACCCACACCAGGTGCTGCTAGCTATACATTGCATCATTTAGACCCATCTCTCAGCAGCCCTTAATCAATGTGGGCAATCTCGTTTGTCAACATCAAGATCATCCCTTCAAGCAACCCTTATTTGCTCCAGATGACCCTGTTCTTTATAGCCAATACTACAGGGAATTATTGATCTGCAGATGAATGGCTGAATTTAGACATTTTGGAGTGGGATTAAGTCTAAGATGAGGCTCATCTTTGCATGTCAGTGGGGAACTATGGTCAGTATTTCAAAAAGGGTCTCACCCAAATATGCTACCATTTGCTAAAAGTGGGGATGCATTTATCCATATTTGGGAATACTATCTGCGATTATTGGGCTCTTGCTAAGAAAACCCCCTGTATGGGCCAAAATGCCAAATATGATATTTTCTGTCCAATTTGTGTATTTTTTTAAAAAAAAAAACTCAATAATGCACATGTATGGTTTCAATTCCATTGAAAAGGAAATTAAATATTGTAGAAATATCCCCGTGTACCTCAAACAGTCCCACTGAGGTTTATTTGTTTAATTTCTGAAATTAAAACTTCTGACTCACAGACAAAACGAGGAACAATTTTTGAGGGGAAAACACTCACAAGTTTGGCTCAATTTAGGAGTCATTTTTTAACTCTGGGGGATCTAGACATTGAGTTTAGGGAAAGGGCATGTCCTGATTTTGCTGACAACAATTTGCCAGAAGCTGTTAAGTGTGTGTGGGGGGGGGGGGGCTGGAAAGCAATTTCTGGGGGTAATTTTGTTTGGGTTTTTCTCTGCAGTATATCTGTGGGGGTCCCCCTGGGTGGGGGGGCGGCTCGCGTGGCGGATCGACGCCCTCCTATCAGCTGATATGACATCAGCCCTTGTTCCACAAGTCAGGGTGGAGGGTTAGCTATTCTGGGGTGACAGATTTTGCACCATTTGCCTAGTTTTTACAGGGTGTTTAACCATTGTTGAAACAAAGTAGCGGCCTTTCAGATCGTCACTAATGACTTTATTCTCTTTCTCCTTTCACATTATTGCTGGGAAATAGTTAACATTTTGATATATTGAACAAAATATAGTGAAGTCATGCCCTGGACGATGGAGCAGAAGATCTTTTGTGTGAAGACATATACGAAACTCCTGTGTCACAGGGTTGAAAGACTTAGTTTCGTATATGTCTTCACACAAAGGATCTTCTGCTCCATCATCCAGACATGACTTCACTATATTCTGTTCAATATATAAAATGCTAACTATTGCCCAGCAATAATCTGAAAAGAGAAAGAGAATAAAGTAATTAGTGACGATCTGAAAGGCCGCTACTTTGTTTCAATAATTGTGAAACACCCTGTATATCTGAAGTGTAGCTCAGATTTGCCTCATCTCACGTAGATGACGGGTTGTCGTTGAGGCGGTGTGTGGGGTGGATTCGCGCCACGGCCGGTGGTTTAATGTGTGTGGTTGAAAAGGCGAATATATATTCGGGTTGCATTTTTACTTTTTACACCCAGAGAGGCGGTTTTCGCGGAGTTTCGCGGGGAGTAAATGAACCCACGGCGTGGGAAATGCATGCTAACCATAGGTGCTAAAGTAAGTACCTTTCGGTTTAGCACTATATGGGGAGTGGGTTTTGACAGCCGCCCCATACGGTACTAGCGTAAGTACCAGTACACCTCTATGCAAGTACCCAGAAGGGTGTTTTAAAAGCACCTTTCACCTTGAAAAGTACCCGGGTGTGAAATCCCAGGGGTGCTCAGAAAGTAGGTATAGTGAGGTAATCGGCAAAAGTACCGAATGCGAGGTTTGAAAAACTTCGTATGGGTAGTGGTTTTTGACAGCTGGAAACACCTCACAGGGTGCTACATTTTTTTTTTACAGTGTACCGACCGTAACGACATCACGTACGGTCAGTACCAGCGCCGTAGCGAGCGTACGTATGAACGGTCTCTACCTACCGTTCGGCAGTGGAACGTGCATACTTTCGGTACGTACGGGCGGTGCCGGCTGGGGTGGAGTGGAGGCCGATTGTGACCTCATTTCAGCCTGAAGACATTGACCTGGGGTCATGAAATGCATACTACAGCGAGTTCACTACAGCCATAATTCCTCCAAATTGTGTGCTTCTAATTTCAGATCTCAGGTTGCCAACCCCCCCCCCCCGGTGAACTTTATGTGAGAGGCATGCTGACCGGGGATCTTCTGCACTTCCTACGGTAGCGATCAACTCGGCAGTGAAGACCGTGGCGTATGGCGGCAGGGAAAATGATCTTGTGACGAATCCTCTCACGAAGGTACCTCCCACTCCGGTGTCCGGTGTTCCGATGGCACCTCCCACTTCCATCTTCGAGCCATCCGTGTAGGTGATGAGGTAATTATGATGCGTTGTGGATATATGTCACATGTCATATGTCATATGACACATCTCGCTTTCTGACGTCAGCGAGGGACTATTTTTCGCGCCGAAATTTATTTCGACACAAGTGCCCAAACCTAACTGGTAGCTTAAGCCAAGAGAATGGCAAGGCTCGTGACTCAGTGCAGGTGCGAGGAAGAATCCTTCTTCCCGCAGAAGCAGGAGCGAGTGATCAGCTGAAGAAGATAATGACTAGGATGTGGGATGACGACGTAACTTTCGCGTGCAAAAAAGACGAACTGATCATGGAATACGGCTCCAGGAAGTGTGCCCAGCACGAGCCACATCAAAACGCCCACATCAGAGAAAAAATCAGAGAGCTGGGGCGGCTCCTTCTGCAGCTGCGAAAAACGTCCACGGATGACCACAGATCCAGTCTTGCGTCGTTCATCCAACCGTCCCGTTTCAAGGACGTGATCGAAGCTGTTCAGCAGCTGACGGGCTTCACATCTGGGAAGTGTCGTACGCCGTCTCTGGCTCTCAAACTGGGTCATGCGCTTAATGAATGCGCAGGAATATTGCAAAGGCGCAGCATCATGTCTGGTAACGTAGTCTTACGACAGACCGCAGATGACTTCATAACTCTCTACGAGAAAGAATGGAAGGTATGTGTCTCAAAACGTGCCTTAAGCACGCTCTACGAGAGGAAATGGAATCGAGACGACGAGCTGCCCGTGACCGAAGACGTGCGCCGTGTACACACTGTCATGCAGGAGGAGCGAGAGCTGGCGAAGCAAGAGCTGGAAGAGGAGTTGACGATGCGTCGCTACTCAAGGTTAGCACAAGTTACCCTCGCCTCTCTAATCCTTTTCAATAGAAGGCGACCAGGAGAAACCGCCAGACTAACTGTAGACATGTACACAAATCGTGCAGAAAAACGCCATAGCAGTGAAGTTCTTGAGTATCTGCCGCCCATGGAAAAGAAAATGGCTGAAGAGTTGGGCTATGTGATGGTCAAGGGAAAACGGGGCAGGGGCGTTCCAATCCTCCTCACAAAGTCCGCGATATCTGACCTGGACCAGCTCATAGCCTGTAGGAATAGTCTGGGCATTCAGGGCGACCTCATTTTTGTTAACAGTGCCCTCTCCGACGCGATGCCCATCAGGGGCAGCGATGTCATAAGAATTTACGCGCAGAAGGCTGAAGCCGAAAACGTGACAGCCACAAAGTGTCGGAAGCAGATAGCAACTATGTTGCAGCTCCTTGTAACAAAGTTGGTTTTTTAGGCATCTTAATCCGAGCCATTCAGCCCCTACCCCCACCGTTCCTGGCGCGACAAGTTTCTGGCACGTAACTGGCGCTCGCCTGTCTGGTGCTGACAAGGCAAGCCACCGCCAGGTCGAGCCGGTCAGTGGACATTGCCCTGTCCCCCTCCCCTTTTCAGCGCGCCCGGCCGCCGCACCCGTGACCTCTACCGTGCAGCCGAGCCTTGCACCACCCCCTCCCCTTTCCGGACGACGCCCCGCCGCCGCTGTCACCCCAGTACCCTGAGCGACCGCCGCCGTCATCAGGTGGTAGGAATGCCAGTGATGTGATGTGAATGTGGTTGTCTGGGATGAAGTGATCGTCAGATGTTGGGCTGCAGCGCTCCGAACCTGTCGGCCGTTTGCATGCAGCGCGAGAGTTTCCAAGTTGGCATTGTAGCAGCTCACGTGTCCGGCGCCAGGCCGACCGAGGCTGCCGAAGTGGACTCTCAGCACCAGTTCCCACGGATGGGGACCGATATGCTGAGATCAGAGTCTGTCTCTGATGTCTCAGAGAGATGTCGCGCCCGACTGCAGTACAGTGCACAGGGTTCAGAGAGAGCCATTGTGCTCTCTAGACGCCAGTTCCCGATAACTGATGAGGATGTAAGAAAGTCAGTGGCCAGGCTCAAAAGTGGGAAAGCTCCTGATTGGGACTCCATAGCTCCTGATCACTTGTTGCATCTATGGCCAGGTGTCTTGTCCATTCTGACTGTCCTGTTCAATGCAAGTATGGACCACTGTTTTCTGTCAGATGATTTGATATTTTCCCTGCTGGTGCCCATCATCAAGGACAAAAGTGGCCCATTGGATGACACATCAAACTACCGAGCAATAGCTCTCTCTACCAGCATATCTAAAGTGCTGAAGCTCATCCTTGTAGAACGGCTAGAGCCGTTTTTACATACAAATGAGGCTCAGTTTGGCTTCAAAGCCGGACACTTCAGCACCCAGGCTACATATGTTTTCAAGGAAACTATTCACCACTACACCAGGCAGGGTAGCCCAGTCTACGCCTGCTTCTAAGATGCCAGCAAGGCATTTGACAGAGTTTGTCATGCAAAGCTTTTTCAAATACTAGCTGACAGGGGTGTCCCGACAGCATACCTCGGACTTCTAATTACGTGATATCGGTCCCAACAGATGGGAGTGAGGTGGGCTGACAGTAGATTGGAACCATTTTCTATTCAGAATGGCGTCAGACAAGGGGGAAATCTCTCACCTCTGCTGTTTAATGTGTACATAGATAAGCTTTTATGCGATTTGCAAAAGACTGGTGTGGGTTGTCATGTTGGACTGCATGTTGTAAATGTTCTGGCATATGCTGATGACATTGTTCTGCTGGCCCCCACTAGGGCAGAGCTTCAGGTGCTAGTTAGGTCGTGCGAGACCTTTGTAGCCTCGATGGATGTGAAATTCAATGTTAACACTCACACGTCCGGCGGTCCGCGCCAACTTCGCATGTCCGGGGGGGGGGGCAGATGTCTGCCCCCTAAGATCTCCAGAACTATGCTAGGTAGCGACAAACGGAAAACGGCGTTGGATAGCGGGTGACAAGCTCTATCGAAAGTATTCCTGTCATTTTCTCGCTCAGGTCAATATTTAGGTCACTGGGTTATCATAGGTAAAATTCGACCAGATCGGGTGGGACCCTCAGATATTGGCACATGTCATCAGATATTGGCACATATCACAGGACCTGTACCTGATAGAAACAAACTGCAAATGCTATTCGACAGCCCTTGAAATGTGCTATCGACATGCGCTGTGTGATTTAAGGTCAGGTCAACAGATGGGTCACCGAAACTATGACCTCACGTCAAGGTCATGGTGTAAACTAGGGAGATCATGTAATGTATCAATCGACACGTCTCGGCGATACAAGCACAATGACGGTAATTTCAGCCTTCTAGCTCAATGCAATGCGATATAATGCGCAGAAATGTGCTAGTGATTTCAGGTGACCTCAGCTGACCTTGATGAGGTCACTGAGCAAAAATGTCAGCGGTAACATTGAGAATAGCTTCCAACTACACGCCATAACCGTTGGAGGTCATTCCGAGAGCAAATATGTAACCAGGAAACATTTGTATATTTTACGATAGGCCTATAATGGGGGAAGCGATGGCCGCGACCTGACCTCAGGTCAATGTTACGAAAAAAACCGTGATATACATATTATAGTCCCTGATAAGATCATGACGTGATATAAGTTTGACTTCAATCGCCCAATTATTGTGGGAGTGATGCCACCTAGAACTCCTAGGGATGTTAGGTCACTTCGCCTGACCTGGTGACTTGACTTGAGATGACCCAGGGTCAAAAATTTGAGGATATGCGGAAAAGACCAATGAGCAGCCATGCGAGGTTTGGCCTTGCTAACCCGATTAGTATGGCGGCAAAGTAGGAAAAACCGCAGGGGGGCAGATATCTGCCCCCCGGACGTGCGCGGATTAAGAAGACTGTCTGCATGATGTTTAGCCCTCAAAAACCATACTCGCCATCACATCTGTTGTGTAACCAAGGGCCACAAGTACTCCTCTGTGGAAAACCGCTTGCGTGGGTCCAGAAGTTCAGATATCTGGGGCACGTAATTGAGTGCAACCGGAGTGATTGTGCAGATATGCAGAGGACCAGATGCGCACTGTACTACCAGGTAAACATGCTCTGTGCTACGTTAGGATATTCAGACAAGCTCATGCTAGTTAGGCTGTTTAAGATGTACTTTACCCTCTATGGGTGTGAATTGTGGAACACTGTGGGTATGAAACGAGCTTTTCGCGAAGTCTGTATAGCCTATCACTCCTGCTTGAAAAGGCTAGTCAAGGTTATTCGCTTCTTTCGCAATCATGAAGTGTGTCGGCAGTTTCGAACTCTGCCGTGCCACATGCTGGTGGCAAGTAGACAGCTTTCATTTGTGCGTAGCCTCATGGACAGTAGCAATGCCATTATAAAAGCACTGTGTGAGAGTGATGTAGCTCGGTTGGGTATTATTGCACAAAATCATGCTCGAAGTAGGTATGAATATGAACTTGTATCTATGGATTTATCGGTGGCCAGTAAAGCTGACATCAAAAACACATTTAGGTCCCGGCTGGAACGATTGTACTGGAAAGAGCCGATCAGGCTCATGTGCATGACCCAGGGTAGAACGGGGCAGGTGTGGCACCCTGTGGTTGTTAGTTAGTTATTTGGGCTTAAGGGCGCGCCGACTACGAGGTCATTTAGCGCCCATAACTATTAATTGTTCACCAGTCTCTATAGGTCGTCCCTTGTACTATGGGTATTCTCTTTCCTGGTGCATCTTGATGTTAACGCCCCGGGTAAATAGCATAAAACTTCACATCAGATAGGAACATGAAGAGCCTTCCGGATTCCACAACCTGAGATTTGTCACCTAAAACTGCAAGGAGGGAGTGAGCCTGGTCACTTCCAAAATGACGTCGGCGTTCCAGACCAAGCCTAGGGCATGAAATCAGAACGTGGCTAACAGTCGTGGCTAACAGCAACCCTGTGGTTGCTGTCTCAATTTGGTTGTGCGCTGCTGGTATGTATGTATGAAGTCATTGTGTGTTGTTGTATGGTAGCCCAGATATGTACCGAGAATGGTGCGAAATAAAGGTCATTATTATTATTATTATTATGCCAATCCACCATCTACTTGCATCCGCAGCAGGGCGCCGCCGTCGGTGTTGGCCACAAGATCACTAAGTGGAAGATGGAGCCGGCAACAAGACGTACCCAGCGGCGTCCAGACAGCTATGCGGCAGCGAACACGACGCGTGCTGCTACATGTTCGGTGGTCGTTGGCAGTGCGGCGTGTGGCCACTTCTTCACCCTATTCGTAGACAAGGACGTCAAGGAATCGTCAAATGTATTGCATATTTGCAACTTTGGCCAAAACACCAGCTTTGCTTCTCTCCCTCTATCTTTTTACCTCGTTTAAATTTGGGACGCTGCTGCCTCTTCCACCGCTCCCCACCCCGATACCGCACGAATATTTGGGTCAATGCATGTCACGGATACATGGACGTCAATTTCTCAGAGTTATTGGCCGTAAATAATACATATAAGCAAGGTGTGGACCAAAATCGATCGAGACCACCCATGGAGTCCCGTGAACTACCCTTATTGGGGGAGGGGTTCAGCCATTATTCGGGGAGGAGGAAGCAATGCCCCCAAATGTACAAGGTTGACACCCACTGGCGATAGGAATTGTATCAATCACATGTTCGGCATATGGTGGGAACGCGACTGCAGGATTTCAGCGACGTTTCTCGAGTTAAATTATATTAAATTTGCGATGCAAAACTGTAATGTTGTGTGGCACAGTGGCGACATCAAGATAGCGGACACAGCACGTGAAAAATGTGCTCGCCATGGTCGATGCGTCCTAAAGCACAAATAACTACCTGAGATTCCATCACCCAAAACATCGCTCTCCCCCCCCCCCACCCTGCCTCGCTCAAAAGCTATCTTGTCCACCGACTCTATCCCCAACCCTACCGCCGTCGTCTGTTTGATGCCACCGTTCCACGCCACTATTTTCCAGCTATTTCCAGTTCAAGGTCCATCCCGAAAGCTGCTGCCTGCTATGTGTGAAGAAGAAAGGAAAGTGATGGATGTTTTGTGCAGCATGAGAAGCGACGAGATTACCTTGGTTGGTTGGTTGGTTATTGGAGTTTAAGAGCGCTTCGACTGCATCGGTCATGCAGCGCCCATAACATCGTCAGTGAAACAGTGAGACGCAAGCAACATCATCAGTCAAACAGTGAAAAGTAAGCAACATCATCAGTCAAACAGTAAAAGCAATCGAAATCAGTCAGAATGACATGCCACAAGGTCAAATACAACTGTGATATACAGTGCCACGATCCACATTTTCCAATATAAAAGCGGGTTAATGAGGAGCATAAATCACAGAAAACTTGATAGCTGATAGGAAGCGGAAGAGCCGTCCCGATTGAACAAGGGATGACTCGTCACCTAATACTTCTCTAAGCGAGAGAGGGGTACGTCCAAAATGACGTCTTCGCTCGTCGGTAAGTCGGTTGCAGGCAATCAGTACGTGCCGCACTGACAGTGCAGCATGGCATCTTGGGCACAGCGGACTGTCACCGCCGGTCAGAAGGTAGCGGTGAGTCTCGTACGTGTGGCCAATTCGCAGGCGACATAGTGCCACCTCGTGCTGTCTGACTTGATGTGATGATGATAACCATTCACCGATGCAGGGTTTAATTGTTCTCAGCTTGTTGTCCATGGTGGCGTCCCAACTGGCCTGCCACCTAGTGAAGAGGTGGCTTTTTATTTCTGGATAGAAGTCAGTCGCAGGGAGGGGGAGACGTCGCATGTAAGGAGCCCGAGCAGCACGCTTCGCTGCAGCATCAGCGGCCTCATTGCCACAGATGCCCACGTGGCTCGGAATCCAGCAGAATATGACAGTTTTTCCTCTGATGGTCAGCGATGTGAGTCTAGACAAAATCTCCTGTATAATCGAGTTCGATGGATAAAACACTCCTAGCGCGAGTAGGCTGCTTAGCGAGTCGCTAAATAGTACGTGCTGTGAATGATCGTCAATCTCAATGAAACTCAAAGCTTTGTTTATGGCGACCAGCTCCGATGTGTAAACAGATGCGTTGGCTGGGAGAGAAAACGATCTACTAACAGTACCCGACACAAAGGCACATCCAACACCGGTGTCCGTCTTCGAACCGTCTGTATACGTTGGCGTATAGTTTCTGTATGATGAGATCAGTTCTAGTGCCCTTAGTTTAAGTTCCTGTGGAAGGACGTCACCTTTCCTCAGGCACGAGAGCGACACATCGATGTTTGGAGACGTCAGTTTCCAAGGAGGACATTTTAATGACGTCACACGCATCACCCCGCGTAGTTTCACCTTGTGATCTTCTAAGAGCGCGCGGATTCTGACGCAGAAAGGTAGGGCACTTTCGCGTCGCCTCCCTCTAAACGAAGCCAGAACATGGCGCGAAAATATTGACCGATAAGTAGGATGGTCAGGGAACTGTCCCAGCTTACATGCATAACGCATTCCGAGTGATTCACGACGCAGAGCAAGACATGGCTCGTTCGCCTCAGCCAGGAGACTGGCAACCCGGGAGGTGCGAAAGGCGCCAGTAGCAATACACAGAGAGGTATGCATTGTGTCAAGTGTTCGTTTCGCTGTATTAGAAGCACCATCGTGCACAAAACAGGCGTAGTCTAATTTCGATCGGATCATAGATCTGTACAGGAGAAGTAATGTTCGCCTGTCGGCACCATACGACGTTCGTAACACCACTTTTAGGACGTGTTTTAAAACATTTGTCACGGATCATTTTAAAGTGTTCCCAGTACGTCAAGTGACGGTCGAACATGACACCAAGAAACCTGGCTGTCGGTTTTGTTGGAATTGCTGATTTGTACAAACGGATTTCCATGCTTCCACATTGTTGGCGCCTGCAGAAATGCATGGCAACCGTTTTTCCTAATGAGAAACGGAGCCACTCCTATTTCCCCATCGCTCCAAACACAAGACGGCGAGCTGCAACCTTATAGGGTAGTTACTTTCCTGGCCATGAGTAGTCTAGTTTGGACCAAGCGTATGCGATATTTAAGACCTCGGAATACAGCGGGTCGTAAGGACGACGGAGTTAACGCTCGCTCGACAAGAAAAACGCTTGTTCTATCTGGAACCCTCGTCTGGCGGTCTCAGGGGCTTCTCTCTCTTTATTTCCTCCGCACACACATATATATATATAAACATGGCACTACCTACGCAAATACATCCTCTAGGTACAAGCGGTGCTCTCATTGGTTAGCATGACATGACGCGCCAACCCAAAAGTGAACCGGGCTGGGATTGGCTCGGTTGCCCAGCGGCCATCTTCCGGGGTTAATAGGTCGCGGTCGCGTGCACCGAGGGAGTGATGACATTGGCTATCTGCAGACGGAGCTACCACTGGGGCGGGGCGGTTGGCATGGCAACTCGCAATGACTCAAGAGGCTCCCGGTCGGTGGCGGCACGTCACGCGGCTGACGGCGGGCCAGAGTCGGCGTCGAGACATATTAGGAATGATTTTGAACGGGGCGACATTCTCAGACGGGCCGTCATCGATGCGCCCGTCCGGGCACGTGCCGCGCGCGGTCTGGAGATGCATTGTTGGCATTCCAGAGGCTTGCTCGTTCGCAATAACTGTAACATCGTTACAATCACAACGCTAGGTCTACTATCGCGGATTGCGGATTTACTAATCAAATCCTGCGATCCACTAGATTATTACGGCTAAGATACATCGTGAAATTACGCAGTGACACATACACTTTTTATTTCATAAGTTTACACTTGTTTTCTACGTGGGTTAGACTACTGGGATTTGAAGGGTTCCCAAATCCCTGGTCCATATTAGTTACCATGTTACGCAATACGCCCTAAATAAATATTTTACATGAAATCTCCTAAATAAACGTATTACACAATTACACAAGGTTATTCTCGACGCGTCACACACTGAATTCTTGCTGCTAGGTTTAGGCCAACTATAGTTCAGTTCATTCTGTGGGCGACCACTGCCCTTCGGTCACGTCACTCGGTCGGGTCGTGCGATCGCTCTCCTACTCGGTCACGATACACCTGACCTTAGCGTTCGGCTTCATTTTCGAGAAATACCAACGGCGCCATTTCCGGGGCCGCGGCAGGGCTAGCCCGCTGCCAGGCCTGGATCCGGGCGTATCTCGCCAAGATCTGTTGACGTCTGCGTCGTGCGCCTGTGGCAGCGGCGGCGGCCGGAGATGCTGACGCCTCCTGATCCGCTGCGGCGAGTTGTGGATCTGGGCGGTTGAGCGGGTTCGAGGCGGCGGCGGCGGCGGGGTCAGATACCCCGGGTTCCACTGCAGCGTCGGCGGAACCGTCGCCGGGCTGCTGTCGGGGCGAGTAGGAGCAGCATCCCCACGTTCCTGCCTCACAGCAGGTACACCAATTAGCCAAGTCCCGGTAGGTGTCCGGTTTCGTGGACCGTGGTCCCGGCTTCCGCTGCGGACCAAACCGGTCAAACGGTAGCGGTGTCCGTAGGCTTCGCATCCTCCGGTTCGGGTCGACCGGAAGCAGGGATAATTCTTCCCACGAATTTTCCCGAGAGGAGAAACCTCTTCACTCACAAAGATATTCTTCGTCACGGATACCTTGACAACGGGCGAGCACTCGGTGCACTCGATCGCGATCTCGATGCGAGCACTCGATCTCAAACACCATGGTGATGTTGGCGGGGCGGCGGTCTGAAGCAGTCTGATGCGTTCGTCAGATCGGCCTCAATGGTCAGCTCGGGTCGCGGTCTAACAATGAGGACTGCTTCACCGGGGGGTTCAAGGTGAGTGGGACTGAGGTGTGACGTATTGGCTGCGGGAGCGGAGATTTGTTGATGTTTCACAATCCCGTACACGAGGCAACTCATTGCTACAATCACTATGGCCACCGGGACTATCAGAGTCGAATGTGTTAGTGTAGACTGATATTTCAAATTTCGGGCAGTCCGTAGCTGCAACTGAAGTTGGGATATTGGAATGTGGATGTCAGGTAGGTTGGATAGTACCGTGGATTCTGAGTCGACCTCCGGCTGGGGTAATTGGGTGTCAAGAGTTTGTGTAGTCAGCTCAGTGAGGCGGGATAGTTGTTTGCGTAGCGATTGTATATGGTTTACGTTAAAGCTAAGAGTCGTTAGCTAGCTTAAAAGCTACGTTAGCTACGTTAAAGATTTTCTGGCCGATAGGACGTTCCGTGTACGGATTGGGAATGTTCTGTCCGATACTTTCACTCAGGTGAACGGTGTCCCTCAGGGAAGTATTTTGAGCGTTGTTCTGTTCGCAGTCATGATCAATGACATTGAAGATAGTCTTCCACGTGGAATTGGTAAATCGCTGTTTGTCGATAACGTCGGAATTTGGTCCTCAGCATCACGTACATCATCCCTGTCGAGACAGATGCAGATTGCGGTCTCGCATCTGGAAAGGTGGAGTATTGTAAATGGTTTCCGTTTCTCTAAGACAAAGACAGTAGCTATGCACTTTTGCCGTCGTCGAAACTGCTACAATCCAAAAATCCAGCTTTACGGACAAGAAATACCTTTCCGACCGACAGCAAGATTCTTGGGTGTCTTCTTTGACAGCCGTATCACGTATAGACATCACCTACAAGTTCTGCGCGAATCGTGCAGTAGTTCATTAAATCTCATGAAATGCCTGTCTAGGACTACATACGGATCGGACAAAACTACCCTTCTACGGCTATACCGATCACTTATACGATCCAAACTTGACTACTGCTGCTTTGTTTACGACTCGGCCAGCACCTCAAGCAAACGCATACTGGACACCATCCACCATGCAGCCTTGAGGATCGCTACGGGAGCATTCCGTACTTCGCCAGTCGCGAGTCTCTTGGCGGAAGCTCATGAGCCGCCATTATCAATGAGAAGAGCAAAACTCGGACTGCGCTACGCTTGTAGGCTAAAGCAATTCCCCACGCACCCAGCTTATGAGTCTGTGTTTTCTTCTCGCATCCGGGAGATATTCCAGCAGCGACGAGGCACCAGCTCGAACCCATTTTGTCTTCGCGTTCGAGAGTTGCTGCAGGAGAGCAGAATTCGCCTGCGCAGCATCATGAGGGTGGAGTTAATACGAACTCCGCCTTGGGAACTGACTCCTCCTATGATAGACATTCATTTGGCGGACACTTGCGAAACGAAGGTGATTCCAGAACTCTTTCGCATGAAAGCCCTAGAGCACCTGGAAACTTATCATGAGTGTGTTTTTACTTATACCGACGGCTCAAGGACTGCGAGCGGTGTGGGCTGCGCTTTCGTGAGTGGGTCCAATACAAGGACATTTACACTGCCTGCACACGCGTCCGTGTATACCGCCGAATTGATGGCCATTCAAAAAGCGTTATGCTTCATTGAAGTGGGGCATGCAAGTACTCATGTTGTTGTCTCAGATTCGTTAAGCAGTCTTTTGGCTCTGAAGTCCTTTTATCCACGTGACCCCCTTTTACAGGACATCGCGATTCGTCTTAATACCCTCAGCCAGTCTGGAAAAAGCGTCACGCTGTGCTGGGTCCCTAGCCATGTGGGCATTACCGGAAACGACATGGCTGATGGCGGCAAAGAGGGCAGCCGGTAAGCCTTCTACCCATGTACTCCCCTTCCTGCCACAAATCTCAACCAGACCATCAACGCATTCTTCGAGCTCAAATGGCAGAAAGCGTGGGACTCAATTGATAATAATAAGCTAAAAACATTGAAAAGCCGCCTAGTGTTATGGCAATCATCCGTAAGAAAATCCCGATGTCAAGAAATAGTACTGTCTAGGCTGAGGATAGGTCACACATACGCCACCCATATTTACTTGCTGATGAACGAGTCCAGGCCGATATGCGACCATTGTAATGTACCCCTCACAGTGCGTCATGCCCTGTTGTCATGTCCCCGCTTTCGAGTGCAGCGAAGACGGCATTTTGGACAACGAGTAGACTCGCTCACTCTTGCTGACATTCTAGGTGACGATTCGCGTTTTATCCACACGGGCACATTATTTGAATATATCTCGGACATTAAGCTCCATGTCATCTGTCCATCGTTGTAGTGTGCTTTTACCGTGCATGTATACCTGTGACTTAGGCGTGTGAAACTGTGTACTTCGGAAGAGTGTCTGTCCTTTTTTTGTAAGCAGGTAGCACAATATTAGTTATGGGCGCTACATGACCAAACCTGGTCGATGCGCCCTAAAACCCAAATAACCAACCAACCAAAGCTAAGAGTCTGCGTTTTTGCCGTGGGCACTCTAAAGTACTGGGACAATAGTGAGCAGCCATTTCGCAGTTGTATCAGCTGTGTAGTATTCGTGGTGGTAAAGTCTGAGGTGCCATTCTCGCAAACTAAGTGTACTTCTAATGGAGTTTCGGCAACAATGAGCCAAAGGTTTTGGTCAATTTCCAAAGCCATAGGGTTACTTTTCCGTGAAACTAGGATTCTGCATTGTGATGTGATTTCAGCTGAGTCGTGGAAGTATAGCGCTTTTACGCAAGACGACGTGGTGGTACTGAATCGTTCTGCTCTATGAAAATGGCAGAATGATTGCTGACGGTTTAGACAAACGCTGATGTTCTGCTCTATTTCCAAGTATCGGGATTTATCTTTACTAATTGCGAGGTATTTGGTTTTTCCTGTGCGTACCTTGTTTCCAGCGGCAAGTGGTAGCTAGGTATGTCTATGTTGAACACCTCGAACACTTCGAATTGGTCTGGAATCGTTATTACTGGAATAGGCAGTAATACATATGGATTGGTTTTCAGCATTACTAGAGAGGTATGTATCATTAAGTAGTATTTTTATATTTCATCGGGACGGTAAGGAAGTGTTTTTTTTTCGCTGCGTAGTGCGTTTTTGATGTGTGACAGAAGGTCACGCAATTGGGCTGGCTCGATAAATGAACGAGACAGGATCCCATGAGCGATTAAGCTATGCTGGAGTTGTGATTCCGACTGTTGTACAGCGGCCTGTTGGAGGAAAGAACCAGTTGTTTCAATTACTTTTGTGATTTGACTCTGCAATTTGATGTAGGTACCTAGACGTTGTACGTCATTCTGTTCAAGGTTTCTAATTTTATGCGTGAAATTGGCTACTAGTTGGTTGATGTGGTTGATTGCATTTCGGTTAATCTGGACTTCTTTTGTTGTCTGATTCATAAACGATATACTTTCTCCCAGAACATGTATAATTTGTTCATTATTTGCTTCCAATGTGTTCAATCTGTTGACAGCTTCCAGTTCAGCGTCCGTGGCAGTGCCTCGCCTTCCCTGCCACACTGTTGGTAGAATCTGCAGTGATCATCGAACGCTATGGTGATTCAGCACTTCTTCATCTTCGTTCTTCGGCGGAACTTGAGCTTTGGATTGGCTTTAATTGTATTAACTTAGGATGCGCATCGAATGACACTCGTAGGACTTTATGTACTGACACATCGTGCGATTGTGTTATGGCCGTGATTTGTCTAGTGGATTCCAGAATTTATCTGTAGATTAAAATGCGACATTTTTGGAACTCGAGTTGTGGTGTAACAACGTTAGATATAATCATACCATTCGGCCCTCATCGTTCGAGAATGCGCCGTTGTATAACGCCGGGTGACGCGTGAATCATGCCACCACTGTCGACGGCCGGCCGGACACGTCTTAATGCATGTTATGACTTCGGCCGATAACTGAGCCACCGACAACGGCTCTGCATCCTGGCTAGATAGCTTCAGAATGCCACTGTCGACTGCAGGCAGGAAATGCTTATCAAATGTTGTGGGTTATGTTTGCGATCCGAACCGACCAGAGAACGACTCTGAGCAGACGTGGTATGTCTGATGTCGGAGAGACAGCGCGGAGTACAGAGCTTGCCTCTGTTCTCTAGCGGGGATGAGTAACCCCACTGGTCTGTGGCGCCGTCAGTCATGTGTCAATGACGTATTTGCGGGCTGGTCACGTGGTACGGCGTTGCCTGAGGTTACTTAGTACCTGAGCCGGAGATGAACGCTCTCACTCACTCTCACTCTCTGGTCGACGAACGTACGACGCGGGCGGCCTGGCCCGCGGCCTGGCCCGTCACCTAGCCCGCCCTGGCTCATCACTGGAGGTATGTCTGATACGTCTGTTGAGACGTAGATCGACAGAGAAGTTGTTGCACCTGTCTGACGAGATGAAAAACTGTTGTATCATCGCCTATATCACGCTGCGCCACTAATGACTGATCTTCATGGTCACTGACTAATAGCACAATAGAAGTGCCGGCTTTGGAAGTGCGTGTCAAGAGGTGTGCAGATCAGAGCTCTGAGATGAGCCAGAGCCATTATTGAAAACATAACCGGGGTTTTAAATATCGCAAACGAGAGGTGCCCTAGACTATTCTACGAGCCGAAAATGAAGGTTTGCCCCCTCAGGGATGACCAGAAAAAACCTTCCTACAACCTCCTCTCCATTGCCGGTGCAGATGCGCTTGAAGTCCAGATTGCGAAATCGTCTACAAAGAGAGAGCGACATATGGACGGCCCTAGTGCAGAGGTGATGTCGTTGATCATTAAAGCAAACAGTGGCACACTAAGCACGCTACCCTGCGGGACTCCATTTGCTTGAGAGAACCAGTCAGAAAGGTGACTGCCAATGCGGACTTGGAACCGTCGATCTGCTAAAAAATGTCTGATAAATGACGAGATTACCTTCGCCTGCCGAAAAGATTCACTGATTTTGGAGTTCGCCTCCAGAAAGTACTGCACTCACTGTCATGAAAAACACATACATGGACACATCAGCGACGAATTGCGTGAACTTGGCCGGCTTGTCCTCGAGCTAAAGAGGACAGACAAGGAAGCAGACTTGGACGGATACATACATCCTTCCTACTTCAAAAAGATCGCTGCGGCTGTAAGAAGTATTTCAAAGTACGATGGAAATAACTATGGCATTCCATCGCTGGCTATCATGCTAGGGCACTCGCTGCATGAATGTGCCTGCATCAAGCGTTCATATGGCATCGTTAACGGAGACAACGTGAGGAGGCAGGCAGCAGAAGATTTCTGCAAGTTGTACGAGTGGCGGGTGCTGGTGTCGTCATGGGCTCTGGGAACTTTACACGAGCGACAGTGGAACAAGGCCCATGTTTGCCGTTTACCGAGGACGTTCACCGGGTGCACAAACTGATGAAACAAGAAGCTATGGGGGCGAAAACTCGTCTCCAGACTAACCCGTCGCTGGAAAGCTACGCAGAGTTTGCTGAAGTAACACTTGCGCAGGTAATACTGTTCAACTGGAGGAGGCCTGGCGAAATGCAACTTCTCACATTAGGAGCGTACAAAAAAGTAGCAAATGACAATGTTGACACAAAACGTTGACATACTTGAGCAACTGGCACCCTTCGAAAAGGAGCTTTGCAGAACCCTTAAACACGTAGTGGTAAGGGGAAAGCGGGGTAGAGGTGTACCGCTTCGCACTCAAGACATGACAAGTGCCCTGGATCTACTAATTGAAGAGAGAGAGGACATGCTGGTATATCGCCAGACTGTCAGTTAATTTTAGTTTGAACGGGTAAGACCAAGGCGATTCCTATTCGGGGGAGCACTTGTATCGGAAAGTTCGCTGGGAAGGCATCGGCGAACAATGTGACCGCCACCAGCTACAAGAAGCATATTGCGACTACGATACAGGTGCTGCAGTTAAAGTCTCACGAAGTGGACATGATAGCCAAGTTCCTCGGACACAAATACATGTACACAGGGAGTTTTATATGCTTACAGAAAGAACACTGCAGGTTGCGAAGGTCTTGAAGCTGCTGCTTGCTATAGAGGCTGGGATATCTGCGTATGCAGGAAAAAGCTTGGAAGACATAAACCCAGAGGAGACTGATGAACTTGTTGTTTGTTATTTGGGCGTTAGGGCGCGTCGACAACTATGGTCATATTGCGCCCATAAATAAGATATTCATAGAAATATGATTATGGAAAGTGTCAAGCCTCTCATATTGGGCACCGCGTAAGTGGTGCTACTGTGCAATATATTTTACATGTTATGCATATCAGTGTGGAGTATATATTACCGAGAACGATACATAAAAAAGGAAGTCGATCAGTTGTCCTGGTTGAACATTGCTAGAGTTGTCAGACAGAATATCATTAAGTGAGTCTACCTGTGTAGATCCAAAGTGACGTCCACGCTCTTCAGCAAAAATGGGCACGAGATCAAAACATGGCGAACTGTCAGTGGTGCACGACATCTTGTGCACCGAGGTTTCTCGCCACCGCACAACGATAACCGTGAGTGGCATAAGTATGCCTAATGCGGAGGCGGCACAATGTAACCTCTTCTGGTCTATGTTTAAGACAGGACGAGCTCCATTGTTTCAGACGTTGTTTAATGGCTCTCAGTTTGTTCGCCTGTGTCGCGTCCCAAATTACCTGCCACTTGTCAACATAGAGATCTCTCGGAAATGGTCAGTGGCAGGGAGTGGCAATGACCTGGTGCAAAGGGCGCACGCTGCCCGCTTCGCCGCAGCATCCGCCAACTCATTTCCAGAAATTCCCACATGGCTAGGGAGCCAACACAGGACCACCCGCCGTGCCAAGCGATGAATAGCAGTAAGACAGTTCAAAATATCACGTAAAATGGGGTTGGATGGGAATCCTGGGTGTAGGAGACAATGTTTGGGCAATTGAATACAGAGGATATTAGCTTTCCAATCCGACATAAAACTGGAAGTTTGTACTTTGCAGTGAATCTTGAGCACTTGATCACTGAGCAGTTAATTGTCAAACAACACTATCCAACCTCCAAATGAGAAAAATGATAGGGTACTTTTCTGGAGAGGGTGATGTTATGGATCCCACCAATCCAGAAAGATCCCATATTTTCAATCATTCCACAGTCCATACATACCGTTGATATATGGCAGCCAAACTGGTTTGCAGTGACCCTGTATTCCATGCTGCTTCCAAGACTATACAATGCCATCGTAATCCTCTGTTCAAGTGGAATGGGCTCTCTGATTGCATATTGACATGGTTGAAGCTTTCTTCGCAGTGAATTCATAAGCTTCATGAATGAGGTCTTTGTCATTCTGAAGTTTTCCAGCCATCTACTATCATCCCACATCTTAAAAACTTCCTCCTTGAACCATAGCTTCCTACGAGGCAGCATCCACACTCTTCTCGCATTTGGTCTACAATTTATTTGGAGAAACTGAGCCAGCAGTAAAGCCTTTCTGCTTCGGATTTGGCAACGTAACTCTCTGCTCCTTCTTGAACATCTCAACATCTCAACACTCTTAAACAATGCTTCTCTCGCTGCTTTTACCTGTACACTGATAAAAATATTTACACCAAACAGTGTAGGGAGAGTCGAATGATACCCATAATGCTATTCAAGAGAGCGTAGTAGGATATTTTGTTGTTTGCGTCCCTTAAGTGGACACAGACCATTGTCTTCATTTCATATTATGGAACACATTTTTTTTCCGGACAGTTAGTTAGTTATTTGGGCTTTAGGGCGCGTCGACTGCTGTGGTCATTTTGCGCCCATAACTAAGATATTCATATAAATACAATTAGAGAGTGTCAAGCCTCACACTTTGAGGGCCGCTTAAGTGATGCCACTGTGTTATAGGTTTTACATGCAATGCATATCAGTGTGGAGTATATATTACCGAGAATGATACATCAGAAAGGAAGTCGATCAGTTGTCCGGGTTGAACATTGCTAGAGTTGTCAGACAGAATAGCATTAAGTGAGTCCACCTGTGCAGATCCAAAGTGATGTCTACGCTCTTCAGCATAAAATGGGCACGAGATCAAAACATGGCGAACTGTCAGTAGTGCACAACATCTTGTGCACCGAGGTTTCTCGCCACCGCACAACAGATAACCGTGAGTGGCATAAGTATGCCCAATGCGGAGGCGGCACAATACAACCTCTTCTTGTCTATGTTTAAGGCAGGACGAGCTCCATGGTCTCAGACGTTGCTTAATGGCTCTCAGTTTGTTCGTCTGTGTCGCGTCCCACATTGCCTGCCACTTGTCTAAGAGGAAGGTGGACACCTCTCGGTAATGGTCCGTGGCAGGAAGTGGCAGCGTACGAGTGCACGGCGCGCGCGCTGCTCGCTTCGCCGCAGCATCCGCCAACTCATTACCGCAAATACCCACATGGCTAGGAATCCAACACAAGAGCACCCGGCGTTTCTTGTTGTGCATATTCGTCAGACCGCTTAAAATATCACGCAAAAGGGGGTTAGACGGATAAAATGTGTTCAGGGCCAGAAGGCTGCTTAAAGAATCGGTGAAAATAACATGTCGATCTCCTTCCGACACTTCGATGTAGCATAAAGCTTTCAAAATAGCGACAAGTTCCGATGAGTACACAGATGCGTGAGTTGGGAGGGAAAACGATCGAATAACAGGGCCACAAACAAAAGCGCTGCCCACACCGTCCTCGGTTCGAGATCCATCGGTATAGGTTGTTCTCCAGCCCTGAAATGATTCAATATGTTCCAGAGCCAGTGCGCGAAACTCTTCTGGGGAAACATCTGTTTTCCTCGTTTTCGCAAGGTATGTATCCACTTCTGGTGCGATAAGCTCCCATGGGGGAGTCTGCATGCCCTCATCTCTCCGAATTCCTCGGAGGCTGAGCTGACTTTCCTGGAAAAGCTTACGCATCCGCACACCAAAAGGAGCAACACTCAAATCTCGCTCCGTTGAAAAAAGGTTTGGTAGTCGTCGCGAAAAAACATGCGAATATGCCGGGTGGTCAGGGAACTGGCGAAGTTTACAAGCATAGCGCATTCCGAGTCTTTCTCTGCGCAGACAGAGAGGCGGCTCGTGTGCCTCTACTAACATGCTAATGGTGGGCGAGGTGCGGAACGCTCCAGTTGCGATACGGATTGCGGTATGGTGAACTGTGTCCAATGTTCGTTTAGTGGATTTTCGTGCTCCATCATAAATAAAGCACGCGTAATCCAGCTTTGTTCGTATCAGCGACCGATATAGCAAAATCAGCGAGCTCCTGTCTGCTCCATAGCTGGTACGCGAGACACATTTTAGGATGTTGAGGGATTTAAAACACTGATCGCGAAGTGTTTTAAGATGTTCCCTATAAGTAAGACGTGAGTCAAAAGTAACTCCAAGAAATCTCACCGTAGATTGCACAGGAATCCGGTTCCCGTATAAATTAAGTGAGATATCGGCACAGTTACGCCGGCGGCAGAAGTGCATTGCGGTTGTTTTTATAGTTGAGAAACGAAATCCATTCACGGCACTCCACTCTGCAAGTTTGTTAACGGCCAACTGGAGACTTCTCGACATAGCCGTCAGCCTAGCTGTGTTGCACCATATGGCAAAATCGTCTACGAAGAGTGATCGGCCAATTCCTGGTGGAAGTGAGTCACCTATATCGTTAATCATTATTGCGAACAGTGCTACACTTAAAACCCCACCCTGTGGAACACCGTTTACCTGCAAAAATCTATTCGATAGTTGGTTGCCAACGCGTACACGGAAGTGTCGCTCGGCAAGGAAATTCTGGTTGGTTGGTTGGTTATTTGGGCTTAGGGGCGCATCGACTGCGTTGGTCATACAGCGCCCATAACGATGTTAAATGGTGCCAGTGGTCTTAAACGATTCAACAGTAGCACACCAACTTACATAATGCAGGCAAGTCATTCCGATCTTCTACCGTTTCATGTCAGTGAGGTGTATAAATCGCTCTAAAGTCCACATCTGAAAGAAAGCGAAGAAGCTGTCCCGAAGTTACTGCGCGCGAGTGCTCACCTAGGAGATCGCGGAGTGACAGCGACCGCACGACTCCAAAGAGGCGTCTGCGATCGTCAGCCAGCATAGGGCACGCAATCAGAACGTGGCGCACTGACAGCGGTGAATGACATCGAGGGCAGGTTGGCCTGTCCTCTCCACAGAGAAGATGGTGGTGTGTTGGGTGGGTATGCCCAAGCCGAAGACGGCAGAGCACGACCTCGTCCCGCCTCGTCCTGCGATAGGACGAGGCCCACTCTCCAAGGCGTGGCTTGATCGTTCGTAATTTGTTGTCCTGCAACGTGTTCCAACTATTCTGCCATTTTTCAAAAACAAAGGTCGTAATTGAGTGGCGATGTTCCCTCGCTGGGAGCGGCATAGACCGCCGGTACGGGGCTTGGGCTGCACGTTTCGCAGCAGCATCCGCTGCTTCATTTCCCACGATGCCGACATGACTCGGAATCCAGCAGAGGACAGTATCCTTCCCAGCTTGGGCCAGTGATGTGAGACGCAGCAGAATATTCTGTACAATGGGGTCAGATGGGTTGAACTGCTCTAGCGCCCAAAGGCTGCTGAGTGAATCAGTAAAAATGACGTGCGTGGAATCCCGCCCTACTTCGATAAAACTGAGTGCCTTGATGATGGCAACCAGCTCTGATGTGTATACCGTTGCATATGGTGGCAATGAAAAAGACCGCGACAGGGAACCAATAACAAATGCACTGCCAACACCCGAATCAGTCTTGGATCCGTCCGTATATATCGGGACGTAGCCGTGAAAGGAGGCTATGTGCTCTAGAGCTTGTAACCGACGGTTCTGTGGTGTAGTATGTGCTTTCTTCGCCGCAGAGAGTGACCGATCTATTGTTGGGTGTGTCACCTGCCAAGGCGGTGTTTGTAGAGAACCGACCCGCATAATTCCCCTCAATCGAATTCCGCTGTCCTCACAGAGTCTTCGCATTCTGACGCAAAAGGGGTGCCATGCACAGTGCGCGCTCGACCGAATGTTGCAGTCAGGCGCTGGGAGAATACATGCGCATAAGTGGGGTGGTCGGGGAATTGACGCAGTTTAGAGGCGTAGCGCATCCCGAGCATCTCGCGCCGGAGCGAGAGTGGTGGCTCGTGGGCTTCAGCCAGAAGGCTCACAGAAGGCGAAGTGCGAAAAGCGCCGGTCACGATGCGGAGCGCTGAATGATGTATCACATCCAGTGATCGTTTGCTTGTTGTACATGCACCGTCATATATAAAACATGCGTAGTCCAACTTTGAGCGAACGAGGGAACGGTACAACAAGAGCATAGTTTTCCTATCTCCTCCGTAGGACGTGCGTGCGACCATCTTCAGTAGGTTAAGTGATGCAAAACATTTCTCCCGGAGTGCTTTAAAGTGTTCTTTGTAACTAAGACGGGCGTCAAAAATTACGCCCAGAAACCGGGCAGTGCGCTGAAAGGGAATTTCCTTCCCATACAGCTGGAGAACAGGGTCTGGGCAGCTTCGGCGACGTCGGCAAAAATGCATCCCAACGGTTTTTGAGACAGAGAACTGTAACCCGTTCTTGGAGCTCCATCTTTCCAAGCATGATGTAGCCAACTGCAGCTGCCGTGCCATTGACGGTGCACTGGATGTGCAGCACCAAATCGCGACGTCGTCCACGAACAGTGATCTGCCAACATTTTGTGGAAGAGAATCGCAGATATCATTGATCATGATTGCGAACAGCGCCACGCTTAATACGCTGCCCTGTGGTATCCCTTCAGTTTGTGGGCATCGGTTTGACAGACAGCTTCCGATCCGCACTCGAAAGAAGCGCCTGGACAAAAAGTTCTGGAGGAAGAAGCCCATAGGTCCACGAATTCCATGTCCGAAAATTTTCCTCAGGATGCCGTAGCGCCAGGTGGTGTCATACGCTCCGTGAATGTCAAAAAATACTGCACCAATATGACGATTTTGCTGAAACGCTGCCCGTACCACAGTATCAAGAGATAAAATATGGTCAACGGTACTGCGGTTTTTCCTAAAACCACACTGTGCGTTATTTAAAATACCATGTCGTTCCAGGAACCAGGTCAAACGTACGTTTACCATCTTCTCCATAAGCTTGCAGAGTGATGAAGTGAGCGATATTGGTCGGTAGCTCGCCGGGTCTGCGCTGTCTTTTCCGGGCTTCAAAATTGGGATCATAGTGGCCTCACGCCAAGTGGGTGGGAAATCTCCTCTCTCCCACAGCTGGTTCAGCGTTGCAAGAACGGCATCAAGTGTGCATGAAGGGAGGTGTTTGAACATATCGTTGTGTATTTGGTCGGGGCCTTCAGATACGCTCTGAAGGGTAGCAATAGCGGCGCGCAGCTCGGACATCGTAAACGGCTCGTTGTAACTCATACGTTCAGAAGTGAAAAAGTTTAGTGGTTGTCTCTCGCAAGCGGTTTTGTGGCGTGCGAATACGTCATCACTGTAGCACCTACATCGGTTCGAAATTGTGCGAGCCATCTCATTGGCCACGTCGACCGGCTGGGTGATATCTCTGCCGGCGACTCGTAGTACTGGCAAAGGGGTGGAGTTGAATTTACCGGCGATACGCTTGATTCTGGACCATATCTGTGACACAGGTGTGGAACGATTTAGCTTGTTCACGTAGTCCTTCCATGAGGCACGCTTAGCGTCCTGGATAGTGCGTCGAGCAATGGCTCGAGCTTGCCGGAAGGCGATGAGATTGGCCATGCTGCTCCTTCGGTCAAAGGCCCTGAAGGCGCGTCGTCTTGCCCGAATTGCCTGATGACACTCCTCCGTCCACCACGGGACGGGCGCACGACGGGGAGTGCCAGAGGTGCGAGGGATGGACTTAGTTGCAGTCTGCACCAGCAGGTTTGTGAGTCCTTCCACAGAATTAGGGGTGGTACCGGGCCCCACGGAAAAAATATCCTCTAGTTGCATCTCGTATGCTGGCCAGTCGGCCTTCTTAAAATTCCATCGGCATGGTCGCGTTCCGAGTGCTGCGCCATCCTCGTAATCCAGCCACACCGGAAAGTGGTCGCTGCCTAGGGGGTCGTCGGACACAGACCAGCTAAAAAGTTGTGCGAGTTGTGGACTACACAAACTGAGGTCCAGGGCAGAGGTATGACCAGAGGGCAGGGGTGAGGTGGGTCTTTGTTCCAGTGTTTAAAATGCACAAGGATGCATCGTGCATAAATGATTCCAAACATCGACCCCGTGTGTTAACATCATTACATCCCCATGCCGTATGGTGAGCATTAAAATCACCTAGTATTAAGACCGGTGGGGGCAACTCGGATATCAGTCGTTGTAGCTCAGTAGACGGGAAACCAGTACCGGGTGGCAAGTATAGTGAGCAGATAGAAATAGGACGGTAATTAAAATGCACTCTTACTGCGACGGCCTGCAGCTTGGCGTGCAGCACTAGTCTCTGCGCCGCCACACTATGGTGGACAGCCAGCAGCACTCCACCATGTGCAATGGTGCCCGAGGGCAAGTCCTTTCGAAAAACTGAGTAGCATTTTAGGTTATATAAATAGTCCGGTGTCACCTTGGTTTCTTGAAGGCAGATGGCCGCAGGACAGTGGCGGTTTAGGAGCACCTGGAGGTCTTCCGTGCTAGTCCTCAGCCCCCTACAATTCCATTGTAAAATAGACCGCGGCTGATGCATTTAAAACGAGTTAAAGTAGGTATGTATGATTATCAGTTATTATCACAGAAGACACTCACAATCCTAATGGTCCATCGTAGAACTAGTGAGTGTATAGATTGAAGACGTGTTACGTATGTAAAATGTGTGAAAAGTGTATATTTTAAAGAGGGAGGTAAAACAGGTCGGCTCACGAAGAACCAACCGGGGCCCACGAATCAGCCGGTGCCTCAGAGGGCACACAGACACTCGGTCCAAGGGACTGGGTCCTGGGGCGGGAGCTCGGCGATCCTTGGCCCGGCGGAGAGCCAGACGTCGGAAGGCCTCGCTTCTGGGAGCCCAGTCGAGGTGGGGGTGGGGGAGGGCCCATGCTGTAGGAAGCCGGTCCCTCCACTTTCCGTCGTGGCGACGGGGTGGCCGGCCTTTGGGGTGGAGCCTTGTCAGCCCCTTGGCGGCTCGTCGCTCGGGCCTTCTCCATATCGATGAGCCGCGCTCGCTTCGCTTCACGAGCTCGCCTCTCGGCTTCTTGATGAGTAAGTCTAGCCTCGGATATTTGAAAGGGTCGGTTTGTACTACGAGACGGCGATGGAGGTGCGGAAGTAGAGGTTGAGTGTGAGGGCGAGGTCTGACTCGGGGGAAGGGTGGAGGGTTCAGGGAGGGAGGAGGTGGAGAGGAGGGATTTGGAGGTGGTGCCGGTACATGGGGGAGGCGAGGGGGGATTTGAGGAAGGACGTGGAGTGGGAGGCGGGGGATTCGTGGTGGATGGGCAGGGGCTGGGCTTGGGTGGAGGGGATCTAGCAGGTCTCTTTGACCGCTGGATCTGTGTCCATTCCCCACCCCTAGATCTTGTTCGGGATGAGGCCTAGGACGGTTCGTCAGCGCTTCCACTGGTGGTGGGTGGGGCTATGGTGGTCTCGGCACCACTTTGGGTGGACCGACCCTGCCTCACCGGAGACGCAAGGGGCACACCAAAGGCTCGAAGGAGGGCAGTCAGTTGATCGATGAAATCAGAGGCCTTATCGGGCTGTAAGTGCTGTGGAGGTGTCAGATTCGGGCCTCGTAATGTATTTTTTACTTTTGAAGCGTAGGACGTTTTTTGTTGGGATTGTTCATATAAGTCTCTTGCTTCCCGGAAAGTTATTTTTTGTGTGTGTTTGATTGCTATGATTTATTTTTCTTTCAAGTAGGACGGGCAAGTTCGATCAGAAGAAGTGTGGTGGTTTTGGTCCCTCACGCAGTTCACACACTGGGGGTCGCGGAAGTGCACTGTTCAAAAACATGGTCGTTGGAGGCACATTTGCCACATGCTGGGCGATTTCTGCAGAATTGTGTCGTATGTCCATACCTCTGGCACCTAAAGCAACGCATTGGGTTGGGTAGGAAGACACGCACTTTCACACGCACATGCCCCACACGTATTTCCGATGGTATGTCTGGTGTGTTAAAGGTCAAAATTATGTTGTTTGTCGGGACTGTGTCCGCGCCTCTCCTCACCCTTATCCTTCTCGCTCCCGTGACTCCAAACTCTGACAATCCATCAACTATCTCGTCCTCCGGTACGTCGCTCAGGTCATAGCAGTTGATAATGCCTCGCGATGTGTTTTCGTTTGGTGAGGTTCTATTTTTATTTCAATTCTCTCATCCACTCCGTATCACCTTTCCGCACACTGTACACAAACCCGATAGCTTCAGGGCATTCTCCGCCTCCTTGGCCACCACAAATTCCATTTCCAAACCACCATCCTTTAACTTTTCGCATCTAGAGATCCTTCCAAATCTGTCACAGCCATTTCGCCTCTGGAACGGAGACAGAGAGGCAAGATTCTTCGCAGTTCCTCTGAATATAAGGATACGCGGAGTAGGGGGAACGCTTCCCACACCTCTGTCTGGATTAGACACGCTCACACCCGCGAAGGGTCGCAGGCTGGTCTGGCCCCTACGAGAGGGGCCAGGGGTGTTTTTGTTTATTATGGTTGCCATTAAGTGTGATTGTGTTCTGCTCCCCGGGCGCCCCACCACACAGGGGCCCAACTGGGGGGACGCCTGGGTCCCGCGGACAGGAGGACGCCAGGCGCCCGAAGAGCTATACGGGGCAGGCGGCGCCTTCGCCCGGCCGGGAGAGAGAGACTCACCACCCCGACCAGGATCCAGCGCCGCCCACCCCTTGACCCCAGCCGGCCGGGCCGGCAGACACTGGGAAAAATTCCCAGGTCCCCGGCCCGAGGCGACCGGCCACTTGACCCGCGTGAGGCCCCACGGGCCCGCCCGCCCCTCCGGGATATCAGGACCAAAGAGGCGTGTTGGTCCCCCGTCACAACTAGCACCGTGCGACGGGGGACCTCAGCCTCCAGGACTCCGTCAACCCCGGGGGACGGGCCGAGGGGGCGCGGCTACCCCGATAAAACTGAGCTGGAGGGCAGGACCGGGGAAGTTGTCCTGCCTGCTGACAGTAGGGATAGTTGGTGTTGCAGGGCCAGGTGAAGGATATGGATGTTGGGATGAGATGGGCATTGGAATGGAAGCGTACGGATGGAAGGACGAGTGAGGCACTCCTAGTCTGGCCCCTCGCCGGCTCACCGATGGACTGGGATTCCGGGTCCTTAGGGCACTCAATCCCCCCACCACGTAAAGGTGGTGCCTCGTCGGGGGGATGTATGCATATTAACTTATATTTTAACATTTGCATTGATGTACATTTGCTCTTATGTACCTCTCCATTTCCATTCATTGGCACTTACATACATTGGCTCATGTGTGCATTTGCGCTTACATATATTTGCGGTGACGTACATTTGCGCTTATGCATATTTGCGCTTACGTACCTTTATACTTCCATACGTTTGCTGTGCCCCTTTTGCGTCTACGTGCAATTGCATTGACGCTACTTTTACGTACTTTTCCATTTACGCACACTTGCACTTGCGTACATTGGCACTTGCGTACTTTGGCTCATAGGTACATTTGCTCTTACATAGATATGCGCCTACGTACATTTGCTCAAGTACATTTGCTTGCGTACATCTGTCATACGTACACTTGTCATAGAATCCAACTACAAATGGATATCCCCATATCCAGCATCATCCGTGCATCCCTAGCCACACCGACTGAGGACGTCACACCATGCACATTCCTCCATGATAAACAATTTCCCACCAGAGGCGCACCCAGGAACTTCCATGAGGGGGAGTCTTATGAAAGCCGCCGCGAAATTCCCCCAGGGCCGCCTTCGGTTTCAAATTAATTGAGACGAGGGGGTGGTGTGCACTGGAGCTTACGGGAGGGGTGACTTTTCCTTCCAGAAGAGCGCGTACTCCTCTGCTATGGGTGTCTTTGACCGTTGAGCGAGTATGTGTGTGTGGGGGGGGGTGCACTCAAGACACCCCGGAGCGGTGCCACCTTTCCATGGGCAGGACCATACTGCCCAGTGTCTATCCGCCCCCTGTATCAGCTCCTGTCCCCACGGTTGTACAGCTGCAGCTGCTTTCGACTGCGGCTGGCTGTGCAGCGACACTCGGCTGCTGGTGGCGGCAGCACCACCTGCCGCCACTGGCCTCAGATGCAGCACCACCTGCCGCCACCGGCCTCAGATGCAGCACCACTTGCCGCCACTGGCCTCAGATGCAGCACTACGTGCCGCCACTGGCCTCAGATGTCGCACCACCTGCCGCCACTGGCCTCAGATGCAGCACCACCTGCCGCCACTGGCCTCAGATGCAGCACCACCTGCCGCCACTGGCCTCAGATGCAGCACCACCTGCCGCCACTGGCCTCAGATGCAGCACCACCTGCCGCCACTGGCCTCAGATGCAGCACCACCTGCCGCCACTGGCCTCAGATGCAGCACCACTTCCGCCACTGGCCTCAGATGCAGCACCACCTGCCGCCACTGGCCTCAGATGCAGCACCACCTGCCGCCACCGGCCTCAGATGCAGCACTACCTACTGCCACTGGCCTCAGATGCGGCACCACCTGCCGCCACTGGCCTCAGATGCGGCACCACCTGCCGCCACTGGCCTCAGATGCTTCACTACCTGCCGCCACTGGCCTCAGATGCAGCACCACCTGCCGCCACTGGCCTCAGATGCAGCACCACCTGCCGCCACTGGCCTCAGATGCGGCACCACCTGCCGCCACTGGCCTCAGATGCAGCACCACCAGCCGACACTGGCCTCAGATGCGGCACCACCTGCCGCCACTGGCCTCAGATGGAGCGACACTCGCGTGCGGGCCTCGGTTCACACAGATTGCAACATTACAACAAGCTTTGGCGCGCTGGTCGACCGAACGGAGCAGCAGATAAGGCGCGCTCGGCCATTTCGACATGCAAATGCGGGCTTCCGGAAAAATATGTCCGTCTATCTGCCCGGCGTCCCTGTGCCCGCTCCCGGTTAGCCTGCGGAATTGAGGTGAAATCAGCGTTGACCGCACGACAAACTATGCCAATTTCCTCATAAATGCATAGATGACAGTAACTGGTGCGAACTCCGGCACAGCCAGACACGGCATGCTTCCTCGCCAGCTTTAATTCGGAGCTGTGCGAAATGTGTTCTCGAGTATTCCACCGCGGACAGCTATTGGACAGAAAGGTACCATTCATAGTGTGCTGGTTAGACATTTACTTACATTTTTCATCCGTGTGTCGAAGACGATTTCTGCGCTAGAATTCGTGAACTACGCATGGGTATGGGGCTGGTCCCGATGCACGGAGTATGCAACCTTTGGCTGCATCTTGGAACACGCCAATTAGCATTTCGATAATTAATTCGAAAGGAGAAGACAAAACATGCCACCAGGTCGACCGGACGTACTAAGCGAAACTGGTCGCAGCCCGGGCGCAAATCGTGACGGAAATATAGTTTTATGTGTCTATAAGAACATCAGCGGAACACAAGGACACATGTCCTTCCAATGGTGCCAAAATATTAGGTCCTCTCTTTCTGTTAACATTTCGTAGATTGTGCACGTTTTTGTTTGCCTCTGCTATGTCGCTGCTATGTTGGCCATGCTTTCCCCCTTATCATTGATATGCTCCCCCCACTAGTTAAAGGCAATGATAACTAAGAAACTAAAGCTTTCGATGTTTCCGTTAATTTTCATATGTTGGTATTCTTACTTTCCATTCGGCCTTACCTTTGCTCACGCACCCTGCGCTGAAAACGTAACTGGTGTTAACCAATATAGCGGAGAACCTGTCTCGCTACGCAACCTTTCCTTGTGGTGTGGGTTGATCAACAACGCTATACCATTGGAAGGCAAGGGACATTTTCTACAAAAGCTTGCCGTATTCCGTGGTACTGCAACAATTTCCGTGACAACGAAGTGACATCGTAGGGCTGACCACCCGATCAATGTGCTAATTTTGTCAATACCAGAAGTAATTTGGGAAGACCATCGCAGTCGAACAGTGGCAAGCTCAGTGTATGCACTGTAGCATAGCAGCTACCAAAATAGCAGATTTTGTCGTCCATGCTATACTGGCTGTGGTTACATGTATTTGCCAGTGATAGAGATACGAGCCGCTCACCGCTCCGAGCTAGGGTTGTTGCAAGCTGACGACCATTATTGCACGTTATCCGATACCGCGACGTTATTGCAAGCTGCTTCGCTGACACTAACGGTGCCGGGGAGCGATAACAGTACCGAGACAGTTAACTTCCATCACCCGGTAAGGATCGACCAACGCCGACTGGTTCCTTTGGATGACGCCATGGAAGCCCGCCGTGCCTCGCAGATCTCTGCTCGTCCAAAGATCACTCACCAGGATACCCAGCCTGACCAGACAATCACTCCTCATGCCGCTGACCCAAGCTCGAACCTGAACACGCCTTCCCAAGCCTCGTGACCTGAACCAATCAAATCCACTGGCCATCACAACCCCTTGTTCACCGAATCCTACCTCAAGAGTGATGACTCTTACGTGGTCGTCAAGCCTGTGGAGGAAAACGTCTCCTTCCAACGTGTCAACGTCTTCTGGCCAAACAAACAACTCCTCGCTATCTGTTCCCTAGCCAATCCCGAAATTGATGCCACTGACAACGGAACCCTGTGGTGGTGAATTGGTGTGCAAAGGCGCGTCGACTGCAAGGGTCATTTTGCGCCCATAACTGTGTTGGTAGCTAATCTACTATGCTCCTATAGTAGTCAGTAATTAATAGTCTTCAGGGGCGGCGATATACAACATCAAAACGTGCTTGTTGAAGGAAAGTAAAAATGTCTCCAGACGATACAACCTCAGAGTCATTGTTTAGCAGCATTCGTAAAGTGTCGATGTTTACCCGTCCTAAAATCTGGCGTCGGAGAGGGTTCAGCAGTACACAATCTACTAAAACATGATACACGGTAAGCGGGTGGGAACAGCGTGGGCATAAAGGTTGGTCATCACCGGTCAGTATATAGCTGTGTGTCGCGAATGTATAGCCAATCCTCAATCGGCAGAGCGTTACTTCCTCCCGTCGCGAGGTCCGGTGTGAGGACTGCCAATGGAACCCTCATCATCAATACCCAAACATTAGCCCAGGCCAAAGCCCCCTCCGAACCAGAACATTTTGTGACAAATCCGTATCTGTCACACTTCACTCCAATCGCAACATCACTAAGGGCGCCATTTTCTCATCTGAGCTCCGCTTCATGTCTGAAGCCGATATTCAAGCGGAGGTCGGGCCGGAAAGAGTGACCCACGTCCGCCGCATCACCTCCTTTTAATGTGGCCAGAAGCATGGCACCAATATCCTAGTCCTTGCATCGGAATCTTTGAAAATGCCCCGACATCCAAATAAAAAAAATCATCGGTGCACAAAAAGCAACAAAACCCTAAAACATGCAGGGGTTTCGAAAATGTGTTGGGCCCCTAACAAAAATTGATTGGAGCCCTAAGGCACATCCGTAGACGAAGAAAGACGAAACGGGTTCAAAAATTAACACTGCGGCGGGGCCTCGGTTCGGTAGCCAGTTTTGGAGCATATTTAATCAAAGATATGAGGTGCACCAAAGCTCAGCGGGTATCCGCATTTCTTAACCACCATAAAGATGTGGGAAGTAGGGAACTAATGATCGAATTTAATGAATATAATTTTCGCAGCGAACGCCCATACGAAGCATTACATCACGTCAAATATGGCGCAAGTGGCAGCAATTAGTAAAACGTAGGAGGCCTAGCAGAAACCGTAGCATCGCACGAAGTAGGAGAATGCGCCGAATGCGCAAGATGTGTGTGCAAGTGCACGAACGTTGGCGTCGTGGCGACCGGGCGCTATGAATTGGATTGTTTGAAATTGGGAAATTTTACATTTTAAAGTGATTTGTGTAGGTATAATTTCAGCAGTGTGAGGTGACTTATCAAGGGATACCAAAAGAAATCCTTGGACCAATCCGACGAATTAGAAACGATAGTGGTAGATTAGGCCCCTCCACAGGACAATTCAGTTGGTCACTAATTATTTTATTTAAAAAGGTCCCTTTTGACAAAGTAGTGGTCGAAATCTGAGGACTGTTTAATGGGGTAGGTGGACCCTCTCCAAATACGTTTCCACTGACCCTTGACTCAAATATAGGTACGCCACTGGTCCCCCAATAATTTTCCGAAACATACGCCCATGGGGCAAAGCCAACATTGAGGGGGCGAATTTCCCCCCATAAGCATGCAAAACAACACCGATGCCCGATATAAAATTGGAGGAATGATGTCTTGAAATGCATTTTCTTGCTGCAAACTTGTCTTCTGTGATTACAGCCTACATGATTAGAGCTTCCCAACTTAATACCTTCTCAACGACGTCATTTACAAAACGGTACAGCACAGCGAAAACCATGGGATGATGATTATTGGGGTTTTAGGGTGTGTCAACCCATGTGGGTTATATTGCACCCATAACAAACTTGCTAAGACACGCGTCAGATTGTCACGTTCGAATAAAAGATGTCTGGGGAGTAAGATATCACGTAGGCAGGTGCACATATCACTTGAAATCGTATCTCGGCGAGGAAGGCCGAAACTGCTATGTAATGTATAAATCGGGAATCGTTTCCAAGTAAGTCCACTAATCTCAGAGTATGCGCTTCGTATCCGAAGTACCGCTTGCATTCTTCTGCATATACTGGGCACGCCACCAGCACATGGTGTACAGTCAGCGCGGCATTACACTTCACACATTCCGGTCTGTCGTCCCCACACAGTAAGTATCTATGTGTTGCTAGCGTGGGGACCAATTCTGAGGCGACAAATGGCAACTTCGTCCCTTCTACTTCGACTGAATGACGAGGGCCACAGCGCCAAGTGTGGTTTGATTCGCTTTAATTTACTTTGTTCTATTCGGTCCCAGCTTTCCTGCCACTGCCTGAAAAGTAATGATGATATAGTTGGGTAGTGGTCACTAGCAGGAAGTGGAAGCGCACGGCGACATGGGGCGTGTGCCGCACGCCCTGCAGCCTCTGCCAGGTCATTTCCACGGATTCCTACATGTGCTGGAATCCAGCAAAGTGAGACCTGCTTTCCCATGCGATGGAGCGAAGTGAGTTGCAATAAAATGTCTCGTACAATGACGTTTTGGGGATTAAAAACTACGCAATGCCAAGAGACTGCTGACAGAGTCAGTCAGAATAACATGTCAAACCTCGTCATCAACCTCGATGTATGCCAGTGCTTTGTTGATGGCGATCAACTCGGCAGTGAAGACCGTGGCGTGTGGCGGCAGGGAGAATGATCTTGTGACAGATCCTCTCACGAAGGCGCCACCCACCCCGGTGTTTATTTTCGAACCATCCGTTAGGTGATGAGGTGATTATGATACGTTGTGTATATATGCTCTAACGAGTGTAAGTGTAGCTCCTCTTTTGTGACATCTCACTTTCTCATGTCAGCGAGGGAAAGATCGATAGACGGGGAGACCAGTTCCCACGTAGGAGTAGTCAGTTCTTCATATTGCCGAATTCCTTGTAGTCGTATTTCCATTCGTCCCAGAAGGGTCCTCATTCGCACACAGTAAGGAGTTCCTCTCCTAATATGATTACGAAGGACCGCATGCATGTCATGAGCAAAAACCGCCGGATATGACGGGTGTGTCGGGAACTGTCGCATTTTGCAGGCGTATCGAAGACCAAGCATGTCACGTCTCATAGACAGTGGAGGCTCATGCGCATCAGCTAGCACGCTAACCGTGGGAGAAGTGCGAAATGCCCCTGTAATTATTCGCACCGCAGCATGATGTACTGGGTCAAGCGTTCGCTTTGTAGTAGCACACGCGCCATCGTATATAAAACAAGCGTAGTCGAGCTTCGAGCGGATCAGACTACGATACAGCACGTGAAAAGTACTTCTATCAGCACCGTATGGCGTACGGCATCTACACTCAATATCGCAAGTGCTTTAAAGCATTTTTATCGGAGTGTTTTGATATGTTCTCTGTATGTAAGACGATGATCAAACTGCACACCAAGGAAACTAGCCACTGGTGCTGTAGGCACATCTTGCCCGTACAATCTCAACGCCATGTCCGGACAGTTACGCCTACGTCGACAGAAGTGTACTGTAGATGTCTTTGCTACATTCGATTTATGTGGTTTCAAGTGGAAGGACGTGTGTTTCTACGTCTCATTTACTTGTCGATTTAGCGCGTTTTGGAAGTAGAAAGTAAATTTTCAAGATGTGAGCCGTATGCGTGAAGAAAGTGGAATCATGTACATGTAAATTTGAATTGGCCATCTAGATCGGTGTTGAAGAAACAGCCAGTTAAATTTAAGTCATTTTAGATTTGTTCTGCAAATGGCTGACATTTTCGGCCAAGCCATCGCTCACTCAGTTTCATTGATTTTTTTCCCGTCACGGAACGTGGCGTTTGTGATGAAGAACCTTCGCTGATGCAAGGAATATTACAGCCGTTGCAAATGAGCGATATGCTACTTGTTGAAGAAAGCGGGCAGCGTTCCTCATGACATACTAGCGGGTTTAATTAATTAAAACTTAAAAATTGAAGAAGTTGAAACAGCCAAATCTCTATTGTTTCAGCATGTTGAGGACGGAATTCCAGCCGGTAGTTGTCGAGGCCAAAACAAGAACACGCGCTTAACTTTCCTCACGAAAAGAATCTCGAGCTCTCAAGGTCATCATTTCTCCATTGGATTGTATTTATTTGCTTACTTGTTGTCCCCTAGCCCTGCTTCCTCCTGCCTGCTGTTTGTTGAGCGAGGCGCCGATACTGGCTGACTCGTCCCATGTTGCAGTGTCCTTACCTTACCCAGTCTAAACACCCAGCCTTACATCTTTCCCAATATCCTATCGCCTATCATATCCCCATTCCTGTTGATCTCACTCATTTCGACGGGCACGATAATAGCCACCGTGGTCTGTGGATGTGTCTGTAATAAATATATATATATAAATATAGAAAACTTGAATCCGTTTGTATGTCCCCATTTTTCAAGGCGAGAAATTGCAAGCTGCAGCTGTCGCTCCATACGATGGGTTGACGAGCTGTGCGACCAGATAGCAAAATCGTCAGCGAAAAGAGACCGTCCAATTGATGAGGGGAGTGAGTCACCGATGTCGTTCATAATAAGAGAAAGAGAGTTGTGCTCAAGACGCTGCCCTGAGGAACTCCCTCGACTTGGTGCAGCCAACCTGAAGTCTGGTTGCCTACACGCACACAAAACTGTCTGTCTGTCATGAAGTTCTTTAAAATCATGCTCAAAGCTCCACGGAGTCTATACTGATGGATCTTCAGCAGGATCCCATGTCTCCAGGCGGTGTCAAAAGCGCTCTCAATGTCGAAGAACACTGCCCCAAAGTGCTTGTTCTTCGCGAAAGCCATACGAATCTGTGTCCAGTCTTAATACGTGGTTTACTGTGCTGCGGTTTTTCCGAAAGCCGCACTGGTCGTCGGTTAAAATGTTCTTTATCTCCAAGAACCAAGTCAGTCGAAGACTAACCATTCTCTCCATTAGCTTACACAATGATGAGGTGAGCGATATCGGGCGGTAGTGAGTGGGGTCGTCGCCACTTTTACGGGGCTTTAATATTGGCATTATGATTGCTCTTCGCCAGGCAGATGGGAAACATCCCCTAGTCCACAGTACGTTGAAAATAGTGAGGAGAGCATGTCCTGCGCATGTCGGTAAGTGCTGTAGCGTTTCATTATGCACTCTGTCTGGTCCTTCAGACACATTTTTCAAACCGCTGAGGGCGGAGGCTAGCTCAGCTTGAGCAAACGGCAGGTTGTAGTTCAGTTGTTCAGTTGTATTAAAACTGATCTCATCATTCGGACACCGGGCACGGTGTTGCAGAACGTTTGGATCGGTATGTTGACTACGCTTCGCAATAGCATGAGCAATGCGGTTGGCTGCCTCGGCTGGGTCAGTTATGCTATTTCCTCTAATATTGAGGATCGGCAGTCGAACTGAATCGTTCTGACCAGAAATCCTTTTCATGCGAGACCATACCTTGGACGTTGGTGTTGTTCGGTTAATCTTCCCTCTATATGCTCGCCAAGACGCACGTTTTGCGGCGCGTATGATTCGTCGAGCCAGTGCCCTGGCCTTTTTGAACGCTAACATGTTAGCCGTAGTGCTGTGCTTACTGAACTCTTTGAGAGCCCGCTTGCGGGCGCTGATAGCCTGCTTGCATTCTTCAATCCACCAGGGAACTGGAATACGGCGCGGAGTTCCAGGGGTGCGTGGAATGCACATATTAGCGCATTGGAGAAGTCGTGACGTAAAACCTTCGACACTTGTACAGGGATTTTTAATGTCTGTTGTAAAAGCCATCCGTACCAGAGAATCAAAGTCAGTCCAATCTGCTTTCCTCAAGTTCCAACGTGGCGGCCGTACTCCCAGAACTATGCCTCTCCGAAAAGTCAACCATATCGGGTAGTGGTCACTTCCGAGGCTGTCATCGTGAACTGACCATTCGAACTGCTGGGTCAGTTCTGGGCTGGTTATGCTCAAGTCTAGTGCTGAAGTCCGGCCCGATGGCAGCGCCAGATGGGTGTGCGCACCTGTGTTTATGAGGAAGAGTGGCTCATCCAAGATTAAAGCCTCCAGGATTCGAGCCCGTGTGCAGCCCCAAGCAGTGTGGTGGGCTTTAAAGTCTCCTAGTAGGAGTACTGGTGGTGGAAGCTGCGTCAGTAGTCGTTTCAGCTGTAAGAGAGTTAGTTGTGAGCATCTTGATCCCATAAATTCAGCCCCTTCCCCCTCCGTTCATGGCGCGACAAGTCTCAGGCATCTAGACGGCGTCCGCCTGTCTGATGCCGACGTAAGCAGCCACCGCCCCAACGAGGCCGTTCACTGGACCTTGTACCTTCCCCTCCCCTCTCCGGCAGTCATCCCGGCGCCAGAGATGTGACCTCAATACGGTGCCGCCGGTACCACACCCAGTTCACATAAAGTTATACGTTTGGCTGTACCGTAACCGTAATTGGCATAATCCCGTAAGCCTTCCGATTGTAAACTTGTACCGTAATTGTAACTGTAAAGAGTGTACCGTAAATATCACATAGTACCCTTCACTACATGGAAGTCCACTTCCGAGGAAGCTTCGAGAATATGGATTTGACGTCAATGGGCGGTTCTGCGCCCTCGACCAATCAGTGGCCGGGGGTATCCAGAAGTGACTAGCGGCCGTGCGGCCGCCAGAGTCGGGCTTGGATTCTCAAAGCGGGCGCATCTGTGCTTGTGTGCTCCGTGCGCGCGTGCTTCCCAACTAAATTCGGCTTATAAATTCATAGGAAAGGCTACTGCCTTTCCTATGAAGGCAGTAGCCTTTCACGGCTTACCTTCAGAGGAGAAAGTACTGTACGGTGTCTGTCGGTCTCGTGTGATCGTGCGAGTGCTGCAGTGCCAATACAGGGCAGCTAAAAGACCTGGTGCTTTCGTGACTGGGGTTATCGCGAACGACGAGGTTGCTAGACTTTCGCGTGCCAATATAGGACTTTCCTACACAGCTCCGCGGTAGGGAACGATATTCCTGGAGGCAGGTACAGGGAGCACAGGTTTATGCGACGGTGGTCAAGCGTCACCTGCGCTGCAACTGCTTGCAAAGGTGTTCGGAGGGCCAGCCCACGTGCTGGTATACTGTGGTGGACGGCAAGTAGCACGTCTCCGTGCGAAATGTCTTCAGAGTGTACATCGTTACGGAACACAGTGTAGCATTTGAGTTTCACTGTGTCCTCCCGTGCTAGCTTTGTCTCTTGGAGACAAATAGCTGCAGGATTGTGCCGATTTAAAACGGTCACGAGACCAAAGACAGAGGTCCTCAGACCCCGGCAGTTCCACTGTAAGATGAACGTAAAAAGATACAGTTAAAACAAGTTAAGACGATGCAGTGACTCACTCAGTGGTCACTGCAACATGGTGGATCCAGAGTGGGTCCGTGACCTTGCCCTAGGGCCTGCTCCATCGGTCGGGGACACCTGCCACGGTGGAGCTCGTTTCCTGCCTCTGGTCGTGGATGGGGATGCCAGGGTATCGCCCCCACGCGATGGAATGGGTGGTGGGGTGTGAAATGTATCAGCCGCAGCTGAGGAAACTCCTGGTACCGATGTGGGCTGAGTGGCTAACTGGGTGTTGCGGCTCGTGTGTCCCACCGGTCCCAGGTCCGGGGCTGCTTGGCGAACACTGGCCGCCGGGTTTCGTGCCACTGATGGAGGCGACGGGAGTGCGTCGTGATGGTACACCGTAGACCGTTGGAGGGGGCGGGGAGGGGGAGGAAGAGGGTGAGGGATTGATTGTGGTGATGCGAGGGTGGAATGGGTTACTTTTGATGTGGAAGTAGGGGGTGTGGTGGATGAGGTGTTCAGGGGTTTGGCGTTCTTCTTGGCACGCTGTACCACAGTCCAATTATCTCCTTCCTTTCGTGCCTCTGTCCCAAAAACTTCCCTAGAAGGCCGTGGGAGTGCTATGGGTGGCGTTGCTTTGGCCTACTCCGGCCTAGTCGGTCGGACTGTGGGTGGCACCTCAGGTGTACCTGACCCCGTGGAAGGGGGTGTGCACGCGAAACCAAACGAACGCAACGAAGTGCTTAGTTGGGCAAGCAGTTGTGTGGCGCTGGTGGGCAGCTGTTGTGCGAAATTGGTCAAGGTACTGCGAGTCATGGTGGCGTAAGACACCTTCGGATGGATTTCCTCGTATGCCTCACATGCTTGCCGAAAGGACAGATTTATCGTACTTTTCAACGACAGTATCTCTTTTTCCTTTATGTACGCTGGGCATGATCGGTCAGAGGTTGTGTGTGGCACTTGTGCCCTACCACAGTTCACACACCATAATTTCTCCGATTCGCACTTCTCAAGAACGTGATCTGCTGAGCCGCATTTCCCACACGCAGGGCGGCCGCGGCAGTATCGAGTTGCATGGCCATACCGCTGGCATCGGAAGCACCTCATAGGATTCGGAACGAAGACTCGCACCTTTACTCGTATGTAGCCTATTTGCACTGCTGATGGCAGATCAGTGGAGCTGAAAGTGAGGATGATGTTGTTAGTCGGTTGAAGTTCCTTTCCCCTTCGCACCTTCATTTTCTGCGCTTCTACCACTCCGTATTCCGTCAATCCATCGACTATCTCGGCCTCCGAGACATCCCTAAGATCATAACAGTTGATCACACCTTTGCAAAAGTTCTTTGTACTGTGTGGTTCCATTTGTATTGGAATAGCGATATCTCTAGTGCCTTCTGGGGTTCGTATGCTATACACGAACTTGTCTATACCTAAAGCCCTCCTTGCGTCCTCTTCATATCTAAACTCCACTTCTATCCCTTCGTCACGTAATTTGCCACAGCGAGTAACAGTCCCGAGCCGGTCACATCCTCTCATACGCTGGAAGGGCGAGAGAGATGATAGTGTGTTTCCTGGGTCAATGGGTTTAAATATTAAAATGCGTGATATAGATATCCTTGACGTCGACGTGGTGCTCGTGTGACCAATATTTCGGTCTCCGCTAGGTGGATTGCGCGGAGGACATGTAGGGCGGTATGCCTCTGCTGGTGTCGGGTTGGTGTTGGTGGAGCGACTCCCACTGGGGAAGTCGGTGTTCTGGTCCCCTTGGGGACCAGGACGAGATTTTTGTATTTAAGGAATCCATGTAGCATGTTTGGTTTCAGCTCCCCGGGCGCCCCAACACACTGGGGCCCTACTGGGGCCCTTCTGGGGGACGCCTGGGTCACGCGGATGGGAGGACGCCAGGCGCCCGAGGAGCTATACGGGGCAGGCGACGCCATCACCCCGCCGGGAGAGAGAGACTCACCACCCCGACCGGAATCCAGCGCCGCCCACCCCTTGACCCCGGCCGGCCTGCCCGCCGGGCACCGGGAAAGGACCCAGGCCCCTGGACCGAGGCGACCAGCCACTTGGCCCGTATAGGGCCCTACGGGCCCGCCCGCCCCTCCGGGATATCGGGACCAAAGAGGCGTGTTGCTCCCCCGTCACAACTAGCACCGTGCGACGGGGGAGCTCAGCCTCCAGGACTCCGTCAACCCCGGGGGACGGGCCGAGGGGGCGCGACTACCCCGATAAAACTTAGCTGGAGGGCAGGACCGGGGAAGTTGTCCTGCCTGCTCATAGTAGGGATAGTTGGTATTGCAGGGTCAGGTGAAGGACATGGATGTTGAGATGAGGTGGGCATTGGAATGGGAGCGTATGGATGGAAGGACGAGTGAGGCACTCCTAGTCTCACCCCTCACCGGTAAGATGGTCTTTCCCCCCCCCCATGGGGGGGTGGGGGGGGGTTTTTTATTTTTTTTTTTTTTTTTTTTTTTCCTTTTTTTTTTTTTTTTTTTTTTTTTTTTTTTTTTTTTTTTTAATGTTTTTTTTTCCGGGAATTTTTTCGCTTTTTATTTTTTTTTTTAGCTTGTGTGCCAGGTGACTTGCAGTTAGCACCGAATGTTATTTTGTTTAAATCAATAAATCCCTAAGGTGGCGATCAAAAAACCAATTCAATCCACTTCTCGTTGTCACCTTCGCGAAATTGTCGTCCTAGGACTGAGAAATTATCGTTTAAGCTTGCTTATGACATCAAGCTGGTGAGAATGACTAACAGTAGTGATGAATCTAGCTATATTCAGGTAGACTTGGTGGACATAGAAGTGGGTTGATCAATGGGAGATATCTTTAAGATATGCTCAGCACCAGCCCCGCCAGCTCGCTGCAATCTATAGGCCAGCGGGAAGATTCTTCTGATCAAGCAAGCATTAAGACATTGGTTTGTTTTGCACTTAGGTATTTATCCACATATTACTTATTTATGCCCTGGTATGGCTCAGTTCTCAGCGAAAAAAGAAAGAAAAGATTTTGCTGCTGGGTTTTGCGTAAATGATGCCCCATGCCAAGAACAAACAAGACATCAATATGAAATAATGTTTCCCATTCTGGACCATACTAAGAGCCTAAAAAACAATAGGAAGCCCTAACACAGTGGAGGCCCCTTTCGGGGAGCAGGAGGCCCCCTTTCAACATTGCCCCCCCCCCCCACCCCGGAAGAATTTCGTGGCGACGCCACTGGTTGTATGACTGACTGTTGTGTTTGTTTTGCAATCATTTTTTTCACTTTCTTTTTCGCATCAGTGCCATCTTTCCATTTATAAATTATCGAAAACGTTAATCTTATTGGCTCGAAGGTCTGTAGGTAGGTTTTCTGTAGGTATCCAGTTACTGTGACATCCCAGGAAACGAAGAAAGAGACAAACTATCAAAAGCATCATTGCGGCTACCAAGCATCACAGAAATTCCACAGCATTTCGAAGGCATCAAATCATCAATACCACAGAGCAATCGACACTTGGAACAAAAATTTATTCAGAACACAAACTATGCACATATAAGACTCATCAAACCTGTCGTCGTTCCATGGATGTCCTCTTGCCAAGCCAACCAAGCAAACCAACCTTTCGAAACCAACCGACAGGAAGAAAAAATAATATGTACGACTTCGCGTAGCACATATTTTCCTCACACATCGTATTATTGATACTGCTTCACCTCGGCCTTCATGCCCATCATGCAACACCAACACCCATCGTACAGTAACACATCTCCTCCTTCATTGTCACCAATGCCACGGCCCCCGAAAAGCACTGGCCGATTACTGCCGCGCGCACAAAATTCCTTTCTCTTTGTCCTCACTGTTTGGGATGACCATCCAGTTCTTATTAAGCTACTTGTCGTCCCCCCCCCCCGAAAAAAACGATCTGTTACAATATTAATTACTTGAATTGTGCATAGAACATTTTTTTTCTTGACACGAACTGGCCTGAGCAAACCGAAGTGCCATTTTCACAAAAGTTAAAGCAGCTGCACGTGTCTGGTTAGCATTTTGTTGAGCGGGTTTGGGGATTGAGCTGAAGATCACTGCATAAGCGAACGAGGGCTACGTTTAATTAAAATGCATGTCATTAGTGGCCAGAATTGACTTCCGTCCAATGAACATAACGCTACGATGCACTCATGCCGCAACTTTAAGGTAATCACGTCCAGCCTACACCAATATCATTGTCTTCAGCGAATTACTTTGCGCGAAGCATCAAGGCTCCCAGTATCTACACTACATTTAGCAAACGACACACGTCCCACAACTGGAGGAGTTAGCAGGTAAATAATCTACCGAACAGATAGGTAGACTCATAAATCAAAGGAAACGCGAAACGGCATGATGAATTGAATTTTAATATATTGCATTTTTCTTCAAGTTGAATTTGAATTTGCTTGTATAATTTTAGTGTTCTCCATATTTGCATGCCCTAGAAACGCTAAGGATGGGATATATGACCCTCATGAGTCCTTGGATCGGTCAGTGCCTCGCAGTAATTGGGCTAGGTTTATTACAGAACCTAGAATGTGCTGACACTGCACAAATTGTATGTGCACTGGCAAAGCAAACCGCTATGCCAATGAGCACAATTTGGCTTGCGTGCCAGATATGGGACGTACTCTGGAATTGCATGTGCACAAAACACGGGCGAGCTCAGTCAGGTAGTCGGAAGTTTGCAGGCGTCGATCGACCAGATTCTGTTAAAACTTCGTAATTCGCCTCTAGATTTCAACGTTCTGAACATCGCGATGGTAATGGTATGCATTCCAGGATCTCTCAGTAAGCAAGAGATGCTGAAAGACTTGACGCTTTGATGAAAAAAATAACTTGACAAGATACTTGAAAATGACATATTGGGGTTTTTTTTTTCCATAATTTTTTTTTTTTTAATTTTTTTTTTTTTTTTTATATAATAATTTTGGGGGGGTATATTATATAAAATTTTTTAAAAAAAAAAAATGTCAAAATTACCCCTTAAAATATACTCCCAAAAATCCCCAACACGGGGAAAAGTGTTCACCACTAATAAAACTTCGGAAATAGTATCAAGTAGCAGGTTTTTAAATACAGACAGTGACATCAGCAAATAAAGGTTTTCTTTGTTAAATATATATTTCATTTAGTTAATATAATATTTATTTGTTTAATATAATTATCGTTGGAATAGCCCAGCATGGACAAGGGCGCGGCACGGAGCCTTCGAAACTGCGGCCGCCCACGCTCATGTGCGAGTCTCGGCGCCGGCTTCCACCACCTCGGCACATCAGTCCGGCTCTGTCTCTGCATCAGACCCGCCGGTAATGAAATAATCCCCTCAGGAAACGGTGCCTGCGGCGGCGGAGCGTGGCTATCTACTGGCGCCCTTTGTACGGAGCGGCTGCGGTCATCGTCCGGCGGTGCGGGGTACCGTGCTGATGGTCGTGGCTATCGTCAGATGGTGTGGGGTACCGTACTGACCGGGGTGGCCGTGGCTATCGTCAGATGGTGCGGGGTACCGTACTGACCGGGGCGGCCGTGGCTATCGTCAGATGGTGCGGGGTACCGTACTGACCGGAGCGGCCGTGGCTATCGTCAGATGGTGCGGGGTGCCGTACTGACCGGAGCGGCCGTGGCTATCGTCAGATGGTGCGGGGTACCGTGCTGATAGGAGCGGCCGTGGCTATCGTCAGATGGTGCGGGGTACCGTGCTGATAGGGGCGGCCGTGGCTATCGTCAGCTGGTGCGGGGTACCGTACTGACCGGAGCGGCCGTGGCTATCGTCAGATGGTGCGGGGTACCGTACTGACCGGAGCGGCCGTGGCTATCGTCAGATGGTGCGGGGTGCCGTGCTGACCGGGGTGGCCGTGGCTATCGTCAGATGGTGCGGGGTACCGTACTGACCGGGGTGGCCGTGGCTATCGTCAGATGTTGCGGGGTGCCGTACTGACCGGGGTGGCCGTGACTATCGTCAGATGGTGCGGGGTATAGAGTGCCGTACTGACCGGAGCGGCCGTGGCTATCGTCAGATGGTGCGGGGTACCGTACTGACCGGGGTGGCCGTGGCTATCGTCAGATGTTGCGGGGTGCCGTACTGACCGGAGCGGCCGTGGCTATCGTCAGATGGTGAGGGGTGCCGTACTGACCGGAGCGGCCGTGGCTATCGTCAGATGGTGCGGGGTACCGTACTGACCGGAGCGGCCGTGGCTATCGTCAGATGGTGCGGGGTACCGTACTGACCGGAGCGGCCGTGGCTATCGTCAGATGGTGCGGGGTACCGTACTGACCGGAGCGGCCGTGGCTATCGTCAGATGGTGCGGGGTGCCGTACTGACCGGAGCGGCCGTGGCTATCGTCAGGCGGTGCGGGGTGCCGTACTGACCGGGGTGGCCGTGGCTATCGTCAGGCGGTGCGGGGTGCCGTACTGACCGGAGCGGCCGTGGCTATCGTCAGGCGGTGCGGGGTGCCGTACTGACCGGAGCGGACCGTACTGACCGGGGCGTGGCTATCGTCAGGCGGTGCGGGGTGCCGTACTGACCGGAGCGGCCGTGGCTATCGTCAGATGGTGCGGGGTGCCGTACTGACCGGAGCGGCCGTGGCTATCGTCAGATGGTGCGGGGTACCGTACTGACCGGGGCGGCCGTGGCTATCGTCAGGCGGTGCGGGGTACCGTACTGACCGGGGCGGCCGTGGCTATCGTCAGATGGTGCGGGGTACCGTACTGACCGGAGCGGCCGTGGCTATCGTCAGATGGTGCGGGGTACCGTACTGACCGGGGCGGCCGTGGCTATCGTCAGATGGTGCGGGGTGCCGTACTGACCGCCGCCGACGACGGACAAAGTAGCCGCGCCGGACGTCCTATGGCCGTCCGAGGCGAGTCCCCAAGACGGTAGGCAACAGCATAGTCAGTTCAGCCTAGATCAGACGCGATGTTGTGCCGCTGCAGACGATGTGGGCGACCGAACTGTGGAGAGGTTCTGAGGCAGTGCCCCCCCCAGTGATGGCGTTGTTAACAGTGTGATGTTGACCGTGAATTATACGATTGCAGACTTCAGGCTTGGGCGGCACGCTCTTAAATCCCGATGTTCCACGACCGCTGACAGCCTAGTCGCTTGTGAAAAATCACGACTGCACAAGAAGCACTTCAGAGACTATGATGGTTGGCCGGATGCCGGTTTTGTCATGTCGAGTCATACAGCTGTGTTCACTACTTTGGACAGTTTGTCGACCTCTTGCTGACCAATTACTTCCAGCTCAGCTGCATCGGATGCGGCGGATACTTTCCAAGTCAGATCTGCAGCATCATTCCCAGACGAAGGTCAGCTTGCCCAACCATTCGGTAAGAATTAGGTGACAAGTCCAAGCATGGTCAGTTTGACGCGTCCAGTGCGATGCTGGCGGCGCTGCCGACTCAGCCGCAACCAGTCACACAGCGGCCAGCACTGCCACCCGATGTTACCGAGTTCGAGCTACGCACTACGCAGCCTCTTGGAATCTGGAACCACGAGTCCAAGGGTAGGTAGTGTGCGGGTGGAATGCTGGTCTCCCAACCAAAAAGACGTGTGATCAAGCCTCACTTGTTGCTGCTCTTCGGTCGCGACCAATCAGCGTGGAGGACTGGAGACGCGACCAATCAGCGTGAAGGACTGGAGACGCGATATGTGACCAAAACTGTTGACGCGTCGGAAAAAACTAAATGACCAACTTTGTCATCCAGTGATAATCACTGTCCCAACGGGCATGGTCGATTACTCACCATCAGGTGAGAATGGCCGGTCCTCTCGCCGTTATGTGAGAACGACCTGTCCTCTCACCGCCAGTACTACAGCTGAACTCTCACCAACAGCAGCCATCCCTCCATGGGATGGCTGCTGTTGGCCATGGGCGATCCCTCCCCAGCAGTAATCGTGACTAATCCCTCCCACCAGCTACCAGAGCTGGTTTCACCTACCGCCAGTAGCCGTGGCTAACCCGTCATTACAAGTAACCACGGCTGATCCCTAATCACCAGTAGCCGTGGCTGATCCCTGTTCACCAGTAACCACAGCTGGTCTGAGACCCCTTGTCGCCATCGGACGCAGCAGGCTGGACCAGCCCCGGCCCAGGCTGGCGGCGGTGGTCTCGAGCCGGGCCGGCCCAGGCTGGCGGCGGCGGCGGTCCCCGAGTTGGGTCGGCTCGCTGATCTCCGACCCAGCGGTCGGTGGTCGGTGAGTGGCCGCGGCCGCCCGACAAGGGGCCGCAAGACGTTAGAGCCGTAAGAGCCGTACCACGTACGGCCGTAGGAGGTGGGGAGGGTCGACGGGACGGCAGGACTCGCCGCCGCACCGTCACCACGCCGTCAGTCGATGACGCCCTCCGGCTAATGGGTCCACGGTGGGAAACGGGCCACGTCGCGCCGGCCGCTCGCCGTATTGCATTACCCGGCTGGCCGGTGCCGTGCCGAGACGGGACCACACCGGACCAGGCCGCCGGACCGCCAACTGGACCGCCGGCCGGTGCCGTGCCGAGACGGGGCCACACCGGGCCAGGCCGCCGGACCGCCAACTGGACCGCCGGTCGGTGCCGTGCCGAGACGGGGCCACACCGGACCAGGCCGCCGGACCGCCAACTGGACCGCCGGCCGGTACCGTGCCGAGACGGGGCCACACCGGACCAGGCCACCGGACCGCCAACTGGACCGCCGGCCGGTGCCGTGCTGAGGCGGGACCACACCGGACCAGGCCGCCGGACCGCCAAATGGACCGCCGGCTCGTCCATTATACCTGCGATGATGTCGAAATTAGGCTGGGACGATATTTGCATTGAGATTGCGGCCACAGCATCGGCAATCTCGGTGTCTGAGACTGTGCTACGCGCTGTGGCCGAGGCTGAGGAGGTGCCACACCTCACTCCTGGGCCGGACAAACTGCGGCCACACCAGAATAAGGCCGGCGCAGTGCCCGACCATGCCAATGGACCCAAGATCGAAACATACCAGCTTGAAAAATGTGCGATCACATCGGCTGCACCATGCAGCCGAGCAGTATTAGCAAGGACTATGCAAGGCATAGGCGACCGTGCTGATCCATGCTGACAGGGACTATACTCTGCTGGTCCAGCAGCATGGTACCTGAAACATCCCGAAGCGATACTTTTGCAGGGACTATGAAGGGCGATGACGTCGGCCCACATAAAACCAAGCAAATCACTGATGTGACGCTAGATTCGGCATGCGCGGAGGATAAGCGATGCAAATGAGTGGCAAGCTGAGGTGAAAAATCAACGATAAAATCTTTTTTTTTTATTAGATTTTTGCCGATTTACGGTATTAGTAAGCTTGCGGTGGTGACCGGCGCGGCAGTGGTTTGGCCGGGCTCAGCCAGCGGCGGTACGGCAGTAGTCGGGCCGGGCTCAGCCGGCGGCGGTACGGCAGTAGTCGGGCCGGGCTCAGCCGGCGGCGGTACGGCAGTGGTGGGGCCGGGCTCAGCCGGCGGCGGTGGGTCTGGCGTCTGTCACCCCTTGCATGATACTGGCCCGCAGTGCCGGTGTCCGGGGCCGTGATTGGTTGATACTGACGTGTCACCACTGGGTCTGGCCGAGTGCATGGAGGGTCTGGCGTTGTTGCCAAGCGGTAGGCGACCGGATCGTGTTAAGCTGTGGCCGACGGAAGTCGTGATTTGGGTTGACGCGTTTCGGCCGTGCCCTGACCAGCGACTGGACACAGGCCCGTCCGTCAGACATCTTGTTGCGAGCCGTGGCAAGAGGTCGCAACAGTCACAATTGTGAACACACGGCATGTAAATCGGTACGGTACACACGGTATGCAAAATGGAGGGTGATCCCCATGTGGATTCAGTGTTGGTCCTCTGAGTTCGCTAACTGGAGCCATGGTGTTGAGACCATGACCGATCCGAGATCGAGACCATGCAGGACCATACAGTCATGAGCTGGATCGTCGCATCGATGTAGGGCATGATGGTGATTAATGTGCATTACGCAGTGGCTATGATGGCTGAGCCCTAGCAGGTAAAGAAGTCACCATATGCGGTAGAAATAGATGCCTTTACATTGATACGGTACCTCTACCTTGATGAGGTAGAAGGAGATAACGCCAGGCAAGCAGGTGCAGACGAAGAAGAACTTGATCATACTAGATACAATACCTTGGGTATATACATATAACTTTATCGTATACCATACCTTTGACCAGGCCTCATTAGAAGATCACGGGCCAAATCACATTGGCTGGTATGTACCATACGTCGTGAAGGTTGTAACCTTCACGACGCTCGAGCCATACCGGGCCACACTTGTGGACCACATACTGGACCATGTGAACTGCTACTATACGGGCTGCCCGCCGTGCCCAGTCATGCCCGAGGCTGAGACCTTACTGGGTTACACCAGTGAATCACAGACTGCACCATATTACCTGCTGTCATACCTGCCCGAGGTTGAGACCTTACTGGGTTACACCAGTGGACCACAGACTGTACTATATTACCTGCTGTCATACCTGCCCGAGGCTGAGACCTTACTGGGTTACACCAGTGGACCATAGGCTGGACCACATTACCTGCTACCACACCCGCCCGAAGCTGAGACCGTACCCAGTCACACTGATGACCCATAGACTGGACCACGCTAGATTGTGCCTACATGGCCGAGGGTGGGACAATGCCGGAAGCGATATTGAGACAACACCGAACCACACAGCTGGCTGCTACCAGCTGGGGCTACACCGGACCCGGACTGGGCCAATGTGGACCGAGACGGGAGTCGCGTTCAGTTAGTCCTCACAGCTAGGATTTGCATTACTGTATATTGGCCGACCGTTGTTCCAAAATCTTTGCCGTCAGTCTTACGACCAGATCGCCAAAAACTGGCAGTACTTAGCCGACGGGAATTTGCCGCTACTTTTCCACCTCAACATATCAACTGGTGCGCCCTGGAGACATCCGTGAAAGTCTCTGGAATCGTCGACGTGTGACCGGTTCGCGGCTGGTGCGCCCTGGAGACATCCGTGAAAGTCTCTGGAATCGTCGACGTGTGACCGGTTCGCGGCTGGTGCGCCCTGGAGACATCCGTGAAAGTCTCTGGAATCGTCGACGTGTGACCGGTTCGCGGCTGGTGCGCCCTGGAGACATCCGTGAAAGTCTCCGGAATCGTCGACATGTGACCGGTTCGCGGCTGGTGCGCCCTGGAGACATCCGTAAAACTCTTGGAATCGCCGACGTGAGACCGGTTCGCGACTGGTGCGCCCTGGGGAGCTAATAATCTGAGCCTCCCGGCCTTTGATTTACATTAATATGTGCCAGCTTCCCTGGACTCGAGCGCCGTTTCACAGAAATCTGGAGCTCATCTGTAGCAAGTTAGTCTGAAGCTCAACCGACATATTTAATTATGCGGCCAGTGCTGGCCGCACGTCACTGTCAGCCACTTCAGCCATGTCCCGATGGCGATGCTGCTATTTGTCAATCTTCTGGTGGCTGGTAATAGATATTGATTCCATTCCTGCATCCAGGCTCCATGAGAACTAACCAACGAATGCTATGCAATTATAAATGCGTGTGGAAATGGGGGAAAAAGTTCCAAGGAAGCATAAAGTACCATCACGCACAAGGGTTGAGACTGCAGACATCGCCAGTCATCGCGTACAATGTCAGTGCAGTAGTAGCACTTGTTGATAATCGTATACATTCAGGGGTGCCCAAGCACCCCTGAAAACTAAAAAGCACTACTGGAATTTCTAACAAGCATCTAATGATACTGGAAAAAGAAGCTTTTTAAAAGAAAGGTTAGGCACCTATTAAATTGTTCACTATTTTGGGAACTATGCATAACAAATAATACATTGAATGTTGTGAAGCTCGGCTAAGCTCTTTGCCTCCTTGACTGTATTGCGCTTTGCATATTTTGGTATCGTGAGACCGTGGAGATTGTGGAATGAGATGTCTCCATAATCTTTGTGAATCCATGTTCAAAATTGTGAGATTGAATAGGGAAAATGGATTATTAACACTATTATCAAAACTTGGAGCCTTCACCTTCCCAGGATATCCAATTCAAGGGTCCTCATCTCCCAACCTTCCAGGTTCCCTAGCCATGGATATGGTCTTCTACAATTTTGGGAGATAGGTTTGCAGAGGACTCCAAACCCCATCAATGCGCCTAACTTTTAAAATGTACCTGGTGAGTTTGAATGCAAAGAGAAACAAGACAAACCTTGAGCCCAAAAAACTGATGGCCTTTGAAGGTGGGCAACAAAAACCAGGAAGCCAAGAGTTTTCATGGCTAGGTGCAGGATCTGTTGTACATTTTTTCAGATATTTGAGAAGCTAGATAGGGTCCTATTTACAGCATAACAGATCGAAATGTCACAAAATGTTCCAATCTGTATTCATATGGGCCAATCCAGGCTGCTCCAGGATCTGTGCGGACAGGTTTCCATCAATTATCCAACAATTTTCTCCAATGTTGTTGACAAAACCTGATAGCTTGCGGGAATAAATACTACCTAGAACATCAAGAATATACCATGCGTATCTCTTATAATACAATGCAAACACAAATGCATGTTGGGTTTTAAAAAAAGTAGGACAATCTTCATGAACAAGTCCCCCCCCCCGCCCAGGCATCACCGATAAACTGGAACATCTCATTAAATCATACCCATGATTATAATGGGCATGTACACTCGGCCACCAAAATATGTTCTAGTATACCATTACTGTGGCTGCTCACTAGGAGCGTAGGCTATGCCGCTTCACAGTAATTATTGGTCAGCTGAGCCGCTTCACAGTAATTATTGGTAGGCAGCGCCGCTTCACAGTTAAGCGTTGCGTGACAGTCTACCAGGTTGACCACGGGCCAGTGTCCCAACCATAGGAATTCGCTTGTGCGGTCGTCACTTGTCCATTTGCCCTGCAGCCATGGAGTGAGAATCACAGGTCCTTGCTGTTCCTGCCTTGCATGTCTCCATTGGCCAAACAACATCGGCAGTTCAGTGAGCAGGCTAACAGTGATGACTCATGTCGACAAGCAACAATTGCTCGCTATGGATTTCGGACTTCGGCAACATAGAATGATCTAGAAAGGCTGGACGGAGCTCGGTTGCAAAGGATGTGGCGAAAGGGGGGAGGTCTATGATGTTAATGAATCATTCCCTTGTCCTAAAATAATTATATAATTTCCAAGTACTACACCTTTTATATATTTATTTGGAATTCTTGATGGCGTCGCATTATGGACCAGGATCTAATTGCTACGTAAAGCTTCTTGCGTGAACCCTGACTGCACCACCCGATCTATGAATTCTAGTTCTACGGTAGAAACTTGGCCGAACGCTTAACGTGCCGTCAATGCACGGACACGGCTACCCTGGTAGCTCGTTCTCGATCTTAGCCAGTTGCCAGTTGCCAACTGATCCTCCAGCCGGGACTAAATGCGAGCGCGTGAAGTGATTCGAACCCTGTGTTGCCAGGGCAGGGGAGGCCAGCGCAGACCAGCGCTCAAACCGACTGAGCTACCGGGGCGGCAAATCCCGGGGCTGCACTTGCTTGCCTAATTCAGGATGATGGACAAATCGATTAATAACTTGGTTAAATTAAGCCTGTTTGATTGAGAAACCTAAGATGTTGAGCGTACGTCATATCCTTTATGATATGAATTACATATATATATATATGTATATATATATATATATACATATATATATATATATATATATATATATATATATATATATATATATATATATATATATATATATATATATATATATATATATATATATATTTATATATATGTATATATATATGTATATATATATACATATATATATATATATATATATATATATATATATATATATATATATATATATATATATATATATATATATATATATATATATATATATATATATATATATATATATATATATGTATATATATATATATATACATATATATTTACATATATAGATATATGTATATACAAATATATATAAATATATATATATATATATATATATATATATATAGATATATATATATATATATAACCTGAATGAGAGCGCTGCTAGGATAATAACCTGTTTGTCTACTTTGATGTTTGATTTGCCCTTCAGAAAGGTGCACACCGAAACGTTGGGTATAAGGTAGCATTTTGGGGTAAAGTGCAGCACTACATATAACTGTCATCCTACACGTATCCAAAGCGTCTCACTGCTCAACAATATTACAATATAGTGACGATTGAACCATGGACCATCACTGAAGCACGGTACGATGTTTTGAATCTGGAAATCTGCAGCGTTGCAAATGCCCACCATTGTTTAAAAAAACCGCCCGAGTGTTGGGGGTGCAGCTAAAGACCATGAAGGGATTCTGCCGAAAGGTAAGGGGACGCGACAAAGAGGCGTAACGTCTGAAAAATGGTCATGCTGTTTTATAATGAGCAGTTTTCAATCAAGCATTTTTTCACACGACGATTTGAATCACAGTGTTTTGAGGTTTGTGGGGGACCTTCCCCCAATGCTCCTCTCGCGTGGCGGCGCCCATACTGGCACATCCAGAAACTCACCCGCAATGTTTTGGCGAGGGTAGAGCAGTCGCGAAGTCTCCACATGCTTAAGCTTCTCCAATTTTGACAGCTCCTAGCAAGCGTTGTTATAAAGCAATGCTTCTTTAACAAAGCACGACTAGATTTAAAGCAATCTTAAGTTGTGCTTTTTGCATTGAACATTTCGGGAGGTAGCCTCGGTTCGCACTCCCCCTTCGCACACCCGGAATCCGCCAACGCGTTGAATACAAGGAGGGGGCACAAGCCTTCCGTCAGGTGTGCATCAAGTTGAACTCGCTTCCACCTACACCGCGCGCGGTCAGTTGGCGAACGTCTGACGGTCTTGTTTGTGTCAGCTTCTCTTTCAGCTTGGCGTGGGCGCCCATGTTGGAGCTGTAAAAACTAGCGGAACCATGACCAGCCTGTGTTTCGGCTGCCCTTTTCTGAGGTCTCCCCGGCTTGCTGGCCGGTCTGCAGCTCGCGGCTGCGGCAAGAGCGATGCGTGCCGGCACAAACACGTCGTGTCGTCACCGCTCGAGGCCGCGCGGCCGCGCCGGCGATCACGGCCCGCGCCGACCGAATCCCATGGTCAGTCGGTGCGCCACGAGACTCGCAAATAAGAGGCCATTCGTTTAGCGGTACGACACTCCGGGGAAGCTGCTTGTAAGCGGCAACCCAGCCGTGACAGCCCCGCGGGCCTATGTACAGCTTTCAATTTGGGCTGGGATCAGATCCGCTGGCGACGGGTTTTCCATCAGACGCCATGGTTGCGATTGTTTGTAGAGAACAATGCCGAGTCTTCTGATACCTGTTTGTCTAACAGAGGGACAAGGGGTTGTGCGTAGCATATATACTATATATTAATATACGAATGTCTACTGTTATATATATACTAATGTCTACTGTTATATATATACTAATGTCTACTGTTATATATATACTAATGTCTACTGTTGCTGGAGTTTGGGGGAGCATCGATTGCGTCGATCATGTAGCTAATGTTTACTGTAGTGCTACGCAGTGGCGCAACCAGGATTTCAGTTCGGGGGCCAAGGTTGGAGAGCGAGCCCCCTTGCAAGCGGGCCCCCTCATGTTTTTAAAAGCTGCGGAAAAAATTTACTTTTTTTGGGCCCCCTATTTTTTTAAAACTTCGTAGAAATAAAAGCACTTTTCCTATCAGGGCCCCGGTTCGAGCGCCGCCCCAGATTGGTTCAAAGGGCCCTGATTCGAGCCACAGATCCACTTCGTGGGCCCCTAGGCCTGAGGTATTAAATTTCGGGGGCCACTGGTGCTACGTGTAATATACTGGCGCATGACGTAATATATGTATGTATTATATACTGTAGACTAAACTGAACTACGTAGAGTGCTTCAATGATCGTTTTTATCGTATAATTGACACACCAGAACATAAAAATGTGATCATGCAGGTGATTATATCCAGTTCGGAGCCCAGATCGGCAGGAAGCTCACCTAATATATAGATAACATTTTACAAGATAGAACTAGATCAAAGGGACCCAGTCACGGAAAAAAAACTCTTCGAATTGGCAAGCCGTTCCGACTTTGATATTATCATGTTGGTCTTGTTGTAAAATGCCACCATAGTAATCTAAGGCATAATTGGAGAGATAGGTGAAGTCACTGGCACTAGATCTCTGCACTTGATGGTGCAGTAAATGCATTAAGCAGCTGTTGGTGACGCCCACGTGATGGAGTAGCGTTCACACCGAAGCTTTCTGGCCACTCCACTTGAGGGGGCTTCACGTACATGTCTGTCATATTTAAAGTATGTTTTCTTGAATGCCCCATTATAGTTTTGTTTTACCCCGGTGACTGGTGAAGTGAAGAATACGACCACATGTCCTTGACACTCACTTGCAGGGGCGGATCGAGGATTTGAACTGGTACCTGGCTGTGATCCACCAGAATGGAGCTGCGTACCAAAATCTACCTACTCTACGCTTGATGATTCCTTAAAGGATTTATGTACTTAGACTTTTTCGATCCGACCAACTTTCCGAGAGAAGTCTGATGCAGTCTAATTTTTTTCAGCAGACCGCTGCTAATGATCAAAGACTACAAACGCCAAGGAAACAATAATGCACGATTGCCCCTCCTGGGTCATCCTGTGCTCATCTTGACCGTTTTATGACAGCGTATCCCCAACATTGTTTTTCATCGACAATCTGCCACAAGATCTAGAACAAGCACACGGTTTCAACCCACAGGATGTTTGACAACTTAGCATGGCGAACTCAGGTTTGAACACGAAACTAACATGAAACCGGCTCAGGCAATAGCGCAGCCGGCACTGGAACACGCTTGCCCACATAAATACAGTCAGTGTGTGTCGGTGGGCTCGGATTTGTTTCAGTGTCCTGCCCGAAGTTGTTGCACCATCACTGAATCATCATCAAGGTCTCTAGGTGCAGATCTTCAACTTGAATGCACCATGCCGAACCGCTGAATCGATCGAGTATATTGCTGAAATATGAGCAGTCTTGTCGAAAGGCGACGCAATATGGTGCTCATGTGTGCGTGACTTATAAGTAGGAATATTATTTTGCGAATCCGTCTCTGTGAACATTGAACCGAGCACCCTTCTTTGGATGCTCTTGCCACAAATCGCAAGTGGGGGCGCAATTGCATCAACCGCCGAATACTCGGGGCCACGACTATGTTAATCTGCTGCTAGCATACCACTAACGGCCAATGCGAATCCCGACCACCGATAGCCCCAACAAAACGGCTAAAAATAAAATAATGGGTTGGCCATTTGAGAGCACGGCAAATTGCCTACTCACAAGGTGGCTATAAATCTGGGCCCTGCCGTACAAAGGCCCTGAAACATTCCATGTCTGCCCAGGCTATGCCAGTCAGTCGAATGGCCTCCTAAAAACCCAAATGATTCCCGATGTCTGCCGAACGTCAGGTGTCTAATCTCGCAGCTTATATTTTCTTTGGATTTTACCATGCAAATCACACCGTTGTTAAGAAGTAAAGTCTATGTTATTTTTTAAGGGCTTTGTTACTAGATGCACAACAACCCCACTATCATGTTGGTGTGTTCAAAATCGGCCCCGGCCCCTGCGCTCCCAATCGGGTTTGCTTTTTTTTTTTTTTTTTTTTTTTTTTTCCTTCTTTTTTTATATTTGTGTGTGGGGTTTTTTTTTTTTTTTTCTTACCTTAACCTAACTTAACTTCCCCCCTCCCCTTTTATTTTTTTTTTTTTTTTCCTTTTTTTTTTTTTCTTTATTTTATTTTTTTTTTTTTTTTTTTCTTTTTTTTTTTTTTTCTTTCCTCCTTCCTTCCACCTTTTTTTTTTTTTTTTTTTTTTTTTTATCTTTTCTTTTTTTTTTCTTCCCACGGGGTTTTTGCGGCGGTGGTGCGGGCGCGTGCCCTAAATTTTCAACTGGTGAAGCTTAGCTTCCAGCAAACCCGGCCATCCATCGATGCAATGAGCCAACTGTGAAGGCCGAAAATGGCGTCTAGTAATGTTTCAGGGTTGCCTTGGTTGTAGGAAAAGCATTTTCGACGGGGAACATATATATGTAGAAGGCTAGATAGGCTATTCGCCGTTCAACCTGCCGCTAGATGGCAGTCCAATAATTTAAAGATTGCGGCTCCGTTCCAGATAAACAATACGCGTACCGTATTGTGTGATGCTGTCTGAGCTTGCTTCAGAGGAACACATGGATCCTACCATAACGAAAGTATCAATTGTGCAAATATCAGAGTATATCGGCGATAAAAAGCGTTGTGCCATTGAGGGCGAAGCCGTACTAGACGCAGAACACATTATTTCTTGTGGTACGATTTGGAAAGAACCAGGCAAGGTTACGGTGGAGGCACTCTGCATAAAATCCAGCCACCTACGCGAGAAGGCCCATGAGCTACATGCTGTAGTGGAGTGTGGGAGATTCTGGGTTCAGTGCTCATGCAAGGTCGGCCGCTCAGAAAGCTGCAAGCAGCTCAGAAAGCTGCAAGCATTGCATTGCTCTGCTACTATACCTAAGCAGGTGAGGAAGGTGAAGGGTTGAGTGATTGTTATGATTGACAGAACTGTGTACAGATGTAATATGGAAATGACAAATTAGCTTTAGCAAGGCATAAAACCAATAGGTTCTGACCCCTGATGATATCATAATTTATATCTATGCCTGGCATCATGCAAATGTGGAAGCCGTGAGGAATTATTGATGTTGGGAATATCTGATTCACCCATCTTGCTTCCATGGATCTGTTTACTCCGAATGCTAAGTCATTTAATTATCTGTGCTAAATTCATGAAAAACCTAACCTAAATTAAATTCAACTTCAAGAAACCTAACCTAACCTAACCAAACCTAACCCGTTAACTTGCTTCATGGAGGTGAAATGGATAAATTTCCACTTCAAGTTAATGTCTGAATTCTTTGAATTTCTTCTTCCCATGCAATGTTTATGAATGTGGTGAACATGACATGACCACTAATTTCCTCTGCAATTGCATGCTCTTCAGTTGACGAGTGAAATTAGACCAAAATGGACTTAGAGTTAAGTAATATAGCAATAAGAGGGTTCAAAAGAAATAAAAATGTAACATAACCTAACATAGCCTTCCATATCAGAACAATTACCCACTGGTGTTGGATTGCCTAGAACCTACTGATGTTGGAACATGTAATATTATTATGTCATCAAAGGAATCTGCATCATCCACTAAGTCAATACTAAGTGCTGTGATTTGAAATAGTGAATACCTTGCTTACATCAGCATGTGATTCCCCAAAGAAATGGTGGAGGAAGAAGTTTCTAGGTGGGCTTCAACAAGTCCAGTCCATACATTTATTCTCCAATTTGTGCTCAGTGACTTCTTCTATATAAATGCCAAATACATTTTAACACATCCCTTATGTGCACATGATTTACATACCAGCAATGCCTCAAGGTTGTTTAATTTTAGCTTCTGCATTACATGCTAAATTGTACATGTAGATAGACAATTTAGCATTCTGTGTATGAAAGCAATATGGTTGAATTACATGCTGGGAACACCAATACTTACATGAAGCCTCCACCCATACGTACATACAAGAAAATATATAATAATCCTTCTTGAAGTGCTTGCTGCATGCCTTCATGTGCCGTGATGCTTTCTTGCCAATTTGTAGAATGTTGTGCCCCTTTTTCGAGAGTAATTTATATCTCGAGAAGCGATGGAAGCTGACTTCAGGTTCCTTCCTGTGTAATGACTTGCATTGTGGAACACAACAATACGTGTTGGACTTGTTCACCTTATCCACCTTATCCATTATGTTCACAACTATGCAAGAACCCTCACACTCTCAAACATCAAAGATCTGAAAAAAGTATTTGCGTAACCTCAGTGCTAGCCATTTCCATGTATGTCACTCTGGCTTGTTTGCATTCTTGTTTCCAAATTGTTTTTGATAGCGCGCCAGATTTGTCACGCTTTTATCTGCCGCACAGTAGTTCAACGTGTCTACCGATAGGTGGCGACTCCTTCGCCTTGAACGGTCAATAGAGAAAGGCTAGATCGCACTGGTCCAAGTGTGCCTGTTGAATGCTGCACCTGGTGTGCACCAAGTTAACTATTGTCGCCAGATGGCACCCAATGCAAGTCCGCCTGGTGAATGCTGCACCGTGGTCCACCTAGTCATACTCTGAACGCTAGATGGCACTAGTAGAAGTGCGCCTGTTGAATGCTGCACCGGAGCGCACCTATTTAAAATATAATCGCTAGATGGCACTGGTACAAGTGTGCCTGTTGCATGCTCCACCGGGGTGCACCTAGTTATTGTTGTCGCCAGATGGCACATGCAAGTGCGCCCGGTGAATAATGCACCGGAGTGCACCAATTTATGCTATTACATGCACACCAACACCCCAGAATGTTGGTGTGTTCAAAACTGATCCAGGCCACTACGCTCCCAAGTGGGTTTGAACTGAGTTCCCCAAAAAATTGGCTAATCTACACTAACCTAGCCTAACATAAGCTAGCTTGACCTAACCTAACCTAACTGAGAACCTAGCCTAACCTGACCTAACCTGACCACACCTACTTTGGTCTGACCTGCCCTGTCCTTTTTCAATTTCATGTCCATGCTCCCTATAACAGCTGCATCTCCCTGCATACACCATTAGGTATACTCACATATAAAATCCATCTCACTGTAGCTTCGTTGACGTGGCAGCACGTGGCCATCAAAATTTCCAACCCCTTAAATTGGCTTCAGCAAACCCGGCAATCCATCGATGCAATGAGCCGGCTAAGAAGGCCGAAAATGATGTTAGGTAATGTTTCAGGGCAGACTTGATTATAGGAAAAGCATTATCGATGGGGTAATCCTAAATGTATCGTGGGAATCACAACGGTTGAGGCTATGTGTGCATACCACTTTTCATCCAAAATTGGGCCTGACAGGGACGTTGGTGGAGTACGAAGGGTCACGATACTTATCATATTTTTATATTTTTCGTGTCACGATACTTACCACTCGAGTCGCGATGGCTGACCACTGGCACACGGCAGGTGCCGATGGTCAATGTGAAAAGTGTATCCGGTACATGGAACCAGGTAATGCAGGCAACGGAGTACCATCATGTTTAATCGTTTTCCAGCACAAGAAGACCAAATCGTGAAAACGATGGAAGCGGCCGCCTTTTCTTTACAGCCATCCCGTGGGTGCACGTGCCAGGTGCCGCAAAAAATGTTTGCACTGCCGAGCTTGGAGATTGTCTTGGCTACACCGTGGTGTCAGTTTCGTGTCGGTCCATTGGTCCATTGGTCCATCGGTCCATTGGTCCATCGGTCCCTTGGTTCGCCAGCTGTGCCGGTATAAATCTATCCGATTCGGCGCGCTAAACTTCATCATATTCGGACGTAAAAATGCTCGTTGCACACGCCAAACGAATCGACGGCAGAGGATTCCAGCGCAACCCGTTCTGCCATCACAGCTTCTTGCTCCGATAGCACTGACATTGTGCCGAAAGGGTAGCCAACACTGTCGTCTTTCACGTGATGTAACGCATCCCGCGGTCCGTGCGATGTGAGCTGAGTTACGCGCCAATATGTGTCGGCCGTGTTTTTTCGTCCGAAAAACCACAGCCCCATGTTGAACAGAATTCGACGTGTCGAGCGAAGCTTGAGCGCATGGTACGCACTACGCTTCGCCCACTCCTATAAATTGCATATGGCCGGATAGCTCTGATGACGGGTTAGCCGATGACGGGTTAGCTGATGACGGATAGCTCTGATGACGGGTTATCCGCTCACCAATTTTGATAGCTCTAGTATGCACCTCTCTCAGCTCGCAGGTGCCCAACTGAAAACAGATGCACGCGCCTGACGGTCACATGGTACAGCGCGCCCGGCTGCCGACCATAAAAGCACGCAGGTCCCTATCGAATGAGCGTTTCCACAAAGTTTAACATTGGTGCGACTCGTGGTATATGCTGTCGCCCTGGCTAGCTGATGTCTACATGGCCCCAGTTGACGACACGTGACATGCGCCCACGTGACTTGCGCGACCTGAAAATAGGGCCATAATCCGTCCGCCGAACCGGCCCATCGCGTGTGAAAATTTGAGCGAAATCCGTCCGTCAGTTGCGGCACAGCATGCATCGAAGCGACACATACACACAAAGATACGCAGACAGACGAACAATTTTCCACAACTTTGGAAAACCGACCGCCATGTATGAAATCTCCGACATATTTTTTTTGCAACTGAGTCCCTCTAAATTATATCTACGATTTTCAACAAACTGTGTATGACTGAACAAGTTCTGAAATTGACAACAGCTGTGACTGTAGTTCGTGGGTGGTTAGAGGTGAAACAAACACAATTATTTGTAACTCAGCCAAGGGTGCAGATACGCAGCAACGTGACCTCCACGAGGTCACGTTAGGTCACCTAGGGGAGATCACCGAGTTCAAATTGAAACTTTTTGTCTGCAGTGATGTCTGGTTTCAGTGGCGAACTGGCATGATTTCCTGGGTAGGAATATATGATCAACTTCAAGAGAGCAATGCCATTGATCCTGTTTGTTTGCTGGCTAGTGCTGCTTTTTCATGTTTTGATGCATAATTCCCAAATAAAAAAATAATCTTCCAGCCCTACGATGTGTGTATTTCGAGCCTTCGACATGCCATTACACCATTGAATCACGGATGTCACAAGCCCTTCCGTGTTGGACAAAAAAAAATGTATTCCAACGATCCAAACATGATCTGATAAGTTCAGCTCTCCCGCCCACTGGCAGCATCACTGTCTCAAGATAAATATCGAGATAATGTCCTGAAGCGCTACCACCAGCATCACTCCGCAGACTATCGCTGCATCTCCAGTCGCCATTGGACCCGCACCCTCGCCGCCTACCCCAAACTCCCTGGCTGCAGAGCTTCGGCAGTGTTCTGGGCTGCCGCCGATGTGGCCGTCGCGGGGATGCAGCGTCGATTTCGTCGCCCCCAACACGGGCAGGGATCATCGACCACTTGTGTCAGCCGGCCGACGATGTGTTGCACCGTCGGGGGTCGCTCGGCGGCGGAGAGGGCCGGGTCTACAGACGATCCAAACGACCGCGGCTGGAGATCTCCGAAGGGGGTCGCCCGGCGGCGGCGGAGAGGGACCGCGTCGACAGACGACCCAGACGACTGTCACTGAAGGTTCCCGAAGGGGGTCGCCCGGCAGCGGGGGTCGCCCGGCGGCGGCGGAGAGGGACCGCGTCGACAGACGACCCAGACGACTGTCACTGAAGGTTCCCGAAGGGGGTCGCCCGGCGGCGGGGGTCGCCCGGCGGCGGCGGAGAGGAATCGCGTCGACAGACGACCCAGACGACCACTGCTAGAGATTCCTGAATGTTCTCGAGGGCTTACACTGCCGCGTCATAAGGTGTCTCTCCACCCATCGGGCATTGGGCGTACGGATCACAGGAAAACTTCTGCTTGAGCCACCACCTCTCCATGATCTGAACGAAATTATACTGTTGCGGACGGTAGTCACCGCTGAGTCACGAATTCGCCTCTGCGCCACGACGGTCGCCGCTGCGCCACGATGGTCGCCGCTGCGCCACGGCCGTCTGCAAAACGAAGCCCGTCGCATGGCGTGGGCCGATGACTAATGGTGGCGCCAATGAGCTTGTAGTGCTGCTATAGCGGTCCGTTGTTACGCTGCGATCACGGCGCTCGCGATCACAATGGCCGCCGGTTAATTGACCGGCCGGTTACTGGAGAGACGGCCCGCCGGGACAGGGGTGGGAAAGTCTGGCTGGGACAGGAGTGGGCGAGTCGGGCCGGGACAGGGGTGGGCAAGTCGGGCCGGGACAGGGGTGGGCAAGTCGGGCTGGGACAGGGGTGGGCAAGTCTGGCTGGGACAGGAGTGGGCGAGTCGGGCCGGGACAGGGGTGGGCAAGTCGGGCCGGGACAGGGGTGGGCGAGTCGGGCCGGGACAGGGGTGGGCGAGTCGGGCCGGGACAGGGGTGGGCGAGTCGGGCCGGGACAGGGGTGGGCAAGTCGGGCCGGGACAGGGGTGGGCGAGTCGGGCCGGGACAGGGGTGGGCAAGTCGGGCCGGGACAGGGGTGGGCGAGTCGGGCCGGGACAGGGGTGGGCGAGTCGGGCCGGGACAGGGGTGGGCGAGTCGGGCCGGGACAGGGGTGGGCAAGTCGGGCCGGGACAGGGGTGGGCGAGTCGGTGTGCAATATGGGACGAAGCCACCGTTTGATTAGAGGATCTGGCCACAAGTGTCGCCTGCCGGAGAGCCAAGTGGCAGCCGACAGCACCACACTGGTGGCAGGCTGCACACATTCAACAAAAACGCGTCCTCATGGAGCCATGCGTCCAGCAGAGCAACGTAGGCAGAGCTTGAGCATGGCAGGACATGGTGAGTGTTACTTGAGCAGGGCGAGGTGTGGCCGCAGACGGTGGGAAATGTGCATTCTGTCCTGGTTCGGCTCGGCTACAATTTGGAGCTTGAACATCGGTTGCGGAAAATGACAAAATTTCGCGTCGTACTACTTCCATACACAATGCTTGTGACAATGCTTGTGACATCGTCGTGCCAGGCTTATCGACGCACACCTGTTCAGAACGTGTGATCGAATAATCAGCAATAATAATACTACCCGAGCATAGCTGGTCGCATCTTATCTAGGCCAACCGTAAGACTTCGCATATTATTAACCCAACAAAACTGATCCCACCCACATCACCATTACTGCCACCAGCCCCTCGAGAACGTGAGTGAAGCAGATTTGCGGTCCTGTTATGCTCCGAACACAAAGGTAGACGGGATAAATCACGGCACCAGTCGGTCTGTCGGCTACACAAGGTATTGGAAGATATGTCTCTTATCGAAACACGGCGACTACGTTCCACGCCCGGCAACGGGAAGAGCATAGCATGTGGTCTCCTCACAACTTACTTCACCTAACTTACGAGATGCTGCGCCGTGCCCGCCCCCTCCCTCGGCAGTTCGTCACGCTTCAGGGAGGAAGTTGCCAAACAAGCATCGGCTTTGCTTTCAACAAAAAGAACTGGGGTCACTTAGATTCCACACAGTGCGATCAAGATGTCTTTTTGCACTTCTTGCAGCGGCCTTCGTTGAACGTGCATACATACCTGCCGCGCTCCGGCACAGCTTTCGCTAGCACTACTCCGGGTGCGGTGTGACTGATCTCTTCACCGCAAATACATCGGCGATATTAATGCAAATGATCTTAAAAAAGAAATGATTTATTAACCTGGAAGATGTGCACCTCTAACTAGGAAATTTATGTATATGCCGATAGTTCAGCTTGCTTGGTAAGACAAATGGAATAGCGGAGCCTATTTGTGTGATTTGTGCCGCATTAATTTTTGAGGGCCTTTAGTAATTTCCGGTACAGTTAATGAGTTACAGTTACCTGCGTTCAAAGCGGTATTTCCGGTACAGTTAATTAGTTACAGTTACCTACGTTCAAAGCGTTCACAAAGCGAGTGCACCGCAAGCAAAAGATGATCAAATATTCGCTGCAGTACCCACACGATCATACACTTATGTGCTTCAATAAAGCGCGCAACCGGGTTTATCGAGATAAGTGCCTATATGGATTCTGGAACCAGACGCTGGTAGATCCAATAGAGCAGAGCATCATGGCCCTTGGTGGATGCAGTAGAGGATTCGGCATACATCTGACCCTAGGATTCTAATGAAAACAGCACAGCAGGACATATAAAACTAACCAAGCTCATTTCAATTGTGGCATCATTTTTTGTCACATCTAACCGTTTGACCCCTGGAGGTCACCGCAAATCTTATGTCATGACCCCGGCCCGGGGACCGTGACGATTTCGATGAAAATAGCAGCACACACGGTCCCGAATACCCCGATTTGAATATTGATGTCAGTTTCTTATCACACCTGACCGTTCGATCTCTAGAGGTCACCGAAGATCTGAGGGATGACCCAGCAGGGCATTCAGCGAAGGATTGTGTCCGCACTGGACCCCCCATGATTTCATTATTTCATTTAATTCGATTGCATCAATCAAACCATGGATGAGATAAGGCTGCATGGTCGAACTCAGACAATTCAGGGCAGCTCCGTTGGGACGCTACCAGTGACCCACGCTGTGATTCAAGGTTCTCTATGTGGCCCACAATTATATTTGATTTTCACCAACGACCTTGGATCTCATCTCCCAGACGTAAAACAGGTCGCCTACGCTGATAACGTGCAATTTCTGAACTCAGACACCCCGGCAAATTTTGAAGTATTAAAATAACGAGTAGAGCACACTTTGAGTATGGCTTTAACTTGGTTTACCCAAAATCGGCTCAAAGTCAACCCTAGCAAAACGGAACTAATAGTTGTAAAATCTCGGCGTCTGAAACTTGGCGAAAACTTCTCTATCATATTTGGGGACAACGAAATCAAACCCTCGCCCCACGCCAAAATTATCGGCATCTATGTAGATTCAGCTTTGTCATGGGAAAAACGGATATCCCAAGTAACACGCCGCTGCTACTGTGTTCTCGTCGGGCTGTCAAAATTACGGCACAAAATTCCCCCCGAAACGAAAAAGTTACTGGTTCAGGCATTGGTTTTCCCCCACATCTATTACAATATGACTGTTTGGGGAGCTGCAACAAAACTCAGAAATACCGAATTCAAAAGGTCATCAATTTCGGCGCACGTATCGTCTCTGGCTTAAGTCGACGAGAGCACATTACAGCGATGCTAGAGGCCCTGGATTGGCTGAAGTTCGACAACATGCTTCAGGAGCGCGATTTGGCCATGGTTGGAAGACTGCTTGCAACATCTGACCCCCTTACATTGGCTAACAGTATTAAGTTCCGCTCCGAAATCTCCAGTAGGAGCACTCCAGGAACTGACGCGAATAAATTAGAGCTGCCCCGCATTAATACGAAAGCTGCGAGGCGCAGCTTTCTGTATCGGGCGGTCAGCACGTGGAATAATATGGTTGATGTTCAGGGGCGTATTTGATGGCATGTTTTATCATTTTATCTTTTTCCATTGACGTTTTGCGTTATTGAGTGTTTTTCATAATTCGAGTTTCTCTTTTATCATTGAACCATGTATTGACGCGAGTGTTGAAAAGCCATGAATATGGAGAACTCAATATACGACTATGACTATGAATATCACGAAGCAGGGAATCATTACGTCACAAGGAAAGCAACACATCACCAAGGGCCCGGACCTCTGTGCATAGGACAAGTATATTGGAAATACATTTTCTCTGAAACAAATGTAGCTCGTAAGACGTCTCTGCACATAAGATAGTGAGTTTAACGCTTGAAATAGGAAACAATTGACACGCTTTGGAAAACTTTTGCTTTGAAGCATACTTTATTTTACTTGTAGACAAGGCATTCCTTGAACATATACTGCTAGCTACTGCCGTCCACTTTCGAACGTTAATAAAACATAATTGAGACCTCCTGTTGAAGAAAAGCATAGCATCAGCGTGAATGGAGCATATTGGGGAAGTATTGAGGGCAGCGAGAGAAACTGAAAAATACTCTGAAATGAATTTTGAACAATGTCTGAGGACTTGATGGTAGACTCAGGTGCTCCTGCATAAGGTATCATCGCACCATATTATAAAATGGGTACAACAATGGCTTCATATCAAAGTAAAAGATATTTACAATCAGTTCCTTCCTTTTGTGTTGGTGAGACAACTAAACAGGCTAAGTCTTTTAGCATTCCTTATGAATATGATCTGTATATTTATGGAAAGAAAGCTTAGAGTCAAAGACGATGCCTAAGCATTTCAAGCTACAACAAAGTGAATATGTTCACCCAGGATATGAAGGGGTCTCCAGGGGTGCTGGATTGCGTGCCTGCGGCTGAAAACCATCATCGCAGATTTTGCTGCAGAACATAGCAAATAATGTGTGCTAGACCAGGTCGTAAATTGCATCAGCGTCGCTTGTAGTCTTGGAATGGAGTGTTCTGATGGATTTGTCTGCACACCGAATAGCTACAATTACATATGTAGCAAAAAGCAGGAAAAAAGCAGAGGCTACCATCAGCTTGGAAGGGGCCAAATTAAAACATGGTTACCAATTTAGCCAAGCTGAAGGAATTTCGATAGCATAGGCTATGAGCATAATCTTAAAACTATCATTTGATGAAGCATCTCTAACTTGTCTGCAAATCGTACAAACCTGACCACATTTTTGGCATTTCTAAGGAGCCATGACCGGGTTCACTGCTCTCTGGATCTGCCCTTGCGTGTTCATTGCTCACTTTCGATGACGATATGTTTGATTGAGAAGCTAGAATGGAGTTGTTGCACGTTGTGGATTTTTATGTTAAAAAAATACAACAACCATGCTTACGCACTCATATTGTGTTCTTCATATATCAATACATTTAGCAGGATATTAGGTTTAACTTTTTGCATTTCATTAAGATATTGATATTGTCCTTGATTGGGACGTCACCTTTGAGCACAAAAATGCGTCGTACTCCGCTCCGGCACTTCTGGCATATATTTAGCGATAGTGGAGCGGTTGGTTTCTGTTCCTGGTCTTCTGAAATACTTTTTCGTGTAAATTTATAGTGCTAGGCAACTTTCTGACGCAATAATTATGTCAGTTCTGCCAATTGATGCCTGAAGTAAATAGTCCCTGTGTAGTGACTATTCTGTGTAGTGTACCTATTGGGCTTCAAAACGAAGATAGTATCTTCAAATCCTTGTTGCGTTTATTCGATATGAATATCAAGCCAATATCTGTGTTGTTTCCAGCTGGTCTAATGCTTTGAAATGCTTAGGGAATACAGACTGCAAAGAAAGCTACAATTCTAGCTCCGTGATGATTCTGCCCCGTGTAAACAGTCCTGCATTTGCTCAGGTTATGAGGATGAGGATCAGTTCAGCTTCAGACCATGCCCTATATTCTGAGTGGGAATGTTATCCTGAAAAGAATGCTTGCTGCCAATGTTTGCATCTGTTTTGTTTTCCAAGCAATGTTTATGGGGATGGTCTGTCAGGTACTTACATCAATTACCTACCTATGTCAGTGTGTTCAATATCAAGAATTTAGGTGGAGGCCGACACATAGCCAGGAAAGCATTCACATCATAAGGCCAATCCCTCACATTTTAGGTACATCTTTCACGAACCACAAACATTTTTTTAGGTGTATCAACGACTACAGTTTTCAGTACCTGGATATCAATTGGGAATCTAGCATATCAAGTGCTTATAATGGGCATGGATATAATAGATAGCATGTTGTGTTCCTTTTGCCTCTGTTTCATATTATATTAGTCTAGTTTGTGAAGATACATCAACATGCAATAAATTAGAACCAAAAGTACATTTTAGATATGTGCTACCAGTTCGTTAGCAAGGATATATCGGCACTGCAAATTATAATATTGCGCAGCAAAAACATGCGTGCCATTTTACCTTGCCTTGACATGCCAAAAATAAAGGTAACTCCATTATCCACCCATGAATTTAGCTGCAATGCCAGTTTCGAGAAGATCCCACGGGAGACAGATGAGGATGGCCAAGGGGCTCAGACTGGTATTGTATTCGAGCTGAGAAAATTCTGACCTCTCACACCATTATAAAATCCTGGCTGGACTGCCAAAGCTTCACGTATTACGTAAAACAACTCTGCCCATTGCAACGCAAACTGAGTCTATGATTCCACATTGCCAATTAATTCACAGTTCCACAGTCTCCAAACAACATAGCAGTGTTGCATAGCGGTGGCCAGTTGACATAAGCATCTTTGCAATAATTCAGCAGAACAGCTGGTGTAAAAAAAAACGTTAATAATGCAAGTTTAAAACTTGCATCAAAATGATCCTCGCAGCATGCTTTACACCTGGCGGTTAGCAAGGGGCCATCCCGGCAGGCTGTTTAGCACCATGTTTTCCTTTTCTTGTCGTGTTGTTGATGGGAGGACCAATGAATGTTTTTTCGGGTGCAACGTTCGTGGTGTGTTTGCACCTTGGTACGAAGCTCCCTCTCCCTCTCAGACATACTCACACCGTCAGTGCGCTAACCAATGCTGATTGACTGCACCCCCCCGTTAACGTTCCCGGCTGATGTTCAAGCGTGACGTCACGGCCAATCACGGGACGATTCAGATAGCCGATGAATTTCATTTGAGTTTCGGTAATTTTTTTTCATATGTGTTGAAAATGACTGTTACTACACATTTTTTTTAAACACAGAAGTATACGTAACAAGTGAAATAAAAATATGTATTAGGTGACTGCAACAACTCCATTGTGTAAACATCACAGAGTGGTTATACATAACATTTTGCAGCAATTGTACCAGTCACTCTAGTCGGACTAAAGTATTCCATAGGTGCTTCAAGTGTCATCTGAAGGAACCAAATGTTGACGAAAAGGATGCTGCATGAGTGTAGTTAAGTACTCATTTTGTGAAAAGATTTGCCTGGAATAATTATTATCCATTATTAACTCGCTTTAGGATGATAGAGGAACATATTCCTCGCCACTCCCATCACTATGGCGCGTGACAATGATGAAAAAAAATTGTCGTTCAGTATGTGTGCAATATCTTTCACCATTTGCATTCGCTCATTCATTCCAGTAGTTAGCCTACTGCTACTGGCATTTGTGACACTGTTTTCTATTTGCTGTGAATATCATTGTAGCTTAATCATGTGTGCAGATGTATCAGCTTAGGAAATAATTATTGCCAGAATGTACGAGCTCATTAAGATCTACTATTACTGTCATTCGTGACGTGCTTTTCTGGCCTTTGGCAATAGCATTGTAATTGAACACTGTTTACGGATGCATGAGCCAAATATAAAATATTGTCAATACGGACGACATTTCAGTTTCGTACTTTTTAAGTTTTACTTCATTATAAGTGTTAGCTCATAGGATATGCCCATTAGAATGGGCTTACAGTGACCTTAATTTTGAATTAATTTCGGTTGATTTATTTCGCGCGTATGATGTTAATCCTATCTTAATAACAACACAGGGAATTATAGATGTCACAGCCGGGATATTTTCTCAAGGCACAGCTAATCATTCCGGGCATTGCCCTTGTTGTCTTCTTTGCGCCTTTGCGGCTTAAGTCCGCTGTGCGCCAATATTCTGTCAAGGCCCGTGTCCTTCAGCGGTCATTCTTAACTCCCAAATAGCAAGGCGCTGAAACAATTAATGTAAGCCGGTCACTATCTGCTGGTGAGGTGAAGGTGCGCAGGAGCCAACTGCATTACGCCCGTCCTTCTCTTTTATTTGTAGGTGTGTGCATACTCTCGCGTACTTCTTACTTGTGATTTTATGTGTTATTGGGTGCACTTACCTGTGGGTAATAACGAAGAATAAATAAACATATCTGTACATAAATGACAGTAAGCATTCAAAATACAATGAAACCTTACGTGACGCCGAAGAGCGGCCACGTTCTCTAGTTATGGTTACCGATTTCACTCCACATCCCCATGATTATCCTGATGCTATTGTGATCAGGTGCTTCATTCACTGGAATTATTAGGGTGGAGTAGGGAACGGGGCGGAGCAGTTTCCTTGAAACTTGAAAGGAAAAAAAATTGCACGCTCATCGTCTTAGATTGAAAGGTTGTGTCTGGAAATGTACCCTTTCTCATTACCGTATCGACGTCGTCGACCGTCGATACGGTAATGAGTACCGTATGGGCTGTCTTAGTTAGAATGCTGTCTTCATCGTCGTCACCATCCTCATCACCATCACCGTCGCCGTCGCCGTCGCCGTCGCAGCCGCCGTCGCCGTCGCCGTCGTCGCCGTCGTCGTCGTCGTCGTCGTCGTAGTCGTAGTCGTAGTCGTAGTCGTCGTCGTAGTAGTCGTCGTAGTCGTAGTCGTAGTCGTAGTCGTAGTCGTCGTAGTAGTCGTAGTCGTAGTCGTAGTCGTAGTCGTAGTAGTAGTAGTAGTAGTAGTAGTAGTAGTAGTAGTAGTAGTAGTAGTAGTCGTAGTAGTCGTAGTCGTAGTAGTTGTCGTAGTAGTCGTAGTCGTAGTCGTAGTAGTAGTCGTAGTCGTAGTAGTAGTAGTCGTAGTAGTAGTAACCGTAGTAGTAGTAGTAGTGGTAGTCGTATTCGTAGTAGTAGTAGTCGAAGTAGTAGTAGTCGTAGTAGTAGTAGACGTAGTAGTAGTAGTAGTGGTAGTCGTATTCGTAGTAGTAGTAGTCGTAGTAGTAGTAGTCGTAGTAGTAGTAGCCGTAGTAGTAGTAGTAGTAGTAGTAGTAGTAGTAGTAGTAGTAGTAGTAGTAGTAGTAGTAGTAGTAGTAGTCGTAGTAGTAGTCGTAGTAGTAGTCGTAGTAGTAGTCGTAGTAGTAGTAGTCGTAGTAGTAGTAGTCATAGTAGTAGTCGTAGTAGTAGTAGTCGTAGTAGTACTAGTCGTAGTAGTAGTAGTCGTAGTAGTAGTCGTAGTAGTAATAGTCGTAATAGTAGTAGTCGTAGTAGTAGTAGTAGTAGTAGTCGTAGTAGTAGTAGTAGTAGTAGTAGTCGTAGTAGTAGTAGTCTTAGTAGTAGTAGTCGTAGTATTAGTAGTCGTAGTAGTAGTAGTCGTAGTAGTAGTAGCCGTAGTAGTCGTAGTAGTAGTAGTCATAGTAGTCGTAGTCGTCGTCGTCGTCGTCGTAGTAGTCGTAGTCGTCGTCGTCGTAGTCGTCGTCGTCGTAGTAGTCGTCGTAGTAGTAGTAGTCGTCGTAGTGGTAGTCGTCGTAGTAGTAGTAGTCGTCGTAGTGGTAGTAGTCGTCGTAGTCGTAGTAGTCGTAGTAGTAGTATTGGTAGTCGTAGTAGTAGTAGTCGTAGTAGTCGTAGTCGTCGTCGTCGTCGTCGTAGTAGTCGTAGTCGTCGTCGTCGTAGTCGTCGTCGTCGTCGTAGTAGTAGTAGTAGTAGTCGTAGTAGTAGTAGTCGTAGTAGTAATAGTCGTCGTAGCAGTAGTCGTCGTCGTAGTAGTCGTCGTAGTAGTCGTCGTCGTAGTAGTCGTCGTAGTACTAAGAATTGTACTTCATTTTCACTATGTGATTGTCTACCAACAATTTCCATTGTTCTTCTTTTGAAAAGTTTCTGTCTGCGATTCAGGAAACAAGGACCAGGACAGGATCGGTACTTGATTGGATTTTGTTTATCAACCGTAAAACATTTTAAATTCGCGAATATAAAACAAAGAATCCTTACACTTAAATGAACGGAGTAACTATATACGCGCTACAAGATAAAAAAAAATTATAAGAGTTGGGTTGCTTCTTTCTCTTACCAAAAGTGTTCCACAACGGTACCATGGGAGGAGACGATGACAAAATCCGTGACTGCCAGCCCCTCGACAAAAGGTGACCGTCCAGAAGTATCCCACATCAACATCGTAGAAGGCGACAATGACAAACTGCCTGATCACTTCAGCTCCTCCAAGGACGGCAACACTCCAGAAGTATCCCACAACAACTCGTGGGAGGAGACAGTGACAGAATGTGAGATCACTCCAGCTCCTCCAAGGACGGCGGCACTCCAGAAGTATCCCACAACAACATCGTGGAGGCGACAATGACAGAATGCGCGATCACTCTTGCTCCTCGAAAGACTGGCTCTCCGTAAGTGTCCCAAGAAAATATTCTCGGAAGCGACGATAGCAGAATGGCCGACCAATACAGCACCTTAAACAAAGACACAGCTGAGTCACCCAAGAAAAAAACGGCATTGCTGGAGAAAGCAAAATCCAATAGAAAACCAATTCGCCAGCAAAATGTCGCAGAACTAGTAGTTGACCGAATGCTCACATAACAAGCTGAGACGGTCATGCACAAGGCTGACAAATGGCCAGCTAATGGAGGTCCGTAAACTTGCATGCAAGCTCGTTTTCAAGTGGAGGTTGGTGAACAAAAGCACAGCCGCGAAATATTTCTGGAGCCTTTTTCCAGGCAAAGACACGGCAAAATTCCAGAGCCCTTGATTTTAACAACGAAGAAAATCACTGATTGACACGTTCAAGCTATGTGAGCATAACTCAATGTGAAACCACGTCACGTGACGGACATCGCCAGCTGACGGGTGTTGGTAGGCAGTCAGCAGCAAAAATGGTGGGGACGAGTGGTCTAGGGGTAAGATGCTCGTCTCGCAATTGAAAGGTTGTGGGTTCGAATCTCACCTGTCGCTACTCTTCGCCCGCGACCAATCGGCGTGAGAGATTGGCGACGCTATATGACTCAACGGTCGACGTGTCGTAAAACCAATAACCAACCAGCAAAAATGGTGAGGAGTCCTGAGTCGTGGTGCATGCTCTGCACTGAGAACTTCTTTGCACCCAGTTCGGGTGTAAATCCATGACAAGGATGATGCTAATCCGGTGTGAAATTGCGCCTCAGGACTGTTGTCTAAACATACCTGCGCCAGGTGTGCAGCAATACGTCCACAAGGTGTAAACACTCCACATTTACTCTCCGGTAACACTTCAGAAAAAAACCCTCGCTCGAGTGGTACACGCGAAGGAAAATACTTCCATGATATGCAAGCACATCAAATTTACACTTGCTCCTTCGTCACACTTCAGAATACCCTCCGTTCGAGTGCTACACCTGAATGAAAACACCTTCAATAGGTGTAAGCATTCCACAATTTGTGCTTGCTCCTTCGGTAGCACTTCATAAAACACTGCTCGAGTGCTACACCTGAGTGAAAACACGTCCGTTGGTTGCATTTGATATGCCTTTGCCAGGTGCGTGAAATAGGTACTGCGGATCCTGTTCTGTGTTCCACAGCTGTAGTCCTGGCGTTATCACAGCTCATTGATACTTTGCATTCACATTACGATATTGTATGCGTACGAAGCGTTGGTGAGTGATGGCATGTTTAAATATATGCAATGGAATGGTATGTACGCTAATATCCACCATTAAGGATATATAATAAATACATTTTGCATGTTGACGCATGGCAATGCATTGCATTTAAACCAGTATGGCTGTAATGAACCACTGCTGTCTCGCCGATGCAACATGAAACACATCGCCAACGTCCACATCGCAATGATCATTGCCATTAAATGAACAAGTCAGGGACATCCAACCACATCAATGAGCAAATTAGAAAAAGCAAAAGCCTACCCGTAGGGTGGAGTTTGCAGACGTCGTGGGACTTCTCTTGGTGCACTGGACGGCGGAAAGCACGGAGGAACAACTCGGCACACGTGACGGCGGCGGCGAGCGGGACAAACACGGCCGACACGCGATATCCATCCAGCTGATCGTGCACTCTAACAAGATGTTGCGTACATCCCGCGTGAAGTGGGCGGGAAAGTGAGTCGCGATTCACGCCCTTGCCGTTGGCGAACTACACCGGTGTAGTGATCACGTGACCGTTACGTCATGGGAGATCGTGAATTACGTGTATATATGTCTGTTGAAGCGTCGTGTTACATTAGTGAGGCGCCAGACACGCAATGATAGGAAACTATCGGGTGTCAATGCTCAGTGATTGCATCACACTGCGCAGTGCGCAGTGACCTGCGATCTGAGTGTAGATCCAGCGAAAACGACCGGCTAGAGTGTTCCACGCATCTTTACACTTGGAGTAGGTGTTGATTGTGCGAATTGGGGTTAAAAAAGTGTGCAGTGTGCTCGCGGTATCTTGCTGAACCAAGCACCAGAGCAAGAAATGAATGATGACAATATAACAAAGCACCACCAGCTACCGTTCAGAGACAATCCGCTAATTAGGAAAAAAGGAAGCGACATTCACAAGTGTCAGTCACGCTGATTCCGAGGACGTGCCATGTAGATAACGACTAATAATGGTAACAAACAAGACGGGAAAGAAGCGCACTCTCTTATATGTAGTGATGGATGGCCACTTCAGCAAAAGACAAGCCCGGGTCAACTGCGGGCCGAAGTCATAGTGTGCCGACAATTTTAGACTTTTTCAATGTTTCAGCCTCATCGTGTTTTCACTTTCCCCTGGGCGCTGCTTAGTGCGCTTGATGAAAGAGTTCTCACGCCAAATATGTATACATATCTTGATAAATGCTGGTCGTTCCCTCCGAGTGAGAGCTCACCTCGAGCAATGCTCATGAACATGTTGTCCGCTCATGTCAGCCATCAACTTTGCCCTGAATTGCGAAAATTACACGTATCCTCCGAGACAAGAACGTGCTATACGTCGCTTTTCTAAAAAACCCAAATGCCAGAGGAGCCGGACAAACAATGCACAGAACACGTACGCTGGCTCTTCCAAACAAGCAAATTAAACAACTAGACCTTAATTATGAGAAGTGCTAAGAACAGACTGCGGAAGATCGAACAGGTTGCTATCAAAACAGGAGGGTAAAGATAAAGCAGCCGCATAGGACAGATACTTCTTTTGGTGCGCATTTCAATGCCATCCATGAAGCAATAGAGGAAGAGATGGAGAATGAATGAGAGGGAATGACATGGGAAAATTCGAACAATTTCCACTGCGTAGAAATTACAAAGTATCTTCTGGGCGAGCTAATGTCATTAGCCCCATGATAGAGCCAAGTGTTGACCACACACACAACCATGAACGCTTGCATTGAAAGCTGAATGCATGCTCTCAAGGGCAGCATATCGCAGGGTAAACGAGCGATGAACCCAGGAGACGACGTTCGTTTGATTCTGAAAGACAACGGTCAGCGCATCAAAGGTGACAGTATACCAAAACGTAAGATCACAAAGCATGCACGAGCGCGCGAAGTTCGCGATGTACAGACGATTACCTTCATGAAGAAGGCTGGAAAATGGAAGGTAAGGAGCAAGAAACAAAACCAACCTCACTTTGCAACATGTCCCACCTGCTTTATGCGAGATACCTGAAGTGCTGGAGCAAGAAAATATTCCAGCGGTTCTTCACGGAAATTCAAGAGATGAGAAAAAACATTACACCGGTAGAGGAACGGAAGTGCTCATCAGGTGTCAAGGTTCAGAGAGGACCAGGTTTTTACTCTCGGACAGGTACCACTCCAACATTCACATGTTTGTATATTGTAAAAATCAGATACGTATTGACGCATTAAATGAACTCCCAGACAATCAGGGTTGGAAAATGGACCGTTTCTGGATGCTTGGCATCCAGCTGACTATCCCGTCCCAAAACGAAAATTATCTTCTCACTTTTCTCATTTTGAGGTTGAATGGTACATTTGGCAATGAACTGCTCTGTGACAAAGTGCTCAAGATTCATTCGAAAGTGCAAACTGAGCTACTGATGTCACAGGTTTGAGGACAAATATTTTCTCCGCATTCCATTACCCAATGATTTTCTCTCCACATCTATAATCACCAAGCACAAATCCAACCCTGCAGACAATGCAATTCTTGCATTCGTTGCTGCAGAGATTCGCAAAGCTGGCACAACAAGAGCTGCTCTATTTGGTCCAATTTTCGTGTTCGCGCTGAATATAGCTCGTGTTATTTCAGAGGCCGGAGGCTCGGCATCAAGACGCCCAGAATAGCAGCTGCCTGTTTGGATCATTCCGATCAACATTAACAATAACCGCTGGATCTTGTGCGTTGTGAATTTGTGAAACAGATTGTCGCTCCCTTCGACTGCAACGGAGGTGAATTGGAAAATGATACGGAGCTTCTGCAGAAGTTTATGGTGGTGGCACGAAAACACGGGTTAGTCATGTGATGGAGTGGAGATACATTTATCCAGACAATTTGCTTCGACAAATTGGCAGCGACTGCGGTGGTGCTCGACGAATTGGCAGCCATAGTGGTGGTGTTCGACGAATTGGCAGACATAGCGGTGGTGTTCGACGAATTGGCAGCCATAGCGGTGGTGTTCGACAAATTGGTAGCCATAGCGGTGGTGTTCGACGAATTGGCGGCCACAGCGGTGGTACTCGACAAACACGTGCAGCCACAGCGGTGGTACTCGACAAACACGTGCAGCCACAGCGGTGGTACTCGACAAACACGTGCAGCCACAGCGGTGGTACTCGACAAACACGGCAGCCACAGCGGTGGTACTCGACAAACACGCAGCCACAGCGGTGGACCGGCAAACACGTGCAGCCACAGCGGTGGTACTCGACAAACACGTGCAGCCACAGCGGTGGTACTCGACAAACACGTGCAGCCACAGCGGTGGTACTCGACAAACACGTGCAGCCACAGCGGTGGTACTCGACAAACACGGCAGCCACAGCGGTGGTACTCGACAAACACGTGCAGCCACAGCGGTGGTACTCGACAAACACGTGCAGCCACAGCGGTGGTACTCGACAAACACGCAGCCACAGCGGTGGTACTCGACAAACACGCAGCCACAGCGGTGGTACTCGGCAAACACGTGCAGCCACAGCGGTGGTACTCGACAAACACGTGCAGCCACAGCGGTGGTACTCGACAAACACGGCAGCCACAGCGGTGGTACTCGACAAACACGTGCAGCCACAGCGGTGGTACTCGGCAAACACGTGCAGCCACAGCGGTGGTACTCGACAAACACGTGCAGCCACAGCGGTGGCGTTCACGTGTGCATCATATTGGTGAAAGAGCCGGAGGTAATAGTTATTGGTTTTACAACACGTCGACCATTGAGTCACGTAGCGTCGCCAATCTCTCACGCCGATTGACCGCGAGCCGGGGGTAATGGAGCGTAATGCAAAAGCAGCGAGAGTCTACAGGAAACAAATAAAGTATCAATTCTCAAGGCGACGTGCTTCGAACGCCACAATGATATGGAACGCTTACGAACAACAACAATCGTTGTGTCGCCTCGCTAACATCGTGGTTAAGGCTCCCGGTCACTACTTGCTTGTCACATTTCGCTCAATCAAAGAGACGCTGATTTCATATGTGAGCTGTTGGTCAGCAAAATAAACCCGCTACTGCAGTAAATCGAGGTAGCATTCTTAACGTGGTGTGCAGATTATCAATTGTAACCTCACTACTTCAATTACACTGTTCGCCATCTTGTTTGCGCATGCATTGTGGCACGTATCATGTCATTTCCGGACACGCGTCTTGTTCTGTTCTTGCAGTGTTTACTGCGCTTACCCGAGGTAGCTTTGCGGTCTTTTCGGCTCTCAAATTTCGGTACGTGGCTCCTAACCTAATGAACGGTTTTCCTAAATTCGTGACGCAACCGTGGCTAAGTCATCCAACTCTTCATTGACGTGCCTAAGATACGACATCCACTGTTTAAGAACATGTCTGGATCCTTTACCCATCTTCGTCGTTCGTTGTCATGGGTTCAATTCTGAAATGATTGTTGGGAGTGGGAATAACTCGATTCATTGGGGAAAATGTTCTACGTTGAGAATATATTATCATGGGCGTCAATCGTAAATCCCGGATGCTATTCACACAACCCGGTACCAGATAATTAGGCAGCTTGAAAAGTTCCAGGCTTATTGAGATACCTAAAGCCGACCTACTCTTGCTTTAACATTAATCCCCCAAACACGAAGTCACAAAGCACACCGGAAACGTTTCAAAGTCGAACGTTTCGTAATCACATTGATTGCGTCAAAGTTGGTATTGATGTTGTCATTAAATACTTTTACTAAATCCTTAAAAAATCGCAGAGTAGCAGCAAATGATTCTTCAAAGTAGGTAATTATAAATGTATTGTCTAAAGCTCCGCCCACTCCATCGCTCATTGGCTGGTTCACGTTGCGTCATAGCGGGTACCGACCAACCTGTTCTACGGTGTAGCAATCCTGGGTTGACCCGGCTAACCATGTGACGGCGGCGCGATGCCAGACGCGCGGTTTGCTGCGCGGCGGGAGACACGGCAGGCGGCGGGGGAGCGTTCCCAGCGGGCCGGCGGCGGCGACAGTGTGATGAAGTTGGGGCCGCGCGGCGCCGCCGTGCTGTCAAACGCCGCCGTCCGGCTCCACAGTCGTTCACAAAAACAGATTCGGCCCGCAGCCGGCTCCGCGGCCGCCGGTGCCCGGTTTGCCGCGAATGGAGATCAAGCAGGTCACGACGGAAGCTGGGGATTGGTCTGGAGGTTGCAGCAGAGGCCAAAGCTGTGGATTGTGGTGGAGACAACAGGCCGAGTTGGTAGTCATGACGGCTCACGTGCAAGCATCACTCAGAGATCACCACGGAGACCAAAGTGCTTCGAAGTCACGATGGTGGCCGGAAGAGACCACACTGGAGATCACGGCAGATGCTGAGGGGTGGAAATCCAGTTGAAAACCACAGTGCTGGCAAAAAGAAGAAAGCACGGCGGTGGCCGAGCTGGAAGTCATGGGATGCCTACCAGACACAGACAAGTCCCTGAAATCTAGACGCTTTGAAAGTCAGTTTCTAGGCTGAGGCTAAATATCCCCGTGAATAATTACAGAGCGCCAAACCCGCCAATTTCGCTACACCAAGAACTGCCAAATTTCCGCCGTTGCTTGACAGGAGCCAAGGACATATGGAGTCGACTGGAGCAAGGGCATCAGGTAGGAGCACGCGGTCTGTAGCAAATAGTCGTCCAATCAATTAAAAGAACCTAGCTCCTACCCTATATGCTTCTATATTAGCCCCAGAGCTAATTTCCTTGTTCAAATGCATGGACAATGCATTTAAGCAATGCATGCATGGGCACGGAATCTGTAATAGAGTATGTTGCGGACTCCTTGGTCTAGTCTGCTCCAGTCAAACAGCGCCGGAAATTTGGCAGTCATTGGAGTAGCGAACTTGGCGGTTTTGGCGTAGAATTGTTCGAGGGGATATTGAGCCTCAGCCCAGTTTCTACAGGGTAATCTAGAGGATTTCGGAAAATGTTCGAAGTTCCTGAAAAGCGCTAATTATTTATAATTTGCTTGCCAGTTTGCAGTGCATTTTAAAGGTGTTTAGCCATTTCCGTTTGAAACAATGATGTTGGATGCCGAGGACTACGGCGGACGGGAGATCACCACGAGCATCGTCATGGAAATGGAGACTATAAGGATGCGGTAAACTACGCATGTAAGTACGTCGCCAATCAGAAACTAAGAGACTTCACCGGAGAACACGAGACTACAGACTACGCCGGAGACCGAAAACGTCGCTCGAAACGACAAATCACAGCTGCACCCAGTCAATTGAATCACACACCAGATCACGCACACACCCCGTTATTTGAAATTCACCTGCGACCATTCAGCCTAACCAAGCCTTGCGTTAACCTCGACCCGGATGGGAAGGCTCGAGGGGATGGGGCGTGGCCCCACATCACGTGTGGCCCGACAGGTACGCACTGCCATACCCAGCAGAAACACCACGGAAATTTCACTAGACATTGCACTGGGACCAGCTGGTGTATAAAACAATACACTACGGTCGAAAAAGCAGATCAACTGGCAAAACCAAGATGTAAAAACGTGGACACGTGGATCTGGGATGGGATATCACGATGCCATACCGAGCCTGTGAGGTGCATGCCCAGCACAGCTGTGCTCGGCGCGGCATACCTCATTGTTTAGTTCACTTTGCCTTCGATCCTTTGTTCGTCCGGAGGCCATCAGATCGGAGAGTGCGGAAGACGACCAGAGGTGCAAAATTACCACAGCAGCTCCACTATGCAGCAAATTAAAGCGTTACTGTAACAAACAAACAAACAAAAAGCGCGTACAATAACTTTATGCTCATATTGCAACAACAAGAAAAATCAAAATTCGCACTGTATATATTTCTTTCACCGGCCTTCTTCAACCGACTGTTGAGAAAGGCCCGTGACCGAAATATATACAGTGCGAGTTTTGATTTATTTTTGTTGAAAATATGAGCATAAGGTTATTTTACGCGTGTTTCTTACCCATAATCATGCTCAACACAGCACTGCACCTAATCAAACAAATCGAATCATCGTTATTGTAACCAATGTCATATTTACTGGCCTGACCGACCACTTGCAGTATTTTGTTCTCTGTTTTAATACAAAGCGAAGACAGCACTGATTCAGCGTCTGGCAAAGTGCAAGCCTGATACCAGTGAACCGCAGAACAGCGACGGCGGGTACGTGAGCTTGCACCAAGCCTGATACCAGTGAGCCGCAGAACAGCGACGGTGGGTACGTGAGCTTGCACCAAGCGATAGCAGGGCGAGGCTGACGATGGAAGAAGAGAAACGTTGGCTGCATATTTCACCCCGCATTCGACTGTTGGCCATATATCATGGTTGTGACAAACTGGTTATTTCGGCTTGTATGTGAGGCGTCGTAGAAGATGTAGACGTGTGCTGTTGGCTGCGACTGTTCATCACCCCTCGTTATACTCTGTCCTTGAAGCACTGCGGTGATAGTCCGGGACCACGCGTTGTTATTTTCCCACTGCACACACACTTCTTGAAACAACCACAGACTGTCCAACCCCAGCTCTCGGTTCGTCGGCTCACGGTCCGTCCCCACGCCAAGGCAGGTCTAGTAGTGTCTGTCGCCGGATGGTGTTCGGCGGGACCGATGTTAACAGGTCGGCGTGTGATGGTGGCCTGCCCTCTCGAGGGTCCCCGGCGGGGGTATTTATACGGGAGGAGCGATTTAACTCTGTCCTCGAACCCGGTGTGGAGTGCAGCGCAATAGGGGTGATGATTCACGAGCTGCGTAAGACCAAAGAGGTCGGTGCGTGCTTGGTTTGATGAACTGTCCGGGCGAGTGAACTTTGTCCTCGAATCCGGTTCGGGTGCAGAGCATAGGGGTGATGATTCATGTGTCTGGCGTCTGGCTGGCGCCGTCCGGCGTGCAAGGTGTGACATGTCGGATGACTAAGTGGCGTGTTGATGAGTGTGCGCTGTTACAATACCTCCCCCACCACCATAGGGGTGATGATTCACGTGTCTGACGTCTGGCTGGCGCCGTCCGGCGTGCAAGGTGTGACATGTCGGATGACTAAGTGGCGTGTTGGTGAGTGCGCTGTTACAATACCTCCCCCACCACCATAGGGGTGATGATTCACGTGTCTGACGTCTGGCTGGCGCCGTCCGGCGTGCAAGGTGTGACATGTCGGATGACTAAGTGGCGTGTTGGTGAGTGCGCTGTTACAATACCTCCCCCACCACCATAGGGGTGATGATTCACGTGTCTGACGTCTGGCTGGCGCCGTCCGGCGTGCAAGGTGTGACATGTCGGATGACTAAGTGGCGTGTTGGTGAGTGCGCTGTTACATGGTTAGTCATTCACGCCATTGGTCCCTGATGGATTTCTGGAACTTTGCACATAGTTGGTTTCAAACTTTCCAATGTCATGTCGAGGAAGTGGTGGCCGAAGAACGGGCAAGAAGGCTGCGGGCAGGTGTTTCCGAACTCTGGATGAGCTTTAGCTGTAATCCTATAGGTGTTGCGCAGAACAAATACTTTCCAACTACTGTGAAGCTCCCACGTCCCTGTGACTTGTAAGGAAGCCAACGACAAGCCGACGTAGAGGCTGAAGGTAGTCTATGGCATATGGCTGCAGTACAGACCAGGCAGTAAGGTGAGCTAGGATATTCCGGTATCGGGGTTCCACGCTGGGAAAACGGCATGTAACAGGGCCTCCTTAGGTGCCGACAAGAGACGATTGTCTGATATTTGTGCTACCGCATTGGTATGGGTCGACTGTTACCTATACCATATATTCTAATTTTCTGCATGAAACCCCATCGCAGATCCATTAGTACGGACACAAATACAGGTTGTCCTTTATTACGAAACACGAGGTAAACGGCACTTGAAAAATCTTGGACATGGAGGCCACAAAGCACACTCGAGCATACATTCACACACCCAGCGGCTACTTGGCAAATTCCCATGACAACACAACGAATGACGTAGCAGACCAACGGTAACAAGACAACCCAAATATAGATGTTTACAAACCCTGTATTTGATTGGAGGAAATGCTGACGATGAGGCGTTCGTCACTTGGTACACACTTAATGTATATTTACAGCATAGTTGAGAGTGCTGTGCTCATTAGTCACTCACTCAACATCACTTACAGTGCCACTGTGACGGTGTGACACAATCATCCGAGCCAGAGACAACTCAACCGTGTCCGACGTCCGCTTACGGTCGGCGAGGGCTACTGTGAACGGGTCTAGAAACACCATCAGATACCAGACCAGATCAGACCAGAAGTCCTGGACTACGTGGTAGGCGTCGACCCAGCTGCCCGAGTCACGGATCAATTGACAGGCATCGGATCACGTGGCAAGCCCAGCTAGAACCCCGCGACGGGTTTCGTGCCACGTAAGAAGTCCCCGACCACGAGGCAGGTCTCTGGGCACCTGTCAAGTATCGGACCTTGTGACAGGCATCGACGCAGCTGGCGGCGCATACGCAGCAGCCGATGGGCGGCTGGAGCCAGCCTTGCCTCAGGCCGTGAGTGCGCCGGTAACCCTACCCTCAATCAGTTCACCCGTATGTTTCAGTCGATTCGGTGAGTCCAGACACAGACCACATTCAGCCTCACAGCGCATCCATGCCAGTACATCCGCTGGCACCCGCCGGTTCATCTACCGGAACAAGCTCCAGCCAGTTCATCCACGGCAGAATGCCATATCATCCTCCAGGTCCAGTGACATCCTCCTCCAACTCCAGTTCGGTAAGTGCAGCCGTAGGTGCAGGCTAAAACTGGCTGGGCTGCGACCACTGATTCGACCATCGTCAGTGTGTGTCGCCCTCACAGTCGACCACCGAGCGTGTGGGTCGCACCAACTGAACATCGCCCACCGCCAGCTCCGGGTCGGGACTCTTCGGTGTCGCTGGCTCCGCGCCGTGGTCGGCCGGTATCGGCGGATCCTGACGGCGCAGCGTTGACACTGGCTCCGCCTGATCTGGATCTTGACCTTGACGACCGGACAGCGCCGGCACGACCTCGCAGAACACGAAGCCGGCTTTCTGATACGCCTGGCGTACCTCAGCCTGCGCATCCAGGTCATCAGCGGATGATACCAGCGGTAAATCGCACATAACCACGACACAGCATAGTTCACACGGAACAACCGCAACCACGATACGGCATAGTTCACACGGAACAACCGCAACCACGACACAGCATAGCTCACACGGAAGAACCACAACCACGACACAGCATAGCTTACATGGAACAACCACAACCACGACACAGCATAGCTTACATGGAACAACCACAACCACGACACAGCATAGCTCACACGGAACAACCGCAACCACGACACAGCATAGCTCACATGGAACAACCACAACCACGACACAGCATAGCTTACATGGAACAACCACAACCACGACACAGCATAGCTCACACGGAACAACCGTAACCACGACCAACGAATGTTGCATTTCGTCGACACGACACAGCATAGCTTACATGGAACAACCACAACCACGACAAGCATAGCTGACATGGAACAACACAACCACACAAGCATAGCTACATGAACAACCACAACCACGACACAGCATACTTGGGACAACCCAACCCGACACAGCATAGTTCACACGGAACAACCACAACCACGACACAGCATAGTTCACACGGAACAACTGCAACCACGACACAGCATAGCTCACACGGAACAACCACAACCACGACAAAGCATTGCTCACACGGAACAGCCACAACGAAGGTTGCATTTCGTCGAAAGCATGAATATATTCTTCGGGACCTGCTGCTGGAGACTTGGCGGCCAATATTTTAGAACACACATTTCCCGCATAGGGAGAGGGGGAGTGATTTTTAGAGGCGTGTCGGACAATAAAGGTCATTTGCGCCGCCTTTAAAGCGGGTATGTTTTGAAAGCAAAGCTAAGACAAGTGTATATTTACGGCAGGGGAATTGTACGTTATATTGTATGTGTGTTAAGGTGCTGAAGACGGGGGCTGGGCGGGGTACATCTCCCGGATGTCTAAATGATGTTCGTTTTACTTTACTCCCCTGCAATATAATTCGAGACTGGGGTGGGGGAGGGGTGACGGGAAAATTGACTTTGGCAGGGTGCCAGCTTCTCTCATACGTCGAGGAAAAAGCATGTTTTTCAATGATTGCCCTGAATTTCGCGAAAAATCGAAACTTGCCATCTGCAGGATCCATATGCTTCTTTCACTTCCGAAAGCTACAATACACACAGGATTGCGCATGCGCTATAGCACGAAAGCCGCCTCGATATTTGATCAATCACACGGGATAACGTTCATATTCCGTCAGCTACCTAACACGCACGGCATGCTAAGACAAAGGAACGTTCCAAACTACACTCGATGGATGGATCCGCGCTAAGTGTTGATCGATTATCTTGTCTCGTGGAATCATCCATGGCAAACGTTCAGTCGTCACTCCCTATTGACAATGAACCAATTTCATTTGTGTTTAACATTGTCTAGAATCTCCGGATTCCACTTATATAAACGCATTTAATAGACCAGCACAAGGCGCTATTAAGAGCGATGGACGCACGAGGGCAAGAAACGAGGTATGGGGCTACCCTGCTGCTGGCAGACGATCGGGCTCCGCACCGCCACAGGAAATGTATAAACACACCGTAACTGCCGTAGCTCTTGGTAGCCGATATAGAAATGCACCTTAGTCCGTCCAATTTTCGTGGAAATGCAGTACCTTCAAAATAAGCAAACACTATCTGACAACCTGACACAACGAATTCAAATTTTGCATACGTTCTCGATATTTGGCATGTGAGATCGATTGCGGAAATAATGTCTTCAATTTCGGCATGTGCACAGATAAAAACTCTTTAGTCGAGATTGGCTGCAATCTTCCCGGAATCGGGATTTATGTGCCCAACATGATTTTCGTGCCTCAGACGCAAATGCACCTTCCTAGACTGTCAACTTAACATGGGTTTCACGGTTATTTTTGTCTGGCAGCCTTCCCGTTCAGGTTATACACAGACCATACATGACAGACCATGCACGACTTAACACTCGTAGATCCAGGGGGTCAATTTGGCCCCTGCGCCTCCAGATGACGTTTGTTTAGGAGATAGCTCCTAACAGTTTAGGATATCGCTTTTAAATTCGACATACCTCCCAACAAGTGATGACCACACATTGCATCAAACAATAGAGGTTCAATACATCAAGCTTCCAAAGCTAGGACAGGCCAAAATAATTTCACAACTACGTCTCAACACGGTTTTTAGATGTCCCTTAATCATTTTACACAAACAAACCGCACGACATACAGTGGCAAATAAAATGAGCGTATGCACAAATGATCAAATAAATAAAAATAAAAAGTGAATAAAAAGTGACTTTAGGTCAGGTCAAATGTAGGCTTCGATCGGAAGCACTCTTTTTCGACTAATTTGTAACTTTGTGACTACTCGATTTTTGGAAACTTAACAAATGGAATGCATGTGATGATATCTTACGTCCTTTAATCATGTGTGCTGTTCTGTATATTTGGAGAGGACAAGTGACCCTTCAACGTTGGTTTTGCCTACCTCCCCCAAATAATTTCAACTTTCAACATGGAACCCTGCGGAGTGTGCTTCCAAAACCATTTGGACCCGCCCATTTCCTCCATGTATTGTGCCCCTCTCCTCAATAATCTTCAGAAATCAACGCCTCTGCCTATAATAGTGGTCCATGTTTCAAATCAATGTCAGGTCAGGTTTTTATATGTGACCTGAAAGTCCAGGGCTGGAAAATATGGACTTGGACCCAAGGGGGTCCAAGTCCATATTTTCAAGATATATTTTCAGATTTAATAGGGAACATGACATATTGGCATTAGAAGGGTACCAAACCAGGGGGCCCAGAACCCCCGCCCACCCGGGACTTCTAGCCATGCATGAAACGCCCCGAGAGTACAGGTAGCCCATGAGCTTTGAAAACTACAATACCAACCATACAGACGTAAAATAGCAAAACCTGGGTAACGTTTTGCATTCATGTGGCCAGAGTACCGAATTTGAATTCCAAAATTGGAGATCTTACAAATGTTTAAATTTTAAAAGAAATATGTCTTTTTTAACGATCAAAGGAAGGAACAACATTCATAATTGCTTTAATGATACTGATAATAATTCCCTAAGCGTCATTTGTTTCGAAAATTATTGGTTTCAACAGTGTATCATATATTTCCAGGAACTTGACCTAGATCTGATCGGTGGCCTTGAATTTCGCACGTGTCAGTGCGTTAAGCCAAGTCTTCAGTTTGCATGTCATCAATGTTGAAGCACTAAATCGCATTTGTTTCACAACCAGAGTCCGAAAACTACGGCGAAAACGTCACTGCACCCCAATGTTGACCAGCTTGACCTGACATTCAAGTCATATAAAAAAGGTGAGAACATTTCAAGTAATGCCGAAAGCTCAAGCTTAGAGTTACATCATTCCTTGACCGCAAACTCTGTCAAGCATAAAACAAAAGTTAGATTGGGGGTCATATTACCCCTACACCGCGAGAGATACGAAAGACTGCGGTACTGGGATGGCTAAACACAAGTTGGTAACCGAACACATTATGAAAGGATATGACGCCAAATTTGTATGTCAGGAAGACGGATGCGCACACAAAACCACACCCAATATCAGCGGGTCACCTTGCTTCCTCCCTCTCCGTCTCCCTCCCCCCCCCCTCCCCATGTTCCGGTACGATGACGTCACTGACCAGGTGATCGCCGTCGTGGCACAGTCCCAGGACGGCGCCACCGCTGCCCGGCAACTTCACGGCGGCACCCAGTCGCCGCCCCAACTCGATCATCGTCAAGTTGTGGCGACCCAGAGCCTCGGCCCCGTACAGCCTGCCGGTCAGTCAGTGTTGGAGATCACATCTATGACGGTCAGTCAGTGTTGGAGATCACATCGCTTGTGGTCAGTCAATGTCAGTAAAAAAAGTGTCAGAGACCACATCTATGACGGTCAGCTTATGTTTGAGCCCACATCTATGACGGTCAGTCAGTGTTGGAGATCACATCTATGACGGTCAGTCAGTGTTGGAGATCACATCTATGACGGTCAGCTAATGTTGGAGACCACATCTATGACGGTCAGTCAGTGTTGGAGACCACAGCCCTGGACAGTATTGGAGACCACATTTCTGCTGGTCAGTCAGTGTTAGAGACCACAGTTCTGGTGGCCCGTCAGTGCTAGAGACCACAGCTCTGGTGGTCAGTCAGTGTTGGAGACCACAGCTCTGACGGTTAGTCAGTGTTGGAGACAACATCTATGACGGTCAGTCAGTGTTGGAGACCACAGCTCTGATGGTTAGTCAGTGTTAGAGACCACAGCTCTGCAGGGAATATTGTGAGGGTACAATTCCCGCCAGAGTTGGATGTCACTCCTATGGTTTGAAAAAGAGGCGTGTCTTGGTTTGTTGTCATTCAGAGCATTATCATCTCCGCTGGAACATTCTCCCCCCCCCCCTCCTCCTCTTCGCTGGACGGCTAAGTGGTGCTGCTCGGCAATGTAACGGTACAATCTTACTGTACTGTGATACACATTTCCAGACCTGCATGCTCCGACACTTGGTCTTTCACTCCCACACAATCATACTATGCAGCTATTTAATAAAAACATATATTTAGATGCATCTGACCTTCTTGGCTGTTTTTATCCACTTGCAGTGCCATGATTCCTAACATACAAACACAAATTGGTACACCTCTTACTGCTCATTGGTACACCACCTGTCAAGTTCAGAAGACTTAAAATGTAGCTTGATGCCACACACAAAACGAAGCTATTCCAGAATTCGTATTCGGAAATTATGTCCTTCAAATACAAACTGTTAAATCATAAAGACCGCCCTGGCTAAATACCACTGTATATGTCCGTGTTGGAGGCCATAGCCCTGCCTGCCAGTGTGGGATGTTACAGCCCTACAGCTCTGGCCAGTGTTGAAGGTCAGCGTTGGAGATCATAGTTGGACTTGTCAGATGGTCGGAAATTCAAGAGGACTTTTATACAGAGTACTTTTTGTGACACTGTACAGAGTACCTATTTATGCAACGAGGGTAAGCAGTATTCTTACTGCAACCATTCCATCTTCATGATAATTCAATGGATACGTATCCTTGCGAGGTGACCAATTCAAAGGCGCTCAGCCTATTGAGCTGAAGTGCGCAACCCGACGGTACACTTACTGCTTCCTCAGCTCGAAGTTCTCATTCATCAGCTGTGCGAGTGTTTCCCATTTCGCCTCAGAGATGGCGTCGCGGGCAGCGTCAGTAAGCTGGGAGAAGCGCACCATAGCTGCCACCACGTCTTCATCACCTGGAATACGATGACATTGGCATGCGGCTCATCGTTAACAACGGCACCGTTCGAATATATTTTAAGTGATGTGGCCATCTTCAGCGGTTATGTGGCGCGAGGGTACAATCTAAAATTTGAGCCTCGATCCCGACAACTTCAGCATTAATTTCAAAGGAAATCTGGATAAAACCAATGGTTTTTGTTGGTCGCGTGCATAGCCAATGCCTCTTGAACTAAACACACAGCATGCGCACGGATGAAAATTGGCGTTGGGCGAACACTAGTCCAGCTATTTCATCTCAACTCAGGCGTAGGTCGGTCGGCCCACTCGTGCATCCAGCAGCTTTCGTCGGGATTTCCAATTGCGTCTCATGAATGATGGAGGAAAGTTAGTGACGGTTCGTTGGCTTCCGAGAAGTACCAGGCATCGCTTCTGGAGAAAGGTGACTCCTGTGTCTGGGTATCGATTCGCATCCAGGCAGAGGCGATTGTTGCAGGATCTCACCAGATCTGAACTGACTAACTGCAATCGTGTTTCACCCGACATCCCAGTGGTGGGGTCTCACTTCGCATCATATGGTGGGATCTCACATCACACCCGGTAGGTGGAATGTCACTTTATCTCTCCGGTAGGGACCTCATTCCACCCACCTCCCACCTCCCACAAACATATATATATATATATATATATATATATATATATATATATATATATATATATATATATATATATATATATATATAATATCATCACATTTTGGTAGATATATATATATATATATATATATATATATATATATATGTTTGTGGGAGGTGGGAGGTGGGTGGAATGAGGTCCCTACCGGAGAGATAAAGTGATAAAGTGATAAAGTATATAAATATATATATATATATATATATATATATATATATATATATATATATATATATATATATATATATATATATATATATGTATAGATATACATATGCATATATATATATATATATATATATATATATATATATATATATATATATATATATATATATATATATATGTATATACATATATACATATGCATATATATACATATATATATATGAATGAGGATGGATGGTGAAAACAAACAAACTATGTGGAGATAACTTTAATGTAAACATTTCGACCTCAATAGGTCTTCATCAGTGCAAAACATAGAGCACAACTGCAGACAATATCAAGCAGGTAACAAATCACATTTTCTGCCGTAAAAATAAAGTGCCAATTCGTGGTCGGCTCTTCGCAATAGATAATCTCGCTGCAGGTCCTGCCCAGGTAACACAACCGACTCTTGAATTGATCGTGTCGCGTGTGCATATATGTGCTGCCTCTAATGTTTTTCTTGTTCGTTTTTTTATGTTCTTTTCTAAAGCTCTTACGTCATCACATTTTGGTAGATTTTGACACTCGTCGATATGGACCACAATAGCACTGCACTGCCTATGATACCTCACATCGCGTTTGCGCTCATTCATTCGCGCCTGAATTCCCCTTCCGGTTTCCCCAACATATGATTTTGAGCAACCGGAACATGGAATTTCGTATATCACACTATTAGCTAGCATGGGACCACTAGCAGATTTACCAGTGACGATGTCGCCCACCTTCGTCCCGGAATTTATGGACACATGTACTCCAACGGCTTTCAGGTGTTTGGCGATAACAATAGCCTGCTTTGAGTATGAAATTGTTAAAAACTTGGTGGATTTTTATTTCGGTCGCTGTTCCACTTTACGTCTGTTCTTTACTTCTTCAGCTTTTTTCTTGAGTTTGATAAGCAAGCCTTTCGGGTACTTCAATTTGAGGAATGTGCTATATATATGCTCAATTTCGTCTGCAATGTAGGCATCACTACAAATCCAAAAAGCTCTCAGAAAAAATCCGATGACAATGCCACTTTTAACCCGGTCGATGTGGGATGAATAGAAGTGGACATAGTCCTCCTTGTTTGTTGGTTTTCTGCGCACCTTGAATTTGAGATGTCTCCTTCAGTCTTGATAATGCATGCATCTAAAAAGATGAATCTATTAAACCAAGTGGAGCCACAAATACAGTTCGCGAAGGAGCTCGAAAATGAAGGAAAAATTGCATTTTGTAACCCAAGAGTCGGTTTTGTTACCTGGGCAGGACCTGCAGCCAGATTATCTATTGCGAAGAGCCGAACACGAATTGGCACTTTATTTTTACGGCAGAAAATGTCATTTGTTACCTGCTTGATATTGTCTGCAGATGTGCTCTATGTTTTTTACTGATGAAGAACTATCGAGGTCGAAACGTTACATTAAAGTCATCTCTACATAGTTTGTTTGTTTTCATCATCCATCCTCATTCATACATGTTTATGGATAACTCATACACCCACACACACACACATATATATATATATATATATATATATATATATATATATATATATATATATATATATATATATATATATGTCTGTCTTTCTCTCTCTCTCTCTCTGCCTCTGTCTTTTGCCTGCCTGCCTCAGCATGTCCCTCTGCTTCAACCTGTCGGTCTGTCTGTTCTCCAGGGCAGTACTTCACCTTGCCTTCGAAGGCGGGCCAGATCTCAGCCCCATAGGGAAAGCGATGCCTGACCTCTCTATGGTCAGGCATAGCTTAAGGTCTAACGCATCGTGGCGCAAACCTGACCCATTCCAAGAACAGGCTTGTCTCACCTCCCTTAGAAACGCTTTACTTCGCCTGCTGGGACTGATCTTTCCCATCCAATCTGGACGACCTCAACCTCACGTCTCTGAAGCAGGTCTGGTCTGCTCTTCCTGGGACTGACACTGCCTCACATTGCTGGGACGGATCTAACCATACCTCTCCGGGTCGGTCCCGACCTCACCTCCCTGCACCGTCGCTGATCCTCCTGGAACTGGACCTCGTCCCGCATCCCCGGCGGTGGCCTTCACCTCGCTTCCAGCGCAGACTGACGTCACTGTGCATCTTGCCCGAGTCACTGGGGTCGGCCAGGTAGGCGAGAAACAGCGGCGGCAGCTGGTCCACCTGCAGGTGCTGGTAGTCGCCGTACCCCTGGCCCAGCATCAGCTCTCGGCTGAAGTCCATGTAGACTAACCCGCCATACACCTGTGCAGAGCGGCACATTGTTCAGTGGTCCGGCGTCATACGCTGGTCAGTGGTCCGGCGTCATACACTGGTCAGTGGTCCGGCGTCATACGCTGGTCAGTGGTCCGGCGTCATACACTGGTCAGTGGTCCGGCGTCATACACTGGTCAGTGGTCCGGCGTCATACACTGGTCAGTGGTCCGGCGTCATACACTGGTCAGTGGGCCGGCGTCATACGCTGGTCAGTGGTCCGGCGTCATACACTGGTCAGTGGTCCGGCGTCATACGCTGGTCAGTGGTCCGGCGTCATACACTGGTCAGTGGTCCGCCGTCATACGCTGGTCAGTGGTCCGGCGTCATACACTGGTCAGTGGTCTGGCGTCATACGCTGGTCAGCGGTCCGGCGTCATACACTGGTCAGTGGTCCGCCGTCATACACTGGTCAGTGGTCCGGCGTCATACACTGGTCAGTGGTCCGGCGTCATACACTGGTCAGTGGTCCGGCGTCATACACTGGTCAGTGGTCCGCCGTCATACGCTGGTCAGTGGTCCGGCGTCATACACTGGTCACTGATCCGGCGTCATACACTGGTCAGTGGTCCGGCGTCATACGCTGGTCAGTGGTCCGGCGTCATACGCTGGTCAGTGGTCCGGCGTCATACGCTGGTCAGTGGTCCGGCGTCATACACTGGTCAGTGGTCCGGCGTCATACACTGGTCAGTGGTCCGGCGTCATACACTGGTCAGTGGTCCGGCGTCATACACTGGTCAGTGGTCCGGCGTCATACGCTGGTCAGTGGTCCGGCGTCATACGCTGGTCAGTGGTCCGGCGTCATACACTGGTCAGTGGTTCGGCGTCATACACTGGTCAGTGGTCCGGTGTGGAAAAAAATTATGTACTTCATACCTTCGGCAAACTGAGGCAGGAAACAGACATTCAGCACAGTGCGTGATAAGATGTCCGGGCCGCGACACGGGAACGACTGTTGTTTCCTCCAATGCAACACCGCGTAACGGGGAGCGGAATTTGGGCAATGGAGAACGACACCACATAATGGAGCTAATGAACGGGACTGTGAAATGGTCAAGGGTATGAGGTCGGGGAACAGGAACGGTGGAAAAAAAGAGAAACGGGAGCGAGAAACGTTCAAGCGACCGATGAATAAGACTAAGAAAAGGGGTTGAGTAACGGGATCGGGGAAAGTAACCGGGGGATGAGACCGGGGAAGGAGACACGGGGAACGGGACACCGGACCTGGGAACGGTACCGGGAAAAGGGACCAGGAAACAGGACCGGGAAACGGGAAAAGGGACCTGAAAACGGAACCGGGAACAGGACCGGGAAACGGGACCGGTAAACGGAACCGGAGAACGGGAACGGGACCGGTGAAAGGGACAGGGGAACGGGAACGGGGAACGGGACCGGGCAACGAGACCGGGTACGGTCCGGAACTGAGGCAAAGGGACAGCATAAGTCCCGGGAACAAGCACCAGAGAACAGGACCGGGGAAGGAGAGAGGGTAGGCGAGCCGAGGATGAAGGACCGGAAAGGAAGACTGGGTGTGTGCAGACGGCGAGTACCGTGTGAAGAGTGACAGTACCGTGTGCAGACAGTACCGTAAGAGCACCGTGTGCAGACGGCCAGTACCGTGTGCAGACTGACAGTACCGTGTGCAGACAGTACCGTAAGAGCACCGTGTGCAGACGGCCAGTACCGTGTGCAGACAGTACCGTAACATCACCGTGTGCAAACGGTCAGTACCGTGTGAAGAGTGTCAGTACCGTGTGCAGACAGTACCGCAACAGCACCGTGTGCAGACGGTCAGTACCGTGTGAAGAGTGTTAGTACCGTGTGCAGACAGTACCGTAACAGCACCGTGTGCAGAGTGATAGTACCGTGTGCAGAGTGATAGCACCGTGTGCAGAGTGATAGCACCGTGTGCAGACGGTTAGTACCGTGTGAAGAGTGTCAGTACCGTGTGCAGACAGTACCGTAACAGCACCGTGTGCAGACGGCCAGTACCGTGTGAAAAGTGTCAGTACCGTGTGTAGACAGTACCGTAACAGCACCGTGTGCAGAGTGTCAGTACCGTGTACAGACAGTCAGTACCGTGTACAGACGGTCAGTACCGTGTGCAGACGGTCAGTACCGTGTGCAAACGGTCAGTACCATGTGCAGACGGTCAGTATCGTGTGCAGACGATCAGTACCGTGTGCAGACGGTCAGTACCGTGTGCAGACGGTCAGTACCGTGTGCAGACGGTCAGTACCGTGTGCAGACGGTCAGTACCGTGTGCAGACGGTCAGTACCGTGTGCAGACGGTCAGTACCGTGTGAAGTGTTAGTACCGTGTGCAGACAGTACCGCAACAGCACCGTGTGCAGACGGTCAGTACCGTGTGAAGAGTGTCAGTACCGTGTGCAGACAGTACCGCAACAGCACCGTGTGCAGACGGTCAGTACCGTGTGAAGTGTTAGTACCGTGTGCAGACAGTACCGTAACAGCACCGTGTGCAGAGTGATAGTACCGTGTGTAGATGGTTAGTACCGTGTGAAGTGTCAGTACCGTAACAGCACCGTGTGCAGTGTCAGTACCGTGTACAGACGGTCAGTACCGTGTGCAGACGGTCAGTACCGTGTGCAGACGGTCAGTACCGTGTGAAGTGTCAGCACCGTGTGTAGACAGCACCGTAACAGCACGGTGTGCAGAATGTCAGTACCGTGTGCAGACGGTCACGTATGAAGAGTGCCAGTACCGTGTGCAGACCGTACCGTAACAGCACCGTGTGCGGACGGCCAGTACCTGCACCACTCTGTCCTGCAGGCCGGCCTGGATGCCCAGCTCGGCGCGCTCCACGTCCAGCACCAGCTGCGGCAGCAGGTGGCGGGCGATGTCGCGTTCCGTCAGTCGGTGGAAGTGCATCAGACAGCGGAGCGTGGCCGTGACGATGGCGCTGCTGCCGGCCAGCCCCACCTGACGCGGGATGTTCGTGTCGTAGCGCAGCGTGAAGTTGCGCCGGCCCAGCGCCGTCCTGACGGCCGGAGACACGTGTCGGTGTCAGTGGCGGCACCTCTCGACCGGCTGCCCGGGCAGTGCGCCGGCCCAGCGCAGTCCTGACGGCCAGAGAGTGTCGGTGGCGGCCTACGCCGCAGTCTACGGCCAGAGACACGTGTCGGTGTCAGTGGCGGCGCCTCTCGACCGGCTGCCCGGGCAGTGCGCCGGCCCAGCGCAGTCCTGACGGCCAGAGACACGTGTCGGCGTCAGTGGCGGCGCCTCTCGACCGGCTGCCCGGGCAGTGCGCCGGCCCAGCGCCGTCCTGACGGCCAGAGACACGTGTCGGTGTCAGTGGCGGCGCCTCTCGACCGGCTGCCCGGGCAGTGCGCCGGCCCAGCGCCGTCCTGACGGCCAGAGACACGTGTCGGTGTCAGTGGCGGCGCCTCTCGACCGGCTGCCCGGGCAGTGCGCCGGCCCAGCGCAGTCCTGACGGCCAGAGACACGTGTCGGCGTCAGTGGCGGCGCCTCTCGACCGGCTGCCCGGGCAGTGCGCCGGCCACCGCACGTGGAGCTATGGCGTCGTCCCGACATGCCGACTCTGACATGGCGTGGGTCTACTCCTGCAGTCGGTTACCACGCAGGCACGCATCACGCTGTTTGCCACGAGATAATCGGATGGGTTTGTGTGCATTTATATTTTTGGGCGCGTCCGCTGCTTCTGTTATATTGCGCCTGAGGATAATGTGATGAAAATATACGCAGAAATAGGGTGTGATTAGACAAGGAGAAAACATCATGGGTCGCTTACGATTGTTCGTCCGGCATCCACATTCTGAATGTGTGCAATGCCACACTGGAAGGAGATTAGAGCCCTTCATCACGCTTGGCTTCACATGGGTGGTCACACGATGCTCACGAAAAGAGTTAAAGTCCACACTAGGTCCTTTTGGATGAAGCCATCCGCCACGAAAAACCGACATAGATGTTGGCCGTGACTTGACGTGAATAACAAACGCGACCTCCTGCCACCATCGCCAGAATCGACCCGACTAAATTCGACTGAGTCGACTCAGCCCGGCCACCGACCCGTTCTCCGAGGCGAACTGGTAGAAGCGTTTGCAGGTGGCCTGCAGCAGACGCAGCCCGCCCAGGTAGCCCTCCTTGTTGCTGGTGCCGTGCAGGTCGTGTAGTGAGCCGAACTCGGTCGGGTCGTAGAGCGGATGCGGCAGCAGGCGCAGACTGACCGACTCTGCCGACAGGGGCGCCACCGTGCCACTGCCCGCAGGACACACACCGCGCCCGCTCAGCCAACATTGGAGGATAGGGCGAAGTTGGAGGTTAAGGTGCCGACAGGGGCGCCACCGTGCCACTGCCCGCAGGACACACACCGCGCCGCTCAGCCAACATTGGAGGATAGGGCGAAGTTGGAGGTTAAGGTGCCGACAGGGGCGCCACCGTGCCACTGCCCGCAGGACACACGCGCCCGCTCAGCCAACATTAGGAAGGGAAGTTGGAGGTAAGGGCCGACAGGCGCCACCGTGCCACTGCCCGCAGGACACACACCGCGCCCGCTCAGCCAACATTGGAGGATAGGGCGAAGTTGGAGGTTAAGGTGCCGACAGGGGCGCCACCGTGCCACTGCCCACAGAACACACACCGCGCCCGCTCAGCCAACATTGGAGGATAGGGCGAAGTTGGAGGTTAAGGTGCCGACAACGGCGCCACCCTGCCACTGCCCACAGGACACACACCGCGCCCGCTCAGCCAACATGGAAGGCAGTGAGGTAAGGTGCCGACAACGCGCCACCCGCCACGCCCACAGGCACACACGCCCGCCAGCCAACATAAGTAGGTTAAGGTGCCGACAGGGGCGCCACCGTCCACTGCCCGCAAAAAACCCCCCCCCCCCCCCGCCAAAATTGGAGGGAAGGGGGAAGTTGGAGGTTAAGGTGCCGACAGGGCCCACCTGCCACTGCCCGCAGGACACCCCGCGCCCGCTCAGCCAACATTGGAGGATAGGGCGAAGTTGGAGGTTAAGGTGCCGACAGGGGCGCCACCGTGCCACTGCCCGCAGGACACACACGGCGCCCGCTCAGCCAACATTGGAGGATAGGGCGAAGTTGGAGGTTAAGGTGTTCGGATGTGTGCGCGTGTCGTAACATTACTGTCGTGACAATGACATGTAGAGAAACAATTCGTCAGGCATCAGATGCACATAACAACTAATTCTTGATCTCAAGGATCCGAATCAATGCATCAAATCGTGCTTCGAAGCTGGGCACAAGCTTCTTAGACATGAAACGAAACAATCAGAAGTTGTATTCTCGTTTCATGGGTAAAATGCAACGGGAGTGTCGCAACAGACGAGACCAAGTGCACTGGTGTTACTGCATGGTAGCTGTCTCTCTCCAGTGTCGTTAGACGGTTAGCCACGCGTCTAACTCTCTAGCTCTTGACACGTTAGCCATGCGTCTAGCTCTCCAGACGCGTCAGCCACGCGTCTAGCTTCTTGGCCACGCGTCTACTCCAACAGCGTTAGCCACGCGTCTAGCTCTCTCCAACAGCGTTAGCCACGCGTCTAGCTCTCTCCAGACGCGTTAGTCACGCGTCTAGCTTCTCCAGACGCGTTGACCACGCGTCTAGCTCTCTCCAGGCGCGTTAGCCACCAGCCTCTCCAGACGCGTTGACCACGCGTCTAGCTCTCTCCAGACGCGTTGGCCACGCGTCTAGCTCTCTCCAGACGCGTTAGCCACGCGTCTAGCTCTCTCCAGACGCGTTGACCACGCGTCTAGCTCTCTCCAGACGCGTTAGCCACGCGTCTAGCTCTCTCCAGACGCGTTGACCACGCGTCTAGCTCTCTCCAGACGCGTTAGCCACGCGTCTAGCTCTCTCCAGACGCGTTAGCCACCACGCGCCCACCAGCACACCATGGCGAACACTGTGATGAGCCATGTTAGGTACCTGAACTGCAGCCGAGTTAGACACCTCATGGAAAACCATCGTACAAGCTAACCACAAGCGGCGAAACACCTGGGACAGCACGTAATGCTACGTACAAACTAACACCACCTTAGCAAGTCTTGCCTGATCAGATAACCTTGATAAATCCGTGCATGATGTCTACCAGCTTCACGAACAGGTTTGTTCATCATGCTGTCTGCCAGCCTGTGTCCGTCTCAATTACGAAGTGAAATCATTGTCAAGCATCACATGACGATCCTGAGACTGCCTACCCCACCCCTAGTTGTTTCTCGTATCAAACATTTGACCTACGGTACCTTACCTGATATTGTAACTTCAGCCCAGAAGTTCTGGATTGATAGCGAGATGGTCTTCCCAAAAAAACCATCCGACGGATTGCCAATGAGGCCAACCCTGAAAATGCATCCTGTCTGTTAATGGTCACGCGAAGGGGTTCTGCGGGGTGAAACTTTGGCATGGAAAATTGAAAGAGCACTCAATAAACCCAACCGAGATCCAGATGTCCAATGGGGCAAGCACAAACCACAGTAGACAATATCATTCTAGTCAACTTGATTGTTCAATACCGTCGTATCTCCTAACCGGCCATCCTCACACATCACTCGCCTGGCGTGCACTCGGTGACGTATTGGTTTGCGTTGGTCCGACAGATGTCTCTGCTGGAAGATGCGCAGCCAGGTGGAATAGTCGTGCAGGCCCACGTTGCCGATCAGCTGGAATCCGGTGGCCAGCTTCATGGCGAACACCGTGTGGCGGCGCTCGTTGATGAGCCATGCTAGGTACCTGACCGGCACACGCGTTAGACACCACACACCCACACCCTGGCGAACAGCGTGTGGTGGCGCCCGTTGATGAGCCAGATCTTTGGTGAGGACACAAGCAAAACAGAAACACAATACTGTAGTGCATGTGTACGTCGCTACTTGTCAACCAAGCACACCTAGGTAAAGGATACTTAAATGCGCTTTGTTGCAAGTCCGTAGGAGTTCTCCATGTCCATGCATCAGCATTCATCCACATGAAAGAGCTCTTTAGAACAAATGCCAATTATGCACACGAGATCCACATATGCTAAAACAGACGATAGGCAAAACAGTTCAAGTAAAAGGTGCGATTATGATGTTAGAAGTAAGACAAAGTATAAAATACACGCATAAAACGACTAAAAGTTATAAAAGGGTGCGAGGCACCCACGATAAGTGCAGCACTAAAACATAGACAAAGTTTCAACAGAGCCTGCGTCCGAAGACGGGCGATTCCATTCCACAACAGCACGATACCAAAAACTTCGCTGGGCAACTGACAACCTCCTACACATTGGGAGATGAAGTCCCTCGGTAACGGTGGAACGCGTTTCACGTAGGCATACGCCGGGGCGTAACCGGAACAGCGAGCCAAGAGAGAATGGAGCGCAACCATTCTGTGTCTGCATACGCAACTTAGTCCTGGGTACAATGCTTCACAATCCTGTTCAATAAGTGGCACTGCGAGTCCACTGTAGCTCGCTATCGTCAGCAGTCGATTGGTTGGTTATTGCTTCCTAAGATCAGCCGGTTGCTATTGCTGTATAGCGTCGTCAATCTATCCGTCGATTGGTCTCGAGCTGCGGGTAGCGACATGTGGCACTCTAACCAACAACTTATCAGTCGAGGGACGAGCATCCTACCACTGCATTGGACTACTCACCCCTCTATCCTTAGCGCCAGACCAAAAACCGGAATCATGACAAAAGAAGTGGCGTATATGGCATCCATTGTTGGCTTTACCTTAGAACAGCGTGGAACGCACCAGCTATAAGAATTCACTTCGCAACTTTTGTCCAACGCGTTCAGCGTTGGATAAAAGCCTCGCCTTCATACACCCAACCCCTGTTAAACAGCTGACAATGAATCCTCACCTATGGAACCATAAATTCCTCGCATGTGTACAACCAATCCCTGTTGAACAGCTGGCGATGAATCCTCACTTATGCAACAATTAATTCCTCGTCTATTTACACCAATGCCTCCTAAACAGCTGACAATGAATCCTCGCCTTTGCAACAATAAATTCGTCGCCTATGTAGAACCAATTCCTGATGAACACCTGAGATTGAATCGGACCAGGTACTACGAAGCTGCAAGTAAAATGTTTCTAAATCACGACAATGGACATTAACAGTGGTGAAAAAGCACCAGCACAAGCCGTTTAACCAAGAGTGAACTCCCTTCTGTTTTGACCAAGGCATGATTTGCATTTGGAATGCTGGTTTTTGACAGGAAAATTTTCGGACCATCGCATTCAGACAGGGTCGCTTTGCCCTTTTTGATATCAGAAACTGCTTGCATTACCGCTGGCCTTTGGTGCATCTAATTAAAAACGTTATAAATAATATGATTAGTAAGAACAAGTCGACCAAACCAACTTCAGGAATATGGGATGTAGCTTTAGTTGCCTTCTACAATTGTACAGTATTGCTACAATGATAGCAATGGCTAGCTTTTCAAAGAGCAATAATTTTCCACACTTGATTTATCAATAGGTCCATTCCGCCTTCGAGCGATAAAAAGGATATTTGTGTCGAAATGCAGTGATCTGGATGACAAAATCCGGGACAGAGTTGTTTTTCCAGCCCTGGCTCACGGTCACAACCACGGCCGCCGTCCCACAGAAGAAAGGCGCAAGTGCAGCGTGCATTCATTGCAACCTATGCCTCCATGCTAACGGGCAGTTGTAGTACATAGATGTGCAATTCAAATAGGACATGTGACTAATGCCTACACGGATTCGAACTGGTCACAGGTAGAGACGAACATTGCACTGACCCAAACGTGGACATGCGCTGTTCTTCCTTGAGACGGCAAACGGTAGTGTCGACTGGCGACATTTGGATGCACGAGCAGTTTCGCTCACCTCCCAACACCACCACCCAGGGGTATATATTCACCAATGTTCAGAGCAAGGCGGTTTGGCGTCCCACCTGCCAAACGTTGGCGTCCGGTCGTCGCCGGGCTGGCTGAGAAACTCGTCCAGCGTCTTGAGCGTACTGTGCCTCAGACAGTAGAAGACGACGCTGGCCAGCCGGGAGGCCGTCTCCGTCCACAGCGGCTTCTCGAGGAACCGCAGAATCCTGCCAGTGCGGCACAGACGGTGCCAGCGCGATCACCGGGGCCCGAGCGGCACGACAGAACTCTGCGGCCTCTCTCCCCAGACAACGAGATAGGTCAACTCGGTGTCAAGATCAGGGCTCGATTTGTGCTTTCGAATCCTGGATGTGGAGGGATAATTCTTGGGCAACTGAATACGGAGAGTATATTTTCTTCAAATGTGCAACATTAAAATAGAGTTTGTACTTTCCAGTACATCTTGGTCACTTTATTACATAGCAATTAATCGTCAAAGTGCAGCATTCAACTTCCAAAGGAGAAAAATTGGAGAATAACTTTCTGGAGAGAGTGATGTTTTGGTGCGAAAAATTCAGGAGCAGACAATTTGTCCAACCCTGGCAGATGATACTCTTTTCCCACAAGCAGACAGCACCAGGGTCGTGATCACAGAGCACATCAGAGAAACTCACTACTACCACAGTCAGTAAGACTTACACTAAGTTCTGCTACACAGCAGAGCTCACTACTACTAACCACAGTCACTGAAACTTACACCAAGTTCAGCTGCACATCAGAGAAGCTCACTACTACCACAGTCACTGAGACTTACACCAAGTTCAGCTGCACATAGAGAAGCTCACTGCTACCACAGTCACTGAAACTTACACCAAATTCAGCTGTACAGCCCCGCATAACGGAACTGGGGCCAAGCAGAGCAATGACATGCAATGGAATGATCGCAAACGCACCTTTTTGAGCGCACGGTATGTGACACAGTAGAGTCATGGATAAGGAGCATGTAAGCACACAAGGCCGCCTGTAAGCATGTGAGCACACAGGTGAGGTATTGTGGTGTCCGTCAGCACCTGTTGGTGTCGGGACAGACGTGCACCAGGCCCCAGGTACAGGTGAGGTATTGTGGTGTTCGTCAGCACCTGTTGGTGTCGGGACAGACGTGCACCAGGCCCAAGGTACAGGTGAGGTATTGTGGTGTTCGTCAGCACCTGTTGGTGTCGGGACAGACGTGCACCAGGCCCCAGGTACAGGTGAGGTATTGTGGTGTCCGTCAGCACCTGTTGGTGTCGGGACAGACGTGCACCAGGCCGCGGGTACAGGTGAGGTATTGTGGTGTCCGTCAGCACCTGGTGGTGTCGGGACAGACGTGTACCAGGCCCCAGGTACAGGTGAGGTATTGTGGTGTCCGTCAGCACCTGTTGGTGTCAGGACAGACGTGCACCAGGCCCCAGGTACAGGTGAGGTATTGTGGTGTTCGTCAGCACCTGGTGGTGTCGGGACAGACGTGTACCAGGCCCCAGGTACAGGTGAGGTATTGTGGTGTCCGTCAGCACCTGTTGGTGTCAGGACAGACGTGCACCAGGCCCCAGGTACAGGTGAGGTATTGTGGCGTCCGTCAGCACCTGGTGGTGTCGGGACAGACGTGCACCAGGCCCCAGGTACAGGTGAGGTATTGTGGTGTCCGTCAGCACCTGGTGGTGTCGGGACAGACGTGCACCAGGCCCCAGGTACAGGTGAGGTATTGTGGTGTCCGTCAGCACCTGGTGGTGTCGGGACAGACGTGCACCAGGCCCCAGGTACAGGTGAGGTATTGTGGTGTCCGTCAGCACCTGTTGGTGTCGGGACAGACGTGTACCAGATCACCGGTACAGGTGAGGTATTGTGGTGTCCGTCAGCACCTGGTGGTGTCGGGACAGACGTGCACCAGGCCCCAGGTACAGGTGAGGTATTGTGGTGTTCGTCAGCACCTGGTGGTGTCGGGACAGACGTGTACCAGATCACCGGTACAGGTGAGGTATTGTGGTGTCCGTCAGCACCTGGTGGTGTCGGGACAGACGTGCACCAGGCCCCAGGTACAGGTGAGGTATTGTGGTGTCCGTCAGCACCTGTTGGTGTCGGGACAGACGTGTACCAGATCACCGGTACAGGTGAGGTATTGTGGTGTCCGTCAGCACCTGGTGGTGTCGGGACAGACGTGCACCAGGCCCCAGGTACAGGTGAGGTATTGTGGTGTCCGTCAGCACCTGTTGGTGTCGGGACAGACGTGCACCAGGCCGCGGGTACAGGTGAGGTATTGTGGTGTCCGTCAGCACCTGTTGGTGTCGGGACAGACGTGTACCAGATCACCGGTACAGGTGAGGTATTGTGGTGTCCGTCAGCACCTGGTGGTGTCGGGACAGACGTGCACCAGGCCCCAGGTACAGGTGAGGTATTGTGGTGTCCGTCAGCACCTGTTGGTGTCGGGACAGACGTGTACCAGATCACCGGTACAGGTGAGGTATTGTGGTGTCCGTCAGCACCTGGTGGTGTCGGGACAGACGTGCACCAGGCCCCAGGTACAGGTGAGGTATTGTGGTGTCCGTCAGCACCTGTTGGTGTCGGGACAGACGTGTACCAGATCACCGGTACAGGTGAGGTATTGTGGTGTCCGTCAGCACCTGTTGGTGTCGGGACAGACGTGCACCAGGCCCCAGGTACAGGTGAGGTATTGTGGTGTCCGTCAGCACCTGTTGGTGTCGGGACAGACGTGTACCAGATCACCGGTACAGGTGAGGTATTGTGGTGTCCGTCAGCACCTGGTGGTGTCGGGACAGACGTGCACCAGGCCGCGGGTACAGGTGAGGTATTGTGGTGTCCGTCAGCACCTGTTGGTGTCGGGACAGACGTGTACCAGATCACCGGTACAGGTGAGGTATTGTGGTGTCCGTCAGCACCTGGTGGTGTCGGGACAGACGTGCACCAGGCCCCAGGTACAGGTGAGGTATTGTGGTGTCCGTCAGCACCTGTTGGTGTCAGGACAGACGTGACCAGGCCCGGTACAGTGAGGTATTGTGGTGTCCGTCAGCACCTGGTGGTGTCGGGACAGACGTGCACCAGGCCCCAGGTACAGGTGAGGTATTGTGGTGTCCGTCAGCACCTGTTGGTGTCAGGACAGACGTGCACCAGGCCCCAGGTACAGGTGAGGTATTGTGGCGTCCGTCAGCACCTGTTGGTGTCGGGACAGACGTGCACCAGGCCCCAGGTACAGGTGAGGTATTGTGGTGTCCGTCAGCACCTGTTGGTGTCGGGACAGACGTGCACCAGGCCCCAGGTACAGGTGAGGTATTGTGGTGTCCGTCAGCACCTGTTGGTGTCGGGACAGACGTGCACCAGGCCCCAGGTACAGGTGAGGTATTGTGGTGTCCGTCAGCACCTGTTGGTGTCGGGACAGACGTGTACCAGATCACCGGTACAGGTGAGGTATTGTGGTGTTCGTCAGCACCTGGTGGTGTCGGGACAGACGTGCACCAGGCCCCAGGTACAGGTGAGGTATTGTGGTGTCCGTCAGCACCTAGTGGTGTCGGGACAGACGTGCACCAGGCCCCGGGTACAGGTGAGGTATTGTGGTGTCCGTCAGCACCTGTTGGTGTCGGGACAGACGTGCACCAGGCCCCAGGTACAGGTGAGGTATTGTGGTGTCCGTCAGCACCTGTTGGTGTCGGGACAGACGTGCACCAGGCCCCAGGTACAGGTGAGGTATTGTGGTGTCCGTCAGCACCTGTTGGTGTCGGGACAGACGTGCACCAGGCCCCGGGTACAGGTGAGGTATTGTGGTGTCCGTCAGCACCTGGTGGTGTCGGGACAGACGTGCACCAGGCCCCAGGTACAGGTGAGGTATTGTGGTGTCCGTCAGCACCTGTTGGTGTCGGGACAGACGTGCACCAGGCCGCGGGTACAGCGGTCCCCGGAAGAACTGCGCAGCTCGGCCACCTCCTGCTCGTCCAGCTCATAGCAGAGCGCCAGGTCGCCAGAGGCACGCTTCAGTCGAAAGTAGTTGAGCACCTGGGTCAGGTCGAAGGTTTCGTCCTGTCGAGAAGTCACCGGTGTCATGGTGAGGTGCTAGGTGCGGTGTCATGGTGAGGTGCGGTGTCATGGTGAGGTGCGGTGTCATGGTGGTGCGGTGTCATGGTGAGGTGCGGTGTCATGGTGAGGTGCGGTGTCATGGTGAGGTGCGGTGTCATGGTGAGGTGCGGTGTCATGGTGAGGTGCGGTGTCATGGTGAGGTGCGGTCACATTTGTGTCGCGGCTGGTTCGCGCAAGTCACGTGGGACTAGGGAAGGTTGTGCGAAGAAATAGACTTGGAGATGAGAAGCACGCATGAGTAGCGCCACCATGGAGAACGTGGTGCACCAGCACCGTCAGCTCTTTTCGCTTTAAGATGTCGACCAAGGGTGTCACGTAGAAAGATTATATCCAAACACTACGACGTATCCCACAGTCCGTAACTCTACGTGAGATCGCCACATCAAAGCACGAGGTTACCAAACTCCTCAAAGCTGGAGATTACAAATTGATCGCAGCACAGAGGCGGTGTGGAGATAATGTCGAATCCCACGGTGATGCCAGCCACCACTGTGACGTCATACGTGGAACAGCATGCCGGCGCCCACCACGGTCACGTCATACCTGGAACATCATGTCGCCGGCTACCACCATGAAGTCGTTGCTCTCGTTGAACAGCCGCTTGGTGTCGATCACCAGGCGGAGGTCGGCGAGCGCGCCGTGCTGGTGGCCCGGCAGACTGGAGCCGTTGTTGATGATGTTGGCTATGGGGAAATCGGCCCCCATCGCCCACCGCTCGAAGTGTTTGTACCTGAACCGCAGACATCGCCGTCACTGAACGGGTAGCGGAAGCGTCCAAGTGGCAGGAGCTCCACCAGTCGCTGTCGAATATAACAAAGAGGGAGCAATGCCGCAAACACTGCCGTCACCACTCCATGCATTCGGGGATACACCTACATTGGTTGGTTGGTCATTGGTTTTACGACACGTCGACCGTTGAGTCATGTAGCGTCGCCAATCTATCACGCCGATTGGTCGCGGGCGAAGAGTAGCGACAGGTGAGACTCGAACCCACAGCCTTTCGATTGTGAGACGAGCTTCTTACCCCTAAACCACTCGTCCCCGGATACACCTACATTGACTAAGCGTCACTTGCATTCTACAGCACACTGCACAAATCCCACCAAGCAAATGGTTCCTCACGTTGAAAAGGGTCCATTGTGGAGAAGCGAAACTCGATGGGAACTGCTGCGGCTGTACAGACAGCTTCAAGACATTCTTAGAACATTCTGTGCCGACATTTACCTCGCAATAGTTGCATCAAATCGTGTCGGAGTTGGAATGTGCGTGCAACTCAACGTCTCCTAATTTGTACAAAAGTTCCACTGGTGGCACTATAAGCAAGCATCGTCATTCCTTTTGCATCATGCAGCACAGCCTCACCGCACTTACTTGTCAGCATTGGTGACGAGAAATACATCACAGAACAGCTGGCGCCTGAAACACCGGCATCTGCTGAAGCGACGTGCCAATATGTACACACTGCACAATTCGCTTCTAGTTTACAATGTCACACAAGGCCAACGGAGATTATTACATTCACAACCACGTACGCAGCTTGCGTAAATAAGGCTGGCACTATTCGATGCGGATTGTGAGCACTATTATTGGTTGATTTAGAAGTGTCGTCTAGGATTTTCGGTAGAAATCAAGGATAACTTTCGGGTATACATTTTTCCATGGAAAGTCGTCTTGTCTCCCTCGACGTCGCCACGGGTTTATGTATGCAGCTATGTTGGCATCTTATGGTCATTCTTTACTGACAACGCATCTCGTAAAAAGTGAGCTTCCCTTTTTGCAGGTGCTACAGTTTCACTACTCTGTCCGCGCGCCTACATCTGCGCCTGCCAGCGTGCGACTGTTGGTCGTGGCCACAGTGATATGACGTGGCGAGCCCTGACCCACTCGTGTCCCTCGTGACCACTGCCAGCGTGCGACTGTTGGTCGTGGCCAGTGACATGACGTGGCGAGCCCTGACCCACTCGTGTCCCTCGTGACCACTGCCAGCGTGCGACTGTTGGTCGTGGCCACAGTGACATGACGTGGCGAGCCCTGACCCACTCGTGTCCCTCGTGACCACTGCCAGCGTGCGACTGTTGGTCGTGGCCACAGTGACTTGACGTGGCGAGCCCTGACCCACTCGTGTCCCTCGTGACCACTGCCAGCGTGCGACTGTTGGTCGTGGCCACAGTGACTTGACGTGGCGAGCCCTGACTCACTCGTGTCCCTCGTGACCACTGCCAGCGTGCGACTGTTGGTCGTGGCCACAGTGACTTGACGTGGCGAGCCCTGACTCACTCGTGTCCCTCGTGACCACTGCCAGCGTGCGACTGTTGGTCGTGGCCACAGTGACTTGACGTGGCGAGCCCTGACTCACTCGTGTCCCTCGTGACCACTGCCAGCGTGCGACTGTTGGTCGTGGCCAGTGACATGACGTGGCGAGCCCTGACCCACTCGTGTCCCTCGTGACGTTGATCGAGCGTAACGCTACGTGGCAGCCGGCAGCCAGGAGCCACGCCCTGCTCCCGCAGCATGGGCCGTACTGCCCGGCGGTGTGTGGCCTCACGTTTTGATGGCGTTCCACCAGTAGTCGAGCACCTTCTTGCCGCCGACGCCGGGCAGGAGAGCCTTGGGAACGCCCTCCAGGTGTCTGTACTGGTCCGAGTCGTCGCTCTGCACCAGACATACGAGGCACGATCACAGTTCAAAGGTGGCAAGTCCCCATGGACATGGGGCAACTGCGGTGCAGTGCAGCCAAGACTTGAGTTATCTTTGGAATGCTTCAGCGGACCAGTGAGCATAATTTTTGCCAAGCATTGCTGAAATTCACCTTGACATGGGTGTGTGGACGTTTCTGATCATCCGAAGCGTGAATCCCACTGGCAGGTTCGTAGCGTTTTATCTCGGGAGGAGGCAGCCGTGCAGGGGCGCAATTTCCTGGATCGTGAACAAATTGAATGCGCTCGGACCAGCACAGGAAGAGGCAATTTCTCTCGAAGGGACGCCTTTTGCCGAAAATATCGGCGGCCAGAAGCACCGAAGCCTGATAGAGGAGCGACGTCGGCTGAGACATTCTAGGGGGTTGCGGTTAAGGCCGGTTCACACTGCCACCGGACCGGACAATTTCAGTGGCTGAACACCATATATGGTAGTATCATTTCCGGTCCGGCCGGCGAGCATCTTCCGGTGGCGACGTGAACCCGGTCCCGCAGGCCGACCGTCAGGCTACCGCCGGAGGTTGGTCCAGCCGCGGCCGAGATAACCTTCATTTCTGCCCATCCGCCGGCGGCAGCGGTCCGGCCGCCACCAATCTACCCTCCTAATAATTTCAACTTTCAAGACGGGGCCACATGTGGTATGCCCCCCCCACAATCCATTTAGACCTGTACATTGCCTTCATGCATTGCGCCCTCCCACACATTTTCAGAAACCCACAACTTTGTCCCCAGAACTGCCGGCCGTGGGGGGGGGGAAATATCAGTGTTACGATAGTGTTTGCAGAAATATCGAACTACAGAGGTCATTTGCGCCGCCTTTGAAACGAGTGGGTTTTGCATTCCAGTTCAAGGTAAGTGTGCATTTGCGTTAAAGCAGTGGCGAAGTCAGGATTTTCTGAAGGAGCCGAACCAAACAAAACAATGAGAAGGAAAAGGGAAAAGGGAACGAATTTGGCGCGAGAAGATCACCGAAAATTCTGGGTTTTGCGTGATCAAAATCCAAAATATCTTGTTTCATCTGGTGTATTTTTGGTTGCTAAAGGGGGTGGCGGCCTCCCGGCACCCCTGGCTGCATCTCTGCGTTAAAGGAGTGTTACGATAGTGTATGTGAAGCTAGGCGCTAAAGGCCTAGCTTCACATATAGTGTATGCAGGGGACCGTCTCCCCGATAGTTCAGACGGTTTTGATGGCACTTAGCTTACTTTGCCCACTCCTAGATACTTCCAGACAAAGATAATTTGTACTTCGGGGTGGGGGAGGGTTGGCAAGAAAGTTGATTTCCCTAGTGTGGCATTAGCCTACTCTTGTCGAAAGGCACCGATGGATCATTATGTGCGGGCAAGGAGGAAATTGCCTACACCTGCTCTGCCGCCGGCTGCCGCATGCTACCAGTAGCATGCTGCTAGTAGCAGCACCGCCCCTGGTATGGCAGTTACTACTTTTTAATACCGAGCACAGATCAACAGTTCGGAGACATGAAGTTAAAATCACCCCATCGGAGCGTTAAGTTAGCTAACTTCGTTTGACAAATACAAACAAAAAAGTGTCCATTGTAGTAACAAGGAAACAGAGACATGACGGCTGTGATAACCATCAAGCGGCGCGCATGAGCTCGTGACGTCACAGGTCGGCCGTCGGGTCGAGCGGCACAGCGGCTGGTCGCCGGCGCGGCGGAGTCTGGCCAACATTGCCCGGGCCGGCCCCCGAAACGGAATTTTGCTTCGGCCCGTCGGCGGTGTGAACCGGCCTTCAGGTCCCAATCGACTTCGTCCTTTGCTCATTCTCCCCATTCCTCTGCCACAGCGCTGGCTGGTAGTGGCCGCAACCCTCCGCGTCGGCTGTTTGTAGGCCCAGGCCGCCCGGAAACAACCGCCGTCGAGAGCACGACTGTACACACGAACAGGAAAGGAGCGCCTCTCACGTGCAAGAAATGAGAGGAAATAGAGGGTGGGTGGGTGGGTTCGCCGTCGTCTCCTCTCCAGACATGTCTGACTGACTGATTGTTGTGAATGTACTGCTCCTTCCCTCCAGTCCCGTTATTGCCCAACTCTGTTTGCTCATAGTCCACAATCCTGACTCTGCTCTGCCCCCGCGTCACGGCACCCCCCTCCGTGACTGAGTCACGGCACCTCCTTGTGACTGCGTCTCGAGCCGTAACCATCATAGCGTGTGCCGCTGTTTGCGTTTATACTTTTCTAATGGTGCGCCGTTTTATGATCAGACGGAACCGGCCTCTTTCGACCGAGGGGAGGGGAGGGGAGACAGGCACATGTCCTCAGTAACCCTCCCCTCCTCTGGATCTGCCAATGCTGGACGCCCCTAATTATCCAAAATATTGCACGTCCCTAAGCCGTCCCGCATCTGGAGCCCCTCAATCACTGTATTCGAATTTTGTACACACAATAAAACCACGTTTATCCCTCAACGGCAGGCAGCGATGGCGGGAAGCAGCGATGGATGGGGCCGGGGTCCGCCACTAGCAACCAAAAATATACTAGATCTGACAATACATTTTGAGATTTTCACCACGCAAAACCAAAAATTGTCCGCGTGTTTCGCGCACCAAAAGCGATTTCTGTTTCATGAAATTTTTGGTCGGGCCTCTCCCTTTAGGAAATCGTGTATGTGCCGCTGCTCTGTTGCGCTTCTTGATACCCCCGAACATAGCTATGCATGTTGCATGGAGCCACATTCAAATATGCACCTAGAGTGACCATCTAAGTTCGAGGTCAAAGGGCAGACCCCCTTTTGACAAGGATTTTCTTAACGGGGCGACCCCAAAAAAATATACTTGTGGCAATTGTACGTAAGCGCAGATGTACGTCTGGCAAATGTACGTATGGAAAATGTACGTATGCGCCAATGTACCCAAGTACAAATGTATGTAAGTGTAAAAGTACGCCTGCGCAAATGTACGTATGCACAAAAGTACGTTTGCGCAAATGTACACATGCGCAAGCGTACGCATGTGCAAATGTACGCATGCTCAAATATACATGTATGTGGAAATGTACGTATGCGCAAATGTACGTAAGCGCAAATGTACGTATGCGCAGATGTACGTAAGCGCAAATGTACGCAAACGTAAAAGCAAGTAAGAGCAAATGTACGTAAACGTAAAAGCATGTAAACGCAAATATACGTACATTTGCGCAGACGTACCTCTGCGTTTACGTACATTTTGTCAGGTACATATGTCATACGTACATTCGCCCATACGTACATTTCCTTTTACATACATTTACTATGAGCACATTTGTCATATGTACTATTGTGCTTTGGCATATCTGTGCCATACGTACATTTGCCACTTTCTGTGCATTAATTACTTTTTTGGTACATATTGTACATTACTTACGTTTGTGCATACGTACGTTTGCTTACGTGCACTTGAAACACGTACATTTGAAACACTTACATTCGACACACGTACATTTGAAACACCTACTTTTGAAACACGTACATTTTAAACCGGTATATTTGAAACCCGTACATTTTTACGTACATCTGTGATACGTACACATGCATTTTGGCTACGTAAATTTGTATTTACATACATTTGCTCTCGCGCACTTTTGCGTTTATGTACACTTGCGCTTACGTACCTTTACACTTGTGTATATTTTCTATACGTACGTGTTCCCGTTTACGTACATATGCGAATACATACATTTGTGCTTGCGTACTATTGCGCTTACGTACTTTTGCGCTTACGTATTTTTGCGCTTACGCACTTTTGCGCTTACATACATTTGCTGAGGCACCTTTGCCATACGCACATTTGCTCTTACGTACATCTGCCATCAGTACATTTGCCATACGTACTTTTGAGCTTTCGTACAACTGCGCTTAATTACATCTGTCATACGTACCTTTGCGCATACGAGCATTTGCCTACAAACATCTGCCATACGTACATTTGTCCTAGAAACATCTGCCATACGTACATTTGTCCCAGAATCAACAGATATCCTGCATTAATCTCACCTCCTCAAAAACTTACCATGATGTCATTCTCCAGTCTGTCTGCATGACCGGCAGCCAACAAGATACAAATCATTTTTGAAGTGATTGCTTTCTTTCAAGGTTGGTAGCTCAGTCGTATACCTGAAGTGTACCTGAAATCCAAGATGTCAATGAGAATCGACTGATAATGAAGGGCCTTTGCTATCAGTTATCTTGGCGTTTGTGAAGCGTGAAGACAAAATGTCGTACAAAGGCGTAACACTTTGCTGGGCGCATTGCGTTGGTTGTTATCGATTTTTCGCTTTTATGTCAAACATACCGCCTATTCGTACTGTATTTAACCCAGACTTCGGCGGCGCCACGGGCTTTGTAGGTAGTGTGCGGGGGAGGGTGCATTATCGTTTTATTTTGTTTGTTTTCTGTTCATGTAATGTCGTGTTTTATGTACTTTCGAAGGGACAAGTTCCCCCCCCCACACCATGTTGGATTCCCCAATAATTTTTACTTTAAACATGGGACCCCATGGAATGTGCCCCACACCAATCAATTTGGTATTGGCCATTGTCTTCATGCATTTACCTCCTCCAATAATTTTCAGAAATTAACACCCATGGCCCTTACCTCAGAGGTCAAACGCTTAAAACATCACGACGTTCTATGGAGCACATCATTCCCCCCCCCTCTGGCGCCACCTTCTGGCCGAAAAGCAACCATGATGATGATAACGAATTAAAACTTAGGGCGGCGTCGACAACGCATTCATTTTGCACCCATAACCGTGCTACAACTCGCCTACAGGAATAGTACCGTAATTAGATATTGGTTGCCAGGAAGAGTGATATATATCGCATTGTAGATTGCTTGTTGGAGCAATATACACACGATCCCAAGTGCCACGACCTCCCGAATCGTCGACCAGTAGTCCAGCCCATCAAGTCATTACGTTCTTTGGCATAGGCGAAAAGTAGTGTGTGGGCTTGTTCCAAGTAATCATCGAAGGCGAACTGTAGTTCAATCGTACAAGAAATAATGGTATTTACCACCACGCAAAACCAGAAATGTTTTGTTTCAATACATTTTCTTCGTCAGCCCACTAAGAAAATCCCGGTTCCGGCCATGCTCGTGGCCACCACACCTACTCAAGTCGTATGTCCCATTGCTTAAGCATTACTGAGCGAGAGGCAAGAGCTCGAAACATGCCGATCTAGGATTTCATTGGGGGCGTCTCTCCACCCGTAGAGACGCCTTCGGCTACAAATTAAATTACCGGGGATGGGAGTGAACTGGAGCCTGCCACATGAGCCCCTTTTCCACTCGGGGGTCGGAACACCGTGGACTGAGAAATGTATTGCGCGATGTATTACACATTCACGGACAGGCGCCTTTTCCACCTGGAAGGCTTTATCTCTATCGGGGTGCAAAAGGGCGGGCGTTTGCTCCTCTTGTATCCGTCCCTGACTCGAAAGGTTGGGACTTGACCCCAATTGGAGTTAATTGTAGTTCACCCTCAATCAATTCTTGTTAGATGAGGTCACGAAGTTCACTACCTTGAAATACTGAATCTGTGATTAGCTGCACCATTTTTCATCATAACCTTCACTTATCGGAATCATCATGTGCCATTTGATGCGTTCAGATAATCGAGTACTAATCGCCCGACAATATGTGGGATTTTTCCACTTGTGATTTCCACACACTTTTTAATTATTGGGCGCCGTCTTAAATGCTGTTGAGGGGCTCATTGGCCCTTCCGGTCTCCCATAGTTCAATACGGACTCTATGAAGTCTTCCTCCCCTCCCACATACGCCTTACGGCATTCAGAGGCTCATCCAGAAATCTGAGTTGGGGAGGAAAAACAGTTTTGGAGGGAAAATTTTCAATTCATGAATTTGCACACACAGTTTCGGAATTTAATAGATTAAGCCAATACAACAGTTGTAAGGTAATACTCTCTGGACAAATGCTCTCAGATTCCGAGAACATCAGGTCGAGCGATTTTTTTATCACATGGGTGTATGTTCCGATACTAATGCTAAAACATCTCCCAAGCTCGAAGAGCGACTTCAGAATCTCGAGGACTCCTTCGACGATTGTGATATAGAACTCGGAATATCGACACTTACATGAACACTCTCGACGAATCCAAAGCATAACTATCGGGGCATCTAATCCCCCACCATCAGGGAACGGCCATCTAATCCCCCACCATCAGGGAACGGCCGGCTAATCCCCCACCATCAGGGAACGGCCGTCTAATCCCCCACCATCAGGGAACGGCCATCTAATCCCCCACTATCAGGGAACGGCGCCCAGTGATCGGAAAGCAGCGCCATATTGGAAAAGTCCGGCTGCAATCCCCCATTTATTTTTTGCTGAATGCGCTGCTCTGGAAGGAATGCACCCTGTCATCAAAATGTTAAACCCTCTGATAAAAATTGGTGTTGCTTGAGAAGCAGAGAATGTACTCCCCAAATGTTTTCCAACCAGTGGGGTTCGTCTGAAGAATGGCATCAACATGTACCTGAATCGTACATTCCATGCATTCTTAGATATATTCAATCAGCAAAGTTCTATAATTTACAGTTGTGAACTTGCACTTACTTGGAATTAGCAAAGTGCACTTCTACTATACAATGATCTCTCCCTGATCACCCTGAACGATCAGTTTCTGGATCCACCAGTAACTTAAATATATTTGCAGAACTTCCATTGTAGTAGGGGTATACACACTACATTTTTTGTTACATATGTGTATTAAAATAACAACTCACCAGTAAACAAATACCACACACAATGCCTTGATGTGGTGTAACACTATCGGATATGCACATTTCAGACAAAAGACTTTAAAATAACATGCTCATATTTGGTTGGTTGGTTGGTTGGTTGGTTATTAGTTTTACGACACGTCGACCGTTGAGTCATGTAGCGTCGCCAATCTCTCACGCCGATTGGTCGCGGGCGAAGAGTAGCGACAGGTGAGACTCGAACCCACAACCTTTCGATTGTGAGACGAGCATCTTACATGCTCATATTTGGAATGGTGAAGACAGCAGCAATAGAATGAAAGCAGAAGTTGAGTTAACTTCACGAAGGAGATAGAAAGAAAGTGACAAAAGAAGTGGCTTCTAATATGTTGAATGCACAAGACATCCATGCATGCAGTGAAGTTCCTCTGAACAATACCTGAACCTGAAGTCTCCCATTCAGTTTTGAACTCACTAACTTACTTTTAATTAGCAAACAAAAAAATTGTATTATGCAATGATATCATGGACAGCACAATTAATGCCACAAGGCCACCTCCCCAACAGCATGAATTATACATCACATGTATTCTATTAATTGAGCAAAAATAGCCATCACCAGCAGTGTGCAACAGTACTAAACCCTGCATGCACAGCAGAATTGCACTTGCAGTGAGTTCATCACCCACATCTGCAACACATTCAACATAAGGACAGGTACACAAGAGCAGACCACACAAGCTGACAACATACAGGGCACAGTCAATGCCACCATGTTACAGCCCCCAGCACATGCACAACATCCTACAATGCCTATTGACAATACCTGTATCACAGGAGTTGTACTCTGATAGAGCACATGATTTTGACAGGTGCTGATATTGCAACCACACTGTGGAGGTGATGATTAAGCTATTAGTTGTCTCAGAAATGCAACACCTGCATGAAATTGAATCAATTAGTTAGTTATTTGAGTTTTAGGGCCACCAAAGGATCATTTAGCGCCCAAACGTTCATTTAACATGCAAAACCTATCGGTACGATGAGTATAGGAATGGAACCACGCCTGAGGATTTAAATATATTACCAAAATGAACTATTTCCGAGTCATCTGTTAGAATGTCGCGAATGTTAAATGTCCGATCCATTTCCAAAGAACAACCTCGCCCCTGAAAAGGTGGCACGAATAAGCCTGTCCACCGGAGGGCTCCAGACAGCGGGGACACTCAGGTCTGTCTTCCCGCAGAGGAGGTATGGGAGTAGCGGTGGGGCCGGTTCTAGCCCACCACCTACATAAAGTCACCCAGTCACTCCTGGATCTGAGATGGCATGATGACCAGTCTCCAAGTGAATGTATTAATCAGCTATTGTTGGACTGTGCATTCCAACTCATCTGCCACTTAGCCTCATGTACGATAAGATTCCAGGGATATGGTCCCCGCTGGAAGGAGAGAAAGGCATTGGGGATCTCTGGGCTGCCCATTTAGCTGCGGAATCGGCTCGCCATTTCCATAAATTCCGACATGGCAATTTAATCAATTAAATGCAGATAATACACTGCCATAATTGAAGAACAATGCTGTGATTTTGATACAGGTATCCATATTCAACATTTTATGCAATGCAACATATTTGCTTGCCTGGCCATATGACAAACATTCTGGGTAAAACTATATTGATTTGATTCAATGACATTTCAAACTCAGCATAGTGTAGTAGTCAGTCCACACAAAATGTGGAATAATTATCCTTCTCCTCACCTCATAAGTGGTACACACATCTTACCTCCATAAAGCAAGCAAAGGTATTAGGCTTGGTTAGGTGAAGCATAGCTGGGTTTCACAGTTAGCAAGATGTTTTTTTTTGTTCTTTTTGGAAAATTGTCAAACACAGCATGCTCTTTTCAGAAGCATGATAGATTAGATTAGGTAGGGTTAGGTTATTCAAGTTGGATTTTTTTTTAACAAAAAAAATTTTTCCCTTTTAGTGATGTTAAATGGGAGGTTAGGATATGTTAGGTTATGTTACATTTTGTTTAGTTTTAAATAATATGTTATGTTGTTAGGTAACTCCAAGCCATTTTTGGTGATATTTTGCTTTCCAACTGAAAAATAAGCACTTACAGAGGAAATGGGCAGTCACATTGTCTTTACCATGTTCACAAGCATTGCAATGAAAAAATCCACAAGTTCATGAAACACTTTACAGCACAAATTCATCCAAGCAAAAAAATATTGACAGTGCACATCACTGACACTGTTGCTATCTGTCACAGCTTGAGCCGTTCTGCTGATCCAAACATGGCAAAGGTCAGAGCTCCACAGGCTGCCAATACACCAGCCATTTGGAACACAGGTCCATAGCTTCCATAGGTGTTGATAAGCAGCCCTGCCACCAAATTTGACAGAAATCCTGCCACTGCACCACCAGTGTTCATGATGCCAAACAGGGAGCCAACATGCTGTGGACAGAGGTCCTGAGGCACTATAAGACCACCATTGACATGCAGTCCTTCCACCCCAGCAATCAGGCTGGTGATGAGAGCAGCCATCCAGCTGCTGCTGACACTGGGCAGCACAAACAGGGCGACAGCAGCTGTCAGCTGGGAGATGACCTCCATGATCTTCCTGGTCGTGGTCGTGCTGTACTGGCGGCGATGCAGCAGGTACTCAGAGAGATGCACCGACATGATTGTGCCAGCCATGTTCATCAGAAATGGTAGAGTGTTCACCACCCAACTCTTTGCTAGTGGATGGGTTTGCTTGAAGTATGATGGGAGCCACGACAACAGAATGAACCAAGTAGCAGCATGAGTCATGTGTACCCAAACACACATCCAGACTGCTGTATTTGAGAGCAGAGCACACCATGGCACTACTAATGATGACTTTGGTGTGACTTGAGAGGGTTGTGGGCAGTCCCTGGTCAGCCAATAAGCCCACATGGCAGACATGCCATAAATGCACCCAGTGAGTGACACAGTGGTTCGCCAGCCATGATTCTCAAGAACTATGGATCCTAGTAGCCCCATCAGAATAGTACCAATGGACGAACCAATAAATGCCGTGCTAAGGAAACGGGCTCTGTGTGGTGATGGCACCAGCTGTGATGCCACACTGCCCATGCTTGGATAGTGTGGTCCCTGTGCCATTCCAAGCAGAAAGCGTAGCAACACAGCAACTGCAGGCCACAGTGGAACTAGTGAAGGCAGCAGCAACAGACTTGCAGCTCCTACAAATGACATCATCGCCATCACTCTGCAACCACCAATACGATCTGCCCAGTAGCCACCCAGAATCTGGGTGAGGGCATAACCCCAGAAAAAGAATGAGAGAGTATATCCAACCAGTACACTACTCCAATCCAATTCTTTTGCAATGTCCTGAATCACCAATGGAATGACAGTTCTTGCAGCATATACAGCACCACAGCCGAATAGCATGCATATTTTCAGTGCCAGTTGTCTAGGAGCCTTATCACTATTATGCATAACTTCCACACTCTGTACTTGCTTCTCTTCATCAGATGGTCTTGATATCAGAGGTTGGTTTATACTCATCTTGATATCCGGAATATGTCGGCTTCTATTAAACAATACTTTAGACACCAATATGGGTAGCTTCTGCTCCAGCCAAATGGTACACTAGCCACACGTAACCGTACCCACGAGCGTCGATGACAAACCGGTCAGGGTTAGCCCAAGGCCATTAATACCCTTGGAATTTAGTATTAGTACCCCGATTATTAAAACGGGTTAGTCCCCGTATCGGTTTTGTTTGGTCCTCGCTGCGCCATTGTTGTACTACAGCCACGCACCTACCTAAGCACACGATTGTCAAATTAGCAACATATTCATATTGACTGAGTTGATATTCAATAGAATGTCGAAGAGGAATCTGAAAATGGAATCTGAAAAGTGGACTTTTCAGATTCCATTAAAAAATAGTACATGGGTAGTCCTCGATGCACTGATCATCCTGAGTATAAAAGATAAGAGAGGCATTCAGAAATAGGTGTTGATAAGCAGGCCTGCCACCAAATTGGCCAAAAATCCAGCCACCGCAAATACAATTAAGCTCGATTTGTGGATCGCCGATGAGGCTGGTCCTCGTCGCGAGTTTTCTGAGCCCCGATGTATTTATTTTGGCCCTTGACGCCAATTTTTGTGGGCTTCAACTTCCTGGGGCCCTCGCACGGTTTTTGGGGACCCGGCGAGATTTTGGGACCAGCTCTACCTTGTGGGGCCCATATTCGAATGTCTGGTACAGCTGGCCCCCAACGCGATTGAGGCTCCAGCGCGACTGTCCGGGCCGTTGGAAGTTTTGCGAGGCCCCGCTGTATTTATTTAGGCCCCAGATTGGAATTTGTGGGACTCCAGCGCGATTTTATGGGCCCACCATCCCTCAGTGGCATTGGTCTCCTTCGTCTCCCCTTCGGTACACCACTGATCGTGGCCTTTTCACAAAGCATTCGTCTGCTAGGCCGCACAGCATGCGAACCTCTCACGCCATTTCGACGGCAAAAATTCACTGAGCGGCGGGTTGCACTCCTGCATACTGAAGGGCTGCCTTTTCCTCTGAGGCGCATTTGGCTGAGAAATTCGTCGAACGCGGGGAACGTATCATCCAACCTGGTGGTACAAGAGTGAGCACGATCTTAGTAACAAGGTGCGGAGGGCAAGGGGCCATGCCCCCCCCACTCTTTTCAGACCTTATTCATTAACCCTGTGGGCGTTGACCGTGAAGAATTTGCTTACAAATAGGAATCCGACTCTGCCCCTGCCCCTTAACTACATACACAGACTTTGAGGCCGTTCCCACGTCCATGTTCGCGTGGTGGGAGAGAACACGTTGGATCTATTCGCTGGACATTTTTATGACTTCGATCGTAAAAACCTCCAATGTCAAAACCAATCTTGCTCATTACAGAGATCAAGGCAAACGAACGATGGACATCAAGCCAGCGATTATGCCGCTAATTACCAGAATTTCTTGGGCGCTTTCGCCACCTTGTAAAGGCCGTTCGTAAAAGTGCTTGTTACTTGTAAAAGTGGGGCTTGTTTTTATCTGGAATACAGCCAGACAAAATTACGGCTTACCAGACGTTCTCCAACGGCACACGGCACCTTCGATGAGAAGCACAAATGTATTCGAAAATGTCGGAGTGCCGGAGCAACAAGCTGCACAAGTCGCATCACGCCATCGCTGTCGTCACCGCCGTCCGTCACCAGCCTCGACACACCCGTACATAGCCTCTGCGCGGGCCCGCACCGTCCACGAGCGTCCATGGGCGCCGCCGGGAACACGGACGGATTATCAGCTCCAACACAACTCGACCGGAGACCGCCCACTGCGGCCTTCGCATCACTGGCTTAAAACTCACCGATCGCAAACGCCGGCGGCCATTTTACCCGTCTGAGACACTAAAAGTACGCGTTTTCACGGGAGCGAGCCCAACTAAAACACCCGCATCACACCACTATGGCCACTCGCCACTAAGCACCACGCAAGCCATGCGTGGCAAGAACGCACATCAAGTGCACGCCCTATGCTCGTTCTCACAAAAGCGAAGCGTAAAAGTAACGACTGAACACTATAGCGGTGACTTTGGCGTGGAAATTCCGCCCAGATCACAGCACAGTCAGGTAGCTTCCATTGCTACCCATTCAACGGTCGTCAGAACGGCTGTTGCCATCTTCACACGCGCACATCTTCCATGCTGTGATCACGAGATTCCGGCTCAACAGGTCCCACGGCCGTACATTGTTCTTCGCAGCCATACTGTGCCACGTGGTTCCGAGATAGTGAAATGTGGGTCACAATTCCCGCGCTGTATAGTACTGGGTCAAGCCCTGGGGTGCTGTGTCTACTGGCCCAGCAATTGCGCGGTGCTGGGTCTGGCGGTTCTGGTGCTGTGCCTCACGGGCTACTGGCATCTAGGAATATGCAGCTTAGAGCGCTGACGCAGGTACATTCACGACCAAGTTATAACCAGAGACAGACTGTCGTGACTGCGACAAATCTGACGAGTGGCCGTGACTGCGACACACCAGACAGATGGCCGTCACTACGGCGCACCCTCCGGCCGTCACTGCGACACACCAGACAGATGGCCGTCACTACGGCGCACCCTCCGGCCGTCACTGAGACACACCAGACAGATGGCCGTCACTACGGCGCACCCTCCGGCTGTCACTGCGACACACCAGACAGATGGCCGTCACTACGGCACACCCTCCGGCCGTCACTGCGACACACCAGACAGATGGCCGTCACTACGGCGCACCCTCCGGCCGTCCGCACAGGGCACTAGATGGGCGGCGGGCCGTGCGGGTAGCGCAGCATGGTCTCCAGGCTCTGCGCCAGGTTGTTGTGCGCCGAGTCGCAGTGTTGGCCCGACTCGCACGCCGGGTACAGCGCCAGCACGGCCAGCGCCAGCAGCAGCAGCGCCTGGAACGGCAGCGACACGCGCAGCACGCGCCGCACGGCCAGCAGTGTGCGACCCAGCAGGCTCGGCCCCGTCGACGTCGGCGCCTGCAACGAACGTCGTTAGGGCTCAGGCACCGGGTGGACGAGCAGTATGGGTCGTCAAACGCTCGCCAGGCGACGGATACGGCACGGCTGAAATACAACCCGAGATGATAGGAATGACACGTGGTGCCATCCCAGCCTTCTCGTGACGCATGCAGATGCGCATACGCTTTCCGAGGACGAGATATTAAAATAAGATACAAACACATTCACACAGTGATGACTTATTCGTGAAATATAGTGGAATATACCACTCTCTGAACACTGAATAGACACCATTCCCAAAGAAGCATCGACATGTTGCTTCTTAATGTGTGCTTATGAATACTCCATGGTTCGTTTTGAACAGTATCTCGAGCATAAGTGTCATGCTTATGCTAAGCACTACGGATTGTGGTGCACAAATATCTTGCAGCACAACTATAGACGGGGAGATTACCTATGATGTGGTCTATTATACCGTATTATTTTTCATGTTAGGTGCCTCCCAAAATAAACAAAGAACATTCATCTATGAGTGAGCTGTTGGTTACACATTTAGCTTGAAGGACTTAAACGAAATTTTAATCGAAATCGTTTCCAATGCGAATTTCGACATACCACCGTAATCGTTTCGACATCTCGCCCCTAATAGAAAACCATTATTTTAACACTGGCTGACACGCTGGGGCAGTGTCAGCCACACCACAATATTGTCACGTCACACCGCCGTCCACCAATGTCACGTCACGCTGGGGCAGTGTCAGCCACACCACAATATTGTCATGTCACACCGCCGTCCACCAATGTCACGTCACGCTGGGGCAGTGTCAGCCACACCACAATATTGTCACGTCACACCGCCGTCCACCAATGTCACGTCACGCTGGGGCATTGTCACGTCACACCGCCGTCCACCAATGTCACGTCACGCTGGGGCAGTGTCAGCCACACCACAATATTGTCACGTCACACCGCCGTCCACCAATGTCACGTCACGCTGGGGTAGTGTTAGCCACACCACAATATTGTCACGTCACACCGCCGTCCACCAATGTCACGTCACGCTGGGGCAGTGTCAGCCACACCACAATATTGTCACGTCACACCGCCGTCCACCAATGTCACGTCACGCTGGGGCAGTGTCAGCCACACCACAATATTGTCACGTCACACCGCCGTCCACCAATGTCACGTCACGCTGGGGCAGTGTCAGCCACACCACAATATTGTCACGTCACACCGCCGTCCACCAATGTCACGTCACGCTGGGGCAGTGTCAGCCACACCACAATATTGTCACGTCACACCGCCGTCCACCAATGTCACGTCACGCTGGGGCAGTGTCAGCCACACCACAATATTGTCATGTCACACCGCCGTCCACCAATGTCACGTCACGCTGGGGCAGTGTCAGCCACACCACAATATTGTCATGTCACACCGCCGTCCACCAATGTCACGTCACGCTGGGGCGGTGTCAGCCAACCACAATATTGTCATCACACCGCCGTCCACCAATGTCACGTCACGCTGGGGCAGTGTTAGCCACACCACAATATTGTCACGTCACACCGCCGTCCACCAATGTCACGTCACGCTGGGGCAGTGTCAGCCACACCACAATATTGTCACGTCACACCGCCGTCCACCAATGTCACGTCACGCTGGGGCAGTGTCAGCCACACCGCCGTCCACCAATGTCACGTCACGCTGGGGTAGTGTTAGCTACACCACAATATTGTCATGCCACACCGCCGTCCACCAATGTCACGTCACGCTGGGGCAGTGTCAGCCACACCTCAATATTGTCACGTCACACCGCCGTCCACCAATGTCACGTCACGCTGGGGCAGTGTCAGCCACACCTCAATATTGTCATGTCACACCGCCGTCCACCAATGCTGTTCTAGTTTATTGTACACAGAATTGGACAATTTTGCTGTTCATGGGTTTTTGCATCAAGAAAATTATCCTCTCCAGGAGTGTCCTCTAATTCTCATTCAGAGGTTGAATGGTGATATTTGACAATGAACTGCTCTGTGAGAAAGTTATCAGGATTCACTCGAAAGTGCAAGTGGAAATTCTGATGTCACATGTTTGAAAACAAAAATTCCCTCCATATTTGATTACCTCGAAAATATTCCTCTCCACATGCAGGATTGCAAAGCACAAACCCAAGCCTTTGCAATTTACCCCGGGCTTTGCACAATCAAACACCTACAGGTGTAGATAGTATAAAATAATTTACCATGTGACCTGGAAACAGTTAATGAGCATAAGTTTTTCATCCTTGGCTGAAGTTTTCATCCTTACTCTACATAGAAAGCACAGACCACCACGACAGGCATAACTGATAAATAATGCGGAATGAAGGTATATGTATTTATGCACCTGGTTCTGGTTTTTCATTCTTGAGTGCATATCTGGTATATTTATCCCATCTTATTATTGTTCTTCATCCACACAGTTAATCGAAAAGTATTTCGAAGTCACTACATAGAACATGGGGACTAGAACAGCTATTGGCACTTAGAGGTGACCGCGATGCTCGAGACCCTTATACACAATACATTTGGACCAGTGGCATCGACACGAAATTCTTTTCAGGATGGGGTAAGGATTAAAGGGAGCCTGCTCCTCAAGAGGCCAAAATATTGGCAAAATCTAACTTCTTATGAATAAGAATATTGAAACAAAAGACCACAGGGAATACACGAACGGTAGAGCTAGTGGGGTTAATATGGATATCTATGCACGAAAAAATAAAATGTGGCTGTGTCCGTGCCTCATCCAGAGCCACTTCTTGCGCACAGTCATTCCCTAACGCGCAATGACGCAAGTATGCTCTACACTGTCTCAATCTCGAAATGAGGTCCACGTCAAGATCCGAGGGGCACGCAATGAGCGGAAGACTTGATCGAGAGTATGGGCGAATGTGAAGAAGCGCCGGTACCCACCTGGCCATCGGGCAGGTCAGCGGACGGGAGCTGCGACTGTAGCGCCATCAGACGGCCACATACGTCATCCCAGCTTGACTGCAGCGCCGCCAGGCGGGTGTGCACGGCCGGGGCGTCGGCGGCCGGCACGGCTTCAGCGAGCCGCTGGCCGGTCATGGAGACCACGGCCATCAGCCCCGTGTGGGACTCCAGCTCCACGCCCAGCCTCTGCCGGACAGCACTCGTCAGCCGAGTTATGGACACCTACTGTCACGTTTCACTGTTGAGTGTCAATGATCACAGACGTCTGATGTTGACGGTTAAGCCGGCGGAACTATTTGGTGGTTTAGCATGCCAGTGACTAACACGAACAACGTCGATCCTGGATCTGCGTCTGTCCGGGACCTCAAGTGCCCTTCAACTAAACTGCAACTATACGGTCACGCACAACTATTCGGAACCACTACAACTAAACTATACGGTCTCGCTGAAACAAACACCTGGAACATCTGGTCAGTCAATTTAATTATATTTGCTTTAATTTAGACTTGATGTTTAATTTGACATCACTACATGAACCGATGGCTCCCTTACTTAATTGGGCAATTGTAGCTTAACTTGAGATTCCAATCATCACCCCTTCGTTATTGCTCATGTAGGACGTGGAAGAAGAGGTCTTCTACAGGTGAGGCATCAATCTACTGCTTTACTTGGTGGCAGAGGTCTATGCCCAGCAAAACAACCGCCACAAATTCGCTCTGAAAAATACTTGTCAGGTCCAATAAATCATCGGCATTGAAGCAGACTGTCAACTGCATCAAGAACTAAATATGATGTAAACCTGCTGAAAGTGTAGAGTAACCGAGTAATACCAGAACCAAAGAAATGCATGGTATCGAGAACACACTTCACCCTCCACGCCGAGCTAAACCCACGAAATACTCACACGAAGCCGGCGAGTGTGCACTTCGCTCCAGCTGGCCAGCGGAGCTGTCGGCCCGGGCATGGCCGCCATCTTGCTGTCGGTGTGCTGCAGCCACTGCTCCAGACGCCACACGTCCAGCTGCCAGCGCAGCAGCGCGCGCTGCTCGCCGCGCAGCTTGCCGTGCGCCTCGGCGCCGAGCGAGTCGAGGCGGCGGCGCAGCGCGACCGCGCGCGGCTCGCCCTCGCCGCCGAGCGCCTCGAGCAGGTCGGCGGCCGCCGAGCACGCGCCGAGCGCCTGGCCAAGCTGGACGGCCGGCGGGCTGGGCGTGGCCAGCAGCGCCTCCAGGCCGGCCAGCGACGCCTCCGCCTGCCGCAGCGCCGCCGCTATCGAAGCGCTGTCTGACGGCTCCGGCTCCGGCTCATGAGACGCCGGCTGCGCAGCCGCGTCATCCTCATCCTGTCCAGCAGCATAGGACACGTCGGTGACCAACTGTCGACTCCGACGTCACTAGCAATCGAAGAGTCTGACATCATTGGCTACTGTCGGCTATAGGTTGATTCCGGATGCCTTTGGATCTGATTGAAGTGGATTTTGGCTTGACTAAAGTTGTATTCAGTTCCAGCACTAACCTGGCCATTAAGTAACTTACTTCCACTACAGTTCATTTGGATAGACTTAACGTAAAAGTAAGTGTATTTCTGGTTCGACTTAAGTTGCATTTAGCCACAGCACTAGCCTGACCACTAAACATTTTACACTATAGTCAATCTACATAGATACATATTGTACACGTGTGGTTGTTGCTAAGGATGCGAGGGACATGCCAACCGCAATACTTCGAAACCACACCCGTCTCTCCTAATGTTTCAAGACAAGAGCATGATTTTCAATGCTGCTCACTATAGACTTGAAACGAAATAAATACGCCCTCGCAACACGCATATTAAATGTGTTCCTGATTTCGAACACACGACCACACAATGGAAAAGATACACAACAAACCCAAAAAACGGCAGTTTTCGAAAGGCTTGGTGAATACGCGGAACCATGCTGGTGAACCAAAAAAATATATAATGAACTCCGCGTGTCATCGCATTGTTGGTGAGGTTGAAAAAAAAACACCATTAAGCTCGCGACTCGTAGTCGGAACGATATCACCACCTCCCTACGTACGCACCTGTTGTTCCTTCGCCACGTAGAACGACTGTATGCTGCCAGCCCATGGCCCACCCATCTGATGTTTGGTCCCGTAGAGCCGGCCCATCACCACCCACCTGCTGTTCGGTCCCACAGAGCCGGCCCATCACCACCCACCTGCTGTTCGGTCCCACAGAGCCGGCCCATCACCACCCACCTGCTGTTCGGTCCCACAGAGCCGGCCCATCACCACCCATCTGATGTTCGGTCCCACAGAGCCGGCCCATCACCACCCACCTGCTGTTCGGTCCCACAGGGCCGGCCCATCACCACCCACCTGCTGTTCGGTCCCACAGAGCCGGCCCATCACCACCCCCTGCTGTTCGGTCCCACAGAGCCGGCCCATCACCACCCACCTGCTGTTCGGTCCCGTAGAGCCGGCCCATCACCACCCACCTGCTGTTCGGTCCCACAGAGCCGGCCCATCACCACCCACCTGCTGTTCGGTCCCACAGAGCCAGCCCATCACCACCCACCTGCTGTTCGGTCCCGTAGAGCCGGCCCATCACCACCCACCTGCTGTTCGGTCCCACAGAGCCGGCACATCACCACCCACCTGCTGTTCGGTCCCACAGAGCCGGCCCATCACCACCCACCTGCTGTTCGGTCCCACAGAGCCAGCCCATCACCACCCACCTGCTGTTCGGTCCCACAGAGCCGGCCCATCACCACCCACCTGCTGTTCGGTCCCACAGAGCCGGCCCATCACCACCCACCTGCTGTTCGGTCTCGCAGAGCCGGCCCAGATCAGCCAGCGTCTTGTCCAGCTGTTGACAAGAGTCAGGCGGGCTGAGGTCGTACCAGTCGGCGTCCAGAGGACACTGCTGCTGCAGCTGTCCAGCTGTAGCTGCCGTCACCCGCTGCAGCTGGTCGGCCAGCAGGTCCCGCTCCGACCGCACCTCCTGCCACACCGACCCGGACTCATGAGTCACATCGGGGAACGCTTTAGAGGAAAACCTGGCGGGGAATAAACTCGGTTGAAGATACTCATAGATCAAATGATGGCGACAAGCCCAACAAAATAGGGGGGGCGTTACGGTGTTGGCGCCAGTACCGTAATGGAGAAGCCATATCACTAGGAAGTAAAATCATTCCTGATGCAGACAGTGGCGTTCGCCCACCCAAGACCTGGAGATCTACGAATCTCCGTGATAGGAATTGAAAATATCTAGTTTCTAACAGGGTCAGAAATAATACGCTTTACAGAATGCGCTCTCTGGAGAACAAAAGCAGCCAAAAGCAGCTACCTGACGGTCTCATGCTATATCATCGCGTCCTGTTCTACTCGTTCTCCTTCGCCTCCCGTTATCTCCAAGTTCAGCGGTGGTTTTACACTACAACATCGCGTTCCTTTTTCCCGCCATTCCTCGGGGTTCCCGGGTGACGAGTCGCCCGAGCTGGACGTTACAGGACCAACTCACCGCCAGCTGCGCAGCACTGTCGTCACGGTGGCCGGCGTGCAGCCGCTGCTGCAGCTGCTCGGCTGTCGTCAGCAGCTGGTCGGCGCGCCGCTCCAGCTGCTGCCAGTCGCCCGCCCGGTGCGCGTGCACCGCCGTCAGGCGTTCCAGCCGAGCGGCCGCCTCCTGCGCCGGCTGCCGCAGCAGCGCCGCCCGCTCCAGCTGCGCCTGCGCGCGGCCCGCCAGCCTCCCAGTCGGCTGCAGCCGGCCCAGCCGCAGCTGGTCGTCCAGCAGCGCGCGCAGCTCGTCCGCGGCGCGCAGCCGGGCCACGGTCGAGTCGGCTCGCTGGCGCTCGGCCACCAGCTGGGCGCGAGGCACGGGCGGCCGGCCGGTCGGCGGCGGCGCCGTATCCAGATGTGATCGGAACTCGGCCGTCAGTCGGTCCAGTCGCTGCACGGCCGCCCAGGCTTCGGCTATGGCGGCGCGTCGACCGGCCGACGCGTCACACACGAGACGCCACCTGGCCGACACGGAGCGAGGTTAGACTGGCCCACACCAGCACACACGAGACGCCACCTGGCCGACACGGAGCGAGGTTAGACTGGCCCACACCAGCAATAGGCCAGCCCTGTCCAAGTAACTCGCGGTGCAGGCGAGCAGTGCGCCTGGATGAAGCATTTATCATAATATATACCAAGTCATAGATGATACGATACCATACCATAATATACGATACCGAGCCCACGAACTGTTAATGGCGTTTAGCACATGACAAATTCGGTGGCCAATTATCACTTAATTTCTTGAACAAAACGAAAGTCAAATCAAGCAACGATTGCATCCGAAGTAGAACTGAAGATACAAAAGAGCACCGCGATCAGGTGCCTGCAGTCTGAGGAGGCTGACCTCTGCTGCAGGTCCTCGCCGGTCTCCGTCACGCTCCTGACCTCCCGCATGCCCGGCAGCCCGTCACAGTCGCCCACCATCAGCTCACACAGACTCGTGACGTCACTCATCTCCCGGCTCGCGTCACGCACCTCGCGCAGCACATCCTATCGAACAGATACACCCGGTTAGCAGGCGGGGTCGGGTCGAGAGATCGCTGCCGCACCTGCCAAGCGGCACACTGTGGAACGAGTGACGTCAGACATTGCTGCGGCACATCTTCTGAAGTGCCATGCTACGGTTATTGATGCCAGACATTGCTGCACATCCTACCACGCGACACTGTGAGCAGGGTGCCGTCAGCACAGCCAATTATCAATCAATCACTGATTCCATGGAATGCTGCTACCATGAATGAATGTCAACATATTCAATGTCGCTGCCATTTTCAGTGAAGTTCAGAAACACTGAAGTAGTAAGCCCACAAAGGAGGTATGAATGACACTACTTTTGCTGTGGAGAATAGCACCGCCACCACTACACTGATCATTCCTTTCGCCACAAGCGGCATTACGAAAAAGTAGTTGCAAACAACGCCAGAGTCTGACAGCTGCAGCCACTTAACACGCGAGCCGGAAGGCCTCCCACACGACGGAGGGAGGGAGATTCTGCCCCCCTCAGATCTCGGAAACCACTGAAGCCAGAAGCACACAATATGTAAGATAGATTACGGCTGTGGTAAACTCGCTGAGGCATAAATTGCATGACTCTAGGTTAATACCTTCAAGGTCAAATGAAGTCTAGATCAGCCCCCACACCACGCCGTCGCGCCAACGAAACCTCTGTGACGTTGACCCGCTCGGCGGTAGGCGGCCAGATGGTCGACTTTACACCCCGCAGTTACTATATTTACAAATGGATTTCAAATGGTATTGTTGTATAGCTTGTGCTTCTCAATTTGTAAGAGTGCGACGACTTCATTACAATATCAGAGCCCGTTTATCAGATATCGTTGGAAACGGAAGGGGTGGGCGAATTCCGCTCCCCCCCCCCCAGCCCCATGCGCGTGCTAAACAAAGCTTCTTCGTCTTCACGTCACGCTGCCAGCCCCGCGGAGTTGCCAGCCGTGGCCGCAACACGCGGAAGGTCGATGCGACCCACCCACCGAAGGTAGTCAAACATTTCGGTTGCTTCGTCCTCCAGGACATACTTCATGGTGGGGCGATGTCCAACCCAGTCGCCGCCTCTCCTCAGAATATGCCGGACACTGTGTTAGGAGATGTTCAGACGTTTCGGGCTGGCCACACTGCAGGCAGTATGGGTTCTCGGCTAGCCCGATCCGATGTAACGTTAATCTTAGTTAATTATTTGGGTTTAAAGGGCGCATCGACTGCAATGGTCAAATAGCTGTAACGTTAATCTTGTAGGCGGGTCTGATGTCCCTTCCCTCTCTTGCCAAGGTAGTTTCTCCTCGTAATGCTACAAAAACCTGCGTGTGTTTGGTTGACATTGGACCAGTCGAACTCTCACTTTGGTCTTCGACGGATACGTGTTTTGGGGGCACTTTGTTCCTCTGGGGGTGGGTCCAGGTGAGGCGCCACTCCCAGCGTGAAGGGGGATCCGATGGTGGCCTGGTCGTTATCATCTCGTTGTTATTGGGGTTTAGGGGCGCATCAACTGCATAGGCTATACAGCGCTCATAACACTGTCAGTGAAGCCAGGTGTGAACGTATCGGCGTCGAGTAAATGAGAGGACTGGGGGTCGCAACATGCTAACGCATTTCATGGTGACGTTATTTTCCGATGTCGTGCTTCCTTTGTGGGGTGAGTACACCAAGTCAAATCCAGCCGCATAAAGGAATGGAAAGAGTTCAGCAACATACTGTGAACCGTCGCCTAGTAGTTCCACCACGGTGGGCGATGGGGTTCCAAAGAAGCTGCGACGTTTCGTTTCAAAGTGATGACATGCGCTCAGAATATGGGCCACAGACAGGCTGTCACCGCAACGTGGACAGGCTGGTCGTTGTTCCGAACATAGAAGGTAGCGGCGTGAAAAATATGTGTTTCCTAGACGCAGGCGGCACATAATCACCTCTTCACGTCTCGATCGCCGCGAGCAAGACTGCCACGCACCCAGGCGAAGCTTTAATACTTTCAGTTTGTTGGCCAGGACAGCATACCAGGAAGACTGCCACTTGTTGTGCAGGTAAGCAGATATACTGGGGTAAAAGTGCCTTGCAGGGAGTGGCAACCGACGCGCGTTCGTGCATTCGCCGAGCGTTTGGCTGCTGCATCGGCGAGGTCGTTTCCAACAATTCCCACGTGACTTGGGATCTAGCACAGTACCACACGTTTCCCTTCCTGAGCTAAGGAAGAAATGAGCAACAAGATGTCTTGTATGAGGGGGTTAGTGGGGTAAAATCGCTTCAGGGCCAAAAGGCTGCTGAGAGAATCAGACAAGATCAGGTGTAAATCCTCGTCCCCTACCTGGATAAAACAGAGAGCCTTGGTAATAGCCACCAGTTCTGTTGGAAAAAGGGATGCTTACGGTGGCAGCGTAAAACCCTGAGTAGTGTTATCACATACAAACGCGCTACCGACGCCTGTATCAGTTTTAGATCCATCGGAACACGTGACTGTATATCCCTCGCACGACCGGATGGTCTCTAGGGCTCGTGCTTGAAATTATGAGCATGTGGTACTTTGTGGGTCCCAGCAACAGACAAATCAACTATTGGGGGAATCAACTCCCACGGAGGAGTTCTGATGGGTACAGTTCGGAGAACACCACGTAACGTAATCCCACAATCTTGCAGAAGATTACGGACTTTTACACAGAACGGTTCCAAGTGCAGAGGCCGCCTGTGGTGGAACAACCGCAATGTGTGGGGTGAGAAGACCGCCTGGTATGTGGGGTGAGCCGGAAACTGTGCCAGCTTGAGCGCATACCGCATGCCAAGCATCTGCCGGCGCACGGCAAGGGACGGTTCGTTTGTCTCGACCAGGAGGCTCGTAGTTCCTGAGGTGCGGGATGCTCCAGTTACAATGCGCAGCGCCGAATGATGAATGGTATCCAGAGTACGCTTAGTGGATTCACTTGCACAATCGTATACAAAGCTGGCGTAGTCGAGTTTTGATCGTATTGGAGATCGGTACAGAAGTAGTAGGATTTTTCTGTCCGCCCCATAAGTAGTGCGAGATATACACTTCAAGATGTTCATCGACTTAAAACATTGTTCAAGCAGGACTTTAAAATGTTCTCTGTATGTGAGTCGCCTATCAAAGTGCATTCCCAGGAAGCGAACCACCGACTTGCACGGGATCGTTTATCTGTAGAGTTTGATTGACATGTCTGGGCAGCACTGTCGCCGCCGACAGAAATGGATACACACAGTCTTAGAGGTTCTTAGAGGTTGAGAAGCGAAAACCATTAGCCACACTCCATCGTTGAAGCCGTGTGACTGCAGCCTGTAGTTGCCTCTCCATGGATGAAGTCTTTGAAGCCGGACACCAAATTGCGAAATCGTCCACGAACAGGATCGACCGATCGTAGTTTGGAGATTGTCACCAATGTCGTTGATCATTATTCCAAACAGAGGCACGCTCAAGACGCTACCTTGCGGTACCCCATTGAACTGTGGGTATCGATCGGAGAGCTGGTTGCCCACTCGAACGAAAAAGGACCGATCAGCTAAAAAGCTTTGCAAGAATGTTCCCATGTGACCACGTATCGTGATGGGCAAACTGGACAGGCTGTGTTTTGGCTCATTAGGTACATTGTGACATTAGGTTAAAGGACAAATTCCCTCGGGGCACTTTTTTGTTAGGCTTTTGCCTGTTTTTCTGTTATGTTCAGTAATCTTGACATTTTAGTTGTGATGTGCAAAATAGGTTGCGTACTGGCGGTGCAGACGTCACAACGTCACGTTCCTAAATTAATTATTAAGCTGACATTGCGTGTAAAGAAAACATACGACCTTCAATATACCAGGAGGTGCTGACTTGACATCAAAAGTAACGTTAAGGATTATACTTTATTACTCAACGTTTCGGCCAGGGGCCATCGTCAGGAGTGATATAAAAATGTCGAGTTTAACAATTGACAAAAAAAGCAACGCTGATCTAAAGGTCCTCGAATCTCTACACATACGTAATCTACGGCCGCAACTAAACACGCAAACGACGTCTTGGTATATCACATAAAATTACATAAACATAAATTATATTTTATGTATTACGCGTTATATTAGATATATGTCTATATATGTGCGTGAGTGTATGTATCGATATGTATATGGACCATCGGCTCGGGCTTCCTCAGAGTATTCTATCTTGACATAGTTTGTTTCTGGTTTGGAGTTTCTTTAAGTGTCTGCACCACTGAGGAGGCTTTTCTGCATTCCACGTGTCTTTTGCACGCTTTTTTCCCAGCGTGCTTTTTTCCAATTGTTAAACTTGACATTTGTATATCACTCCTGACGATGGCCCCTGGCCGAAACGTTGAGTAATAAAGTATAATCCTTAACGTTACTTTTGATGTCAACTCAGCACCTCCTGGTACATTGAAGGTCGTATGTTTTCTTTACACGCAATGTCTAAAACCCAGGAGCATCTAAGAGCCATTCTTCGTTGCATTAAACAATATTAAGCTGACTTCACGATTCGGAAATCTCACCTTTCACTCACGAAAATAACAGCCTCATCAAAGCTTATCTTATAAAATATGGTGCGATGCTACTCCAATTTGAATCATTTTGCTGCCCCTGGCCCTAAATATGGCACTGTTCACAATGCCACCAGCGGTAAAAGCTCAACACGTCAAAACACAATGAGGATAGCACACAAACACGGAGCTCACGAAAGGCCCACCTACGGCTGAATTACGGCTATTAAAATGCTGGCTGAACTAACAGCCGACGACTCCTGAGCTCCAGAGCTTAGGAGATAAACAGAGCTCCAGCCTATCCACGGCCGGCGTCGACACTACTCACGTCCGTGGTCAGCTGAAGCGCCTGCAGCTCGACCTCGTCGGTGTCGTCGAACTGGGGCGGAGCGTTGAGCACCGCCTCCATGTCGGCCAGCCGCGTCTCCAGGGCAGGCGTGCGACCCTCGAAATCGGCCGCCGTCTGATGGTGCGAGCGCCGAAAGTCAAACGTCGCCACTAGACATAGGGTACCGGCCGCCGCACACCGGATATCAGACGTCACCATCAAACGTCACACATTCGGAGGTGAGACGCGAGAACATAAGGCCGGGACAGGACATAGGGCCTTCGTTACTGATGCAGGCCCACCTAACCATTATGGCAGACTTCATAGCCAACCAAGTATGGAAATAGTGTAGAGAACTGCACCTTAACATTAATACGATATACAGTGGCTTCCAGACAGAGTACCTTCAGCGACAGCGTAACTTCAGCGACAGCGCAGCTTCAGCGAGAGCGCAGCTTCAGTGCAACATACAGTAAACCGCTGGCCGAAGCCACACACTGACGTTAACCAATAATGACACACATCAGCAACTACAACCATGGAGACACATCCTCACCAAGAAGCATCAAGGCTGTCTCCAGTTATCTTTCCTCAATCAACCTGAACATCACACCAATATTTCCCACACACTGGCGGAGGTCAGGAACCCTCACCTCCAGCACCGACTGCAACTTGACCAGGCGCGCCGCCCTCAGACGGAGCGGGTCGGCCTCTCCCTCCGGCTGGCCGGCAGCTGCTAGCTCGGCCGGCAGCTGCGTCTCTAGGTAGGCCAGCAGTGCAGGCAGGGAGCGCTGGCCGTCTCCGCGCAGCCCCGAGACGAGTCGCTGCTGTGCCGCCTCACACAGCTCCTCCCTGGTCACCGAAAGGTGGTCAATGTCGCCGAACAAGGCAGTCAACACACCCTGGCTGGGAACGGCAGGACAGTGGGATGTTCAAAAAGGAAATCATATTGCTCTCTTTCAAATCAAATATACACTGCGCAGCAAATTGCCCGTTGGCTGGTTGATTATTGGCACTACGATATGTCGACTAGCTTGCCAACATTTCTTCGTCAATCTAACACACCGATTGGTCGCGGGTGAAGAGCAGCGACAGGTTGGACTCAAACCCACAACCTTTCGATTGCGAGAAGAGCATCCTATCCATAGACTACTCACTCCCATAGTACCTGCTGCTTACGATTAAACCTATGGCCCTCACATCCGATGAAGAAAACACTCCATGTAACTGATGCAAATGTGGTGAGTGCAAAATATTTCTAAAACGACAAAAAAAGGAAGAGGACTGCGTCAACTAAAATCGACATAGCCCCCAGCACATGCTCACGTGGGTAAATATCCGAGACCTAGGTTATCAGGATGCTTGACGACAAAGCTGGGCAATGCTGAGATCAAAACTAATCACCGCAGTTTAAATCTTGCACCCATGCCACTCAAGGGTAAAACCCACTCCTGAACTGTTTCCAGTCTGCACTTTGTACCTGAGCAGCTGCAGTCGTCGCGTGGTGTCCAAATCGGCTTGGCGTTCAGCGTCCACAATGCGCAGCAGTCGCAGCAGCAGCAGCCGCAGCCGCAGCTGGGCGGCCTCCTGCTGCGCGGCACAGTCTGCGTCCGCCGTGGCCAGCGCCTGCACCGGCTGCCACAGTGAGTCGGCCTCATCCAGGTCCGCTCCCAGTTGGTCCAGCGCCGCCGCGTCCAGCCCAGCCACTCCCTCCTCATCCGCTTCGGCCTCCGACAGACGCGCCGCCACGTCGTCCACCAGCTCGCGCCGGCGCCGCCAGAAGTCGGCCACGTACGCCACGTAGTTGGCCCAGGTGGCCACGCCGGCCGTCAGGTTCGCGTGCCGGTTCTGCAGGGTAGTCAGCTGGGCGGGCGGCCGGCCGGCGGCGGCCGAGAGCCGCCGCAGCTCGGCCAGCAGCCGGCCGCCGCGCGGCAGCCGTCGGCTGAGCGTGGCGAGCTGACGGCGGCGCGGCGCCAGCTGGTCAGGCGCCAGCGGACTCGCCTCCAGACACATCTTCTCGACGTCCGCGCGACGCAGCCACACCAGGAAACGGTCGAGCAGCATGCTGTAGGCGGCCCAGTGCGGCGCGCGCGCGCGCCCACTGCGCAGCTGCCACAGCTGGCGCAGCACGTCCGCCAGCTGCTCGGCCAGCTGATGGTGTCGCGCCGGCGGATGTGGGCAGGCTAGTTCCAGAGCCAGTTGGTCGCGGTGCAGGCCGAGGATGACCTCCACCGTCTGGAACATCACAGCCGACGATGTCGTACGCCGCGCAGTCACAACGCATCGTGCGCAATGTGTATACAGTGATGCTCCATCGCACACATCAACAGCGCCATTTAATCACCGCCCGCCACCCACATGCGTGCACTCAAACGGAAAGGTGGAGCTAGTCACTACACATATATTCTCATCCATCAAGATATATGCCAATATCACGAGGAAATCCGAACCAACACAGTGTCAACAGGCTCGAGCTACTTTGTCAGCAGATCAGTTTGATAAACTGTGTTGTCAGCAGACACAGAGGCTTTCTCGGCGCCGCAACAGTTGGGGTTGCATATCTCGGTGGACTCTGTCTCTCCCCCTGCTCCACTGCACTACAGCCGTCATCATTTCTGACCAGACCGTAGTGTCAAATCTCTTCTGAGAGATGTGAAGACACAACATCCAGGACATCTAACGACAGCATCTCTCACCTGAGTATGACGGATGTCAATCATCTGCTGCTCGGAGGTCTGGTCGGCGCGGTCCGGCGTCACCGACAGCATCAGCTGCTGCTGAGCCGTCACCAACTCGTCCTCTCGTGAGAACTGCAGGGTCGCTGTCACCACCGATCGGTAGTGATCCGCCAGTGCCACCATGGCCATCTCCCAGTCCTGCAGTCACACGGAGCGATAGTCAGCTGGCTGCGGGGCCTGGAACCCCGCCGTGTCTGACAAACTCTGCCGAGTTCCAGAGGCATTCTCCCTCCGCTGGTGAATTTTGCCAGCCAATATTTGGTTCCTTCAGAGATCAAAGTAGGTCCCTTTCCGAGAGGCCACGGTTGGATAAACGTTCCAGTTGGATTTCTTCTGATACAGCCATGATTGTACTTTCACCATCAACACCGATCACAATCAGGGAAGGGTAAACACCCAGGAAAAACACAAATAATAGGACGACATGAAAGATAACAACATTAAGAGGATATAATGTCTTCATGTTTCCTGCACGCCACACCATGAGGATAAATGCAGTTACTGGTAGCACGCCACCTCCGCAAAGCGTTAACGCTTGAAGAACGAACGAAGCCAAACGTTCGCACGAATGTCTGCTCCAAACTTCTGCAACAGTAGCGGCACGATCTTCAGCATCACGGTACCACAGCCCATATCATCATCACTGCTGTGACGTCAGCTCTCAGCAGCAGCCATCACTCACGTGCAGCAAACTGGCCGCCTCTTCCCAAGCCTCCGGTCCCACGGCTGCGCCGCAAAGCTGGTGTAGCTCGCGGCCCAGCTCGACAGCATCCACCAGCTGCGGCGTCAGCAGCTGCAGCTGCTCCAGCTGTCGGCTGTCGTTGGCCTGCCGCAGTCGGGCGCGAAGGGCCTGCAGCCGCGGCCGCAGTCGGACCCGCTGCTCCCCCTCGGCGCGTCGGCTGCGCAGCTGGCCGTCCACCGCGTCCAGCCGGTGGCCAGCAGCTGCCAGCTGGGCGGACAGCTGCTCACGGGCGGCGACAGATACCCGGCCGTAGCTGGTCACCGTGTCCAGCAGGGAGGAGCACGTGCCCAGCTCCGTGTGCTGCATATTGAGCTGCTCCAGCAGGCACTGAAGTGGCAGAGATAATGATTGAGATAATGGACTCATCACTGAGCAGTGCACACGCAGAGGAGCTTGGTTTTGCGGTTTGAAGGCAAACCCACTGGGGAACCTTGCGCCGCCTGGTGCACTCAGATTGAGTCGCCATTTTAGAACGTCAAAGTAAAATTCACGGCAACATTCATCACAGAGCCACGCTCTTTAAAAAAAAAAAAAAAAAATTAGTTATGTCGGTCTCTAATACAGACCACCTTTGGCCAATACAAGTAGGACTGGGGTTAGTGTCAGGATTCTGCTCTTCTGGATGCTGAAGGCAGCCTCTTTTTCATGAAGGTTTGTGGGCGCATCGACCAGGGCAGGTCACTTGGCGCCATAACAGGGCAAGGGACAATCTACTGAGAGCTATCTTAACGCTAGTCTTAGGTAGTTTGTATGAGTTCCAGTCGGTGGCACGAAGACGGTGGTGTCGAGCACATATTGCTCTCCCGGGTTGGGTCGACCAATCACAGATCACTGGGTCTCTTGGTCGCTTATTCGGGTATATTAACACATCAGGTGCTTTATGTTGTCATTAATTTATATTGGTTGCAATGCGTAGGAGAGCATAGGTGAAGGTCGCAGGTTAATAATCCTATCTGATCGAGAGGGCTGTTGCATTCGAACTATACACCACCCCCGAATTGCATTGTGAAAAGAACAAATGAATAGGTAACACCGCATAAAGTTACACAATTTTTCATTTGCCTCTCCCCCAAACTTGACATTGACCCTTTTTCATAATTCACTTTGTGAAATTACCCCCGAGCAGGATGATAGAGAATACGCCGAACTGCACATCCTTGCCAACTCGGGTTATTGCGAGATCACAGACCGCATGTCAAATTAACGGTGTAGGTGAAGTAATATGCAGTGTAGCGCATAGTGTGTAGGATAAACCAGGTGGCGAACAGGATGAGCCCATGATTCCTGGTGATTCCTGCCTCAGTCAGCCTTGCACGGAGCCGGGACACAGCCCTGATCGCCTCAGGCAACAGCTGACCTGGTCGACCTCAGTGGCGTCAGACGCCGCCTCCCGCCGGTCCAGCCAGGTCTCGACAGCGGTCAGCAGGGCAGTCAGCTGGCTCCAGTCGGCCGCCGCCCGCCGACACAGCTGGGTCTCGGCGGCCAGCGCGTCGGCCGCCTCCCGCCGCAGTTGGCGACATCTGTCGGCCAGCGGCGGAACCAGCTCCGAGGTGGAGGTGGCCGACGCCGGTTCCAGGCAGAGCAGGCGCCGGCCACGCTCCTGAAACAAACAGCGCGTCAAGTGTTGCTCTCCTTGAGCCAAGTGCCATCGATATGACGTCACGTGCTGCTCTACAAAGTGGTCAGAAGTGCACGTCGCAGTGTTGCGGAAATACATGCATGAGATCGCCAGCTGATTCGTCAGTTAGTTATTTGGGCTTTAGAGCGCATCGACTGCATTGGTTCATTTAGTGCCCATAACAATACTAATTATTTACACATCGATACATCGCATATTGTAGCACAATCTGCAAAATAGTAAAATAATATAAGAACATATGTCACGATATAATAGCATCGTTTAGCCTGTTCCACTAGGTGCGTACATTGCGGAGAACGATATTTCGGTGAGGTAGTTAAAACTCGCCCAGATTGGACAATGCTAGAGTCGTCATCTAAAACTTCACTGAGTGACATCGATTGCATGCGCCAGCTGGTTCAAAAGTTACCAATTCTGGCTGTGCTCAAAGCACCCGGCCAGACAATACTGCCGTATCCTGATCACATCAATAACTGACTAGCAACTGAACCTGTACCTCAATTCAGTAGCTATATCATCACCTGACCATCACCAGCTGCATCTTCACCTGACCATCATCAGATTCAGCTTCATCTGATCATCAGCAGCTACATCCTCACCTGGCCGTCAGCAGCTGCAGCTGTCAGCTGAGGCTCCGTCCCGCAGTCGACATCTCCGGGACACGTGACCCACTGCCGTTCCACCTCCCACACATAGTCGGCCAGTTGGTCCAGGTCCGCCTTCAACTGATCCGGACTCCCCTGGTCACACGACTCGTCGCCCAGTGACGTCAGCAGTGAGGTCAGCTCGCCGATCTCAGTTTCCACCACCTGGCACCAGATGGCGGAAAGTCACCACCCAAGGCAACACACAATGCCGACAAAACAGTTGGCGATGGCAGTGTGACCGTGACGATGGCGATGTCGATGTCACAATCAGACGGGTCACCGCCGTCATCACTGATTTAGTTCATCACGCAATGGATAATGCACTGATATCAATACGCGTGATGTTAGATCTTAGTAAATGCTTCAGCGTAACTGACCACAGCAACATATTGGACAAACTACAACTCCATGGTGTTGACCCATTGGTTCGAAAATTATCCCCAGGATTACACACCACAAGCACAAATTACGCAAAACATGGTGCAATGTTTTTATATAAATATTCCAAATGATATTGCAGTTTACCCGGGCGGATCAGTGGGTAATCAGTGGGTGGATCAGTGGGTGGGGGTGGCAGTGGGTGTCAGTGGGTGGTCAGTGGGTGGCCAGTGGGGGGATCAGTGGGATCAGTGTGCTGTTCTCGGATATTGGATACTATTTGATATTATTTACTAAACAAAAGTCAACACTTTACAATTCGCTGACGCAAACATTTTCGTCTCAGGAAAACAGAGATTATATGAAATTGTCCATCAAATCGAACACCAACTTTCTCTTCTGATCAACTGGTTCAATAACATATTAAAAGCAAATTCCGTGAACACACAGTCTTTGTATTCGAAACACAGGCCATGTTGAGGGAAATACCAGCTGTCAAAAATACAAGTGCGAAATACAACATGTACGACACATGCAGTGACAAAAAATCTCAACAGGAACTGAAAATGTGAATACTCGTTACAGGCAAGTTCAAGAGAAATGTCAAGGTCATCAATGTTACATATGTTTTTAACGCAAGCATGGAAACCACGCATGGTATTGTTTAATTCCTTTTTACTTGATTTCACTGTATGTCAATGCTTTTCGGATTCCCTCACGTGTCCATTATCTTAACTCATGGCGTTGTCGTAAAAACTCAGTAGTCTGCGAGAACGTGAATTGATGAGTAAAGTGAAGTGAAATGGAGGGGGGGGGAGGGGAGGGGATTGGGCATGTGTGGCTCAAGGATTGACATCATACCAGCACTGTTACCATCATTTTGAGACCAACGGCGCCGGTGTAGCATCCTACACCGGCAACACAAGTCGCGGTTTGGGCCCGGGCGAATGTTTCGATTATCTATTTTGGCCTAATGGCACAACGACCTCCTCAGGGGACGCCCGTACAACGCCAGCCCACTCACCTTCACAGCACTGACATATGGCCAGCGGCTGGCCAGCGCGGCGGCCAGGCGCTGCAGCGCCGCCGCCTCGGCTCGCAGCGCGGCCGTCGCCGGCTGGCGCAGCCTGGCCAGCAGCAGCAGGCGGCCGCGAGCCGCGGCGCCGTCCGCGCGCAGCACGGCCAGCCGGTGGCACAGCGGCCGCAGCACCGCCAGCCGGGCGTCCAGCCGGCGCCGCAGCGCAGCCGCCCGGCCGGCCGCCTCGGCCGTGTCGTGTCCGGCGCCGTCCAGCCAGCGGCACAGGCTGTCGAGCGCGCTGACGGCCGGCGCTAGCTGACCGCCGCTGACGGCGCGCGTCAGCAATGTGTCGGCGCGCCGCTGCTGCGCCGCCAGACGGTCGGCGTCGGCGTCGGCGCCGGCGCCGCCACGCAGGCTGGCCGTCAGCTGGGACAGGCGCCGCCGGCTGAGCTCCAACCGCGAGCGCAGCAGCTCCTCGTCGGTGACGGCCATGCAGGAGAGCGTGGTGTCCAGCAGGTCGGCCGTGGTGCTGCCCAGGTGGTGCAGGGTGTCGGCCTGGTCCAGCAGCTCCTGCGATGGAGTGGTCGCTGTCAGTCGCAGACAAATGTTCCAGTTGACTGACACTGGAACTCCAGACAAAGGACTGTCAATCACGGCTGTGTGTCGATCGCATCGGGAAATTCATACAGCAGTCGCATTGATAACCGTGTTATGGAGGAAAAATGAGACGGGCAAAGCATGCCGACATAACCAAGAAGATCATCAGCCCAATAACATCATCAAAATCAAGGCTCTCGCAGGACCCCTGGATCGCACAAAGCCTTGCGCATAGCATTTGTAATCGCGCTATGTAGACTCGCATCGTCATAACATATCCATGCTGTGAAGTTGGAAGCAGGGGTAAGGGGTGGCACCAGAATCTACCAGCCACAACATCGACATACAAATGCGAACATCAACATACCCTTCAGAGCCCATTCAGAGTCCACTCACGTCAAGTTCATTATCCGATGGCGGCGGGTATCGTTTCGTGATCTTCTGAACGCGGCGCACCCACTTGTCGATGCGGTCAGAGTTTCGCCGGACGTCCGCTAGTTGGCGCTGGCAGTCGACCAGCTGCGCGACGGCCGGCTCGAGACGCCGCCGCAGCTCGGACAGCTCTGCACGCAGCCGGACCAGCCGCAGCTGAGCGGCTCGTGCCGTTACTCGCCGCTGTAGCTGCGCCAGTAGCGTCTCCAGGTCGGCCAGACGGACGGGCACGGAGGCCGACTTGCGGCACATCTCCTGGGAGGCCGTCCCCAGTTATGGTACGTCCGCTCACCTTGGAACCTTTTCCTACCAGACATTTCGACATTTTACGTGCAAGGGGCACTGAACCTATCTAAGGATTACTTGATCTGGCTGGTTGGTTGGTTGGTTATTCGTTTTACGACACGTCGACCGTTGAGTCATATAGCGTCGCCAATCTCTCACGCCGATTGGTCGCGGGCGAAGAGTAGCGACAGGTGAGATTCGAACCCACAATCTTTCGATTGTGAGACGAGCATCTAACACCTAGACCACTCGTCCCCTTTACTTGATCTGGCATCGGGTCAATCCGAGAGTACAGGTTGATGCAGCTAACAGCAATAACCCAAACTCCGAACCATTAGAAGCGGTGTGAAGTAGGCCGCAACCTGCGGATAGCATTGCGGTGGGATCGTGGGCCGACTGCGACCCTAATTACGGTCGTCTGGCGCGCCTGCATGAACTCGATACCCGAGCGGGCGGCGGACACGAAACACCACAAGCACCGCAACCGACATCCAGCAAAAGCCCCGCCGGCAAGATAAAGGTGCGAACGCCCGCCGAAAGTGGCGGGGCAAGACCAGCCATCTCCCCTAGCACAACAGTCGTAAGACGTTGCTTCCAATATACCCTGCATTCCACACACCTACACACATGACCTAGTGCATGCACCTGTCAGTCGGTCCTCTGTGTGGCTCAACAGACGGAATGGCGGTTTACAGCAAGGGGGTGGGGGGGGGGGGGGGGGGGGGGGGCGGCGTCATAGGCCCGTCAGGACGTCAGCCATTATCCAGCTGACAAGACAAGCTGACAATCAGTTAATTATACTCTACCGCAAGCCCATTGTTGGTTGGTGAGCCGGTGGCCTCGTCTAACTCGCCAGCGGCTTAGCTCGACTGACAGCCACAGCTGCACACACGGGCCGAATATATAATTAAATGATAGGCCGATAGCGCAGACCGAATATATCGTTAATTAGTTATTGTGGTTTAGGGGCGCATCGACTGCACAGGTCATATAGCGCCCATCCGAATATATCGTTAAATGAGTAGAACATAATTCGAGATGGGCGAGACAATATTCAAGTCTCAAAATTCAAAAAATTCAAAAGGCCGTAAGACAGGAAAAGGTAACAATTTAATATACCCCACAAGAACGTCCGTAGTGCGGTCTAGGGGGCTGGGGGGCACGAGCCGTCAAGATATCACACCGCACCCCCATATAGACAACAGCGACCTCTCCGCTCAAGGACCCACCTCGAGCAGCGGCAGAAGCTGGTCGTCGTCCACGTTGACCTGTTCGTTGAGCGCCGTCAGCGTGGTGGCGCACTGCTGCCGCCAGACGTCCAGCTGGTCCATGCCGTCGTCCAGCTCCTCCCAGTACACGCGCGCCGCGCTCAGCTGAACCAGCTGGCGGCGACGGCGCGTCTGCTCGCAGCCACCGTCAGCGTCTGCGCCGCCTGTCTCGGGCTTCTGCTGACGAGCCGGCGCGTGCTGCAGCAGCGCCACGACGCGCCGGTACAGGGGCAGCAGGGTGCGCAGCTCGGGCAGTGAGTTCACCGCCAGCTGAGTGTCGTCGCCACAGGGAAGGCGCCGCAGCGTGGCTGACAGCAGCTCGGCCGGCGGCTGGACGGAGCGCGCGGGCGTCGACTCCAGCGCCGCGTGCGTCTCCTGCAGGAGAGTCTGCAGCGGCTGCAGTGAGCTGAGTAGCGCCGGGTCACCGTCGGCGCCCGACAGCCGCTGCGCCAGCAGGTACTGGCACCAGAACTGGCGCTGCTGGCCACGCAGCTTGGCGCGCGCCAGCGTCATCTGCGTGTCGCGCTGCTCGCTGTCGGGTGCGGCGGTGATGGCGGCCACCCAAGACTGCAGCTGGTCCAGCTGACGGCGGCCGTCGGCCAGACCGTGCTGCAGCCGCTGCTGATTGGCGCTGTGCCTGTCGAGCCGCCGCCGTCGGCCGGCTAGCAGGTCGCGGCCGCTTCTCACCGCCGCCCCCAGGTGCGAGACGACCGCCACCAGCAGGTGCCGACTGGCCTCCTGTAGCCCGGCCAGCCGCTGCAGCCGCTCGGGCAGCTGCCGCAGCACCTCTTCGGCGGCCGCCAGCTCGTCCAGCTGGGCCAGCAGCTGGTCGTCGGTGGGTGCCGGAGTGCTCACCACGTGGTCAAGTCGCCCAACCACGTACACCAGCAGTCGGACCCATTGCGTCCGCGCCTGCGGCCAGTCGGCACGCTGCGTCACCAGCGGCGTCGCGCACTGGCGCATCGTCTCGGCACCGCCGTCGGTCGAGCTCGGCGGGAGCTGACCCTCCACCGAGACGCCAGCCGGACGACCCAACGCGCCGTACGCCACCACCAGTGGCAGCAACACCGCCGCGTCGTCCGGCGGCGCCGACTCGAGCGACGGCAGCGACGGCAGGCTTAGCGCCGGCTCCGCGTCGTCGCTATCGACGACGGGAGCGTCCAGCAGACTGTCCTCCGTCTGAGAGCCGTCAGACCTGGTCGGCGAGTCGCGATATTGAAGCCCCAGCGGGGTATGCACAGTCGGGTCAGGGTACTTGAGCGGTGTGTACTGAGGAGAGCTCTGGCCCTCCGAGAGTAGCTCCATCAGCTGGTCACTGTCCGGCCCGATGTCGACGTCGGCACCGTCGCCGCCGCTGCCGACGACTGCTGGAATGAAGTCGAGAGGCGCTGTCTTCTCGACGTCTACGTCACCGCCCGCAGCTCGGTTAGATACGAGGTCACCAGATGTGGCTGGAGCAGGCATGACATCACCTCCAGCCGATAGGCATGAGACGACGTCCCCATCGGACATCGGGGATTTCACGTCACCTGTGGGGGCCGAGTCACCGCCAGCTGCCCTATCAGACATGACGTCACCACCACATTCGAGGGAATGCATGGCACCATGATCAGCCGCCCGACCAGAAATCAGATCACCACCATCCTCTTGGCACGATTCATCCAGCCAGGTGGAGGTCGGCTCTCCAATCTCCTCGTGTAGCAGCACTGTGAACGCTCCCGCCGTGGTGGTGCGGCGTGTGACGGGCACGAGCCGACGACGTAAACGCCAGCGATCTCGCTGGCGCACCTGTTCCAGTAAGGTGACCGTGACCCGCTCCTCGGTCACCGTCAGCCCGTGCGGCGCGATGGCCGTCTCCTGGTGCCGCTGCACAGCCGGCGGCGTCGTCAGTGGCCCTTCCATCAGGTGCGCCACCTTCGACTGGTAATAGCTATCGTCGGGATCCGGCTGCACTACGAAGCCGAGTGTCTCTGCGCTCTCCTGTCTGGGCATCACCCACTCAACACCATCAGCACGGCGTACCTCGAGGGTGACCGTGCGTTGGCACACCACAGGCTGGTCCAGCTGGCTGGTGGTCTGCTCTAGCAGTGTCAGGTGGACGCGACGCACCTGACTGCCGTCGTCGGCAGCGACCACGTCGTTGACGAGCAGCTGCGGCTCTTCCAGCGCGACTGGGTGCAGTTCGGCCCATGCGGCCGCTACCTCGGCGGCGAGCTCGATCCACGGCTCGGCGACGGCCCCCCGCAGCGCATCACTAGACTCCTGCGTTTCGTCCCGCACGACCGTAACGTCATCAGACTCTGGTTGAGGTGTTGCGGCCTGTATGACCGTTACGTCATCAGACTCTGGCTGACGTGTTGCGACCCGCACGACCGTTACGTCATCCGACTCTGGCTGAGGTGTTGCGGCCTGTATGACCGTTACGTCATCCGACTCTGGCTGACGTGTTGCGACCCGCACGACCGTTACGTCATCCGACTCTGGCGGGGTTGGGCTGTATGACCGTTACGTCATCAGACGGCACGTGTTGCGACCCGCACGACCGTTACGTCATCCGACTCTGGCTGAGGTGTTGCGACCCGCACGACCGTTACGTCATCCGACTCTGGCTGAGGTGTTGCGGCCTGTACGACCGTTACGTCATCAGACTCCGGCTGAGGTGTTGCGGCTGAGGTGTTGTGTTGCACGACCGTCACCTCGGGACCTTCCACCCATCGCTCGACCAACAGCCGATCGGGCTCGTCGACGGTACGGTGCAGCACCGCCGCCGTCCAGTGCATCATTGCCCCGTCTGGCCGCAGCTCGGTGAGCGCGGCGCTGGTTCGCTGGCTGACGACGTGCCGACCGCGGCTGTCCACGACACTGTCACATTCAGTCCTGGCGGTGGCTGGCTCAGCCAGTCGACCTTGCACGTCCCAGAGGCAAACGGAGATGGCCTCCTCTTGCAGCACGGACCGCGAGGGTTGCTCCGGCACCGTGCGCACCGTCTCAATGACGTGGCCACCTGGCACGACTCGGATCCGCTGTGTTCTGCTGACGGAGCGTGTGACAGTGCGGGATACACCGGCCGCATCCGTCACCGTCTCGGTCAGCTTCGCAGCAATAGTCCGCAACGTTACTGCTTCGCCGTCGTGGGCGGCGTCCTTCTGCACCACCTCGGCAACGGGCTCGTCCACCATGCAGCCAGTAACCATTGAGAGAGCGTCTTCAATTACCATCGCTTCCGTGATCTCGGGAACTGATGTTGACATTACGCGACTCGTCTCCGGACCGTCTATCTCCTCTGTCACGAGTCTTCCATTGACGAGGTACGACTTCAGTATCTTGCAGAAAACTCGCTCTTTGACTGTAATGGTCTCGGCCGGGTCTACGATTTGCTCCAACACCGTGACGAAGCGCCGTCTGATAGTTATCAGCTTTCCTTCGTCGTCCAGTGTCTCCTCAACATCACCGTGTACGCTAGGATCGCCGAGGACGTTTCCCTGAATAGGCAGGGACCAGTCGTGAAGTGAGTCTTCTTTGGATGGCGGCGCATCAGCGTCGTACTCCCACACATCTGCGACAACTGGCCTACCCATGACCTCCGATATCCTCTGAGATTTCTTGACCACTTGCTTCATTCGTGTCTTCGTTCCGTCTGGATTGGATACATCTTGAAACATGGTAACATATATAGTCTGAAGCCTTACGGCATTCCCCTTGCTGTCTGTGGTCTCCTCATCAATTATAGCTTCAGTTTTCGGATCTTCAACTAGGCATCCGCGAACAAATGAGAGAGCATCCGACAGGGCCTGATCCTCGGTCATTATTGGCACGGATGTAGCGACGGTAACTACCTCAATAGGTTCATCATATTCTTGTCGCACGGATACGGCACCGAAGTGGAAGGCCTTCCGAATCTTTGTAAATATCATTTCCTTGATAACGAAGTTTCCTTCACCATCATGTACTTCTTCATACAGCGTCACAATGAACCTATGAATTTTAACCGGCCCATACAAAGAATCCACAACTTCCTCAAACTCGGTTTTAACTACCGGCTCACCTATCACAATTCCTTCTACTACATTCTGGCAATCTCGCAAGGCGTCATCGCGCAGCACATCCAGCTTCATACCACTCGACACTTCAAAATGTCTTTCAATTCCTCCCTGGCCATCAATATCCACCATGCGTTGTGTCTTTTCACACACCCATTTCACGGTACCATTGCATTCATCCTCTGAAGCCTCTGCCAAAACAACGTGCACTCGTCGAATCGTCGTCGGGCAGCCCTGCTCGTCTGTACCTTCATTCACCGTCGTGATTATCTCAGGCGGTACCAGCAGCGCACCTTCTACCAGCGCCAAACACTCCTGTTTCACGTCATCCTCTGTCATTTCGGGTAGGGATACCGCCAGCACCTCGGTCTCTTCGGGGTCATCATACTCTTCAATCACAGTTTTGTCGCCGAAATGGTATTCTAGCCTATTCTTCCTTATGACATGCTGAATCAGAGTCGGATGGCCATCCTCTCCAACTCCTCTTTCGATGGCCGTGATCTTAAATCTGGTAAGCTTTGCAGGTGTTTCTAGTCGACTAAGCGTAGATTCAGTATGAGATGTGACTCTGGGATCGTCCAAGAGACTTCCACGAACGACGGGAAGACTCTGCAGGAGTACTTCCTCTTCCAACTCCTCTTTTGATGGGTCAATAATAGGCTCCTCGACGTTCTCGGTGATTGTAATTCCATGTACGCGTCTCATTCTTTGGGTTTTCTTCACCACCAGTCTAGCAAGCCGATGAGCCTCCGTTTCATCAGCTATCTCCTCCAGCAGAGAAACGTGAATTCTTCTGGTGGTGATGGTATCGCCGTTGACGTCTAATCCCGGTTCCACATCTAATTCGGCTTTCGGGTCTACAAGCAAAACACCTTTGAGAAGCGGCAGGCATTCTTGGATGACGGATGCCTCGCTCGCAACCGGGACAGATGTTGCAATTACCTCAGCTTCATCAGACTCATCAAACTCTTCTTCAACAGCTACACCGTCCATCTCGGTTACCGTCCTGATCTTTTTAATAAGTCGTTTATGAATTGTTGTTGTACCCGTCACTGGGTCTAGGGAGCTTTCGATGACAGTGACATAAAAATGAACAACTGTCATAGGCTTGCCGTCCGAGTCGATAGTCTCTTCATAGCGGGACTCGACTTTGGGCGTTTCAACCAATTCCCCCTTCACGAAGGGAAGACAGAGCTCGAGTACACGCTCCTTTTGCTCTTCCATCGGCGGCTCTTCGATGAGTTCGTATATGTCGGCCGTGACCAGACGACCGTTCTCAGTTGTCGTTCTTTGGGTTTTCTTGATGACGCGCTTAACCAATCGCTTGGCACCATTGGTGTCCACCTCATCCATGATTGTCACATAGACCCGTTTAATCTTGACTGGCCGACCCCAGTCATCTACAGTTTCTTCCACAAAGGTTTCTACTTTTGGCTCGCCAACCAGCTCCCCTGTGACAGTTGACATTGAATCCTCGAGTACTGATGCTTCAGTCGCCTCCGGCACAGAAGTGGTCAGAACTTCCACCTGTTCTGGCTCGTCTATCTCTTCCAGTATTGACGTGCCACCCATTTCGGTCACCTTTTGCTGCTTCCGAAACGCTCTCCTTACGACACTGGTACCAGTGAATTCATCGATTATTTCCTCGATCAGCGAAATACAAATAATCTTTGTTGTTACATGTCTCCCCCTGTCATCGATGGTTTCATCAAGACGAATTTCAACACGAGGCTCTTCGACTAAGACACCCACCGCTCTTTGGGAATATTCATCTTTCAGCTGTTTTTCTAGATCTTCGTTAGACAGCTGTTGCATAGGCTCTTCGACATCCTCGACAATGGGGAGGTGCTCCCCATCGACTTCTCGTATTCTCTGCGTAGATCTGACAACACGCTTCACTGTCACCTTGGCTCCTGATTCATCCACAACCTCCTCCACAAACGTCACATATATAAATCGTAGTTTGATCACCCGGCCTAGTTCGTCCACACTGTCCTTCACAACAATCTCAACTACAGGCTCTTCTAACAACTCGCCATGTACCAACTCAACACTTTCGTCCAGAGCTTGCTGCTCGGTTTTGAGCGGAGTCATCGGCACAGCAGGGGAGGAAAGTGGCTCTATGCGTGGCTCCGACGTGCACCTTTCATCTGTGGTCTTTGATACTCTCACGTCAATTTCCGTTGTTGTGTTGTGCTCCTTGAGACCACTGGCATGTGGACGGTTTGTTGCATCCGAAATACTTTGCGGGGAACGGCTGCTTTTCTGTTTCTTTTTGCTCCTGTTCTTTCTCCTAGTTGGGGCATCTATGGGCTCCGGATCGGAATGTGTGCTACAACTTCGGTCAAAACGTGTCTCTTGGGAGGGAGTTTCTATGCCTTTCGAGGAAGCAGACCGGTGCTCCAATAATGGACGGTCGCCGACCTTTGGTGTATGGTCAGCGGCTGAAATATCATCAGTGGTATTTCCAATGGACGGCATGCTACATGCAACCTGCGAATGCGCTTCCGGAAACTCTGCACATTTAGGGGTGTCTAAGGAACCTACAGTGTCGTTAACTGTGTCCAAATTACCTGGCAAAGTTCCAGTTGATGTGGAAGAAACAGACACTGGCATTTCGCTCGGCTTTCCCAGAGGTAATGACATCGGTTGTTTTTGCTTTGATATACCATGGCTGAAATCATCGCTACCCAGGACATAGCCGGGCAGTCGACTGGTCAACAGCTGTACATTTGCCGATTTCTTGTTTTTCCTTGGTTTCTTCTTCTTCTTGTTGGCCTTATCAGTTGGGTGGTCTGGAGAGATGGCTTCCTCATTTGGTTGCCGTTCTGTTCTGCTCATCGACACGACTGGTTGCAACGTATCCAATGTCTGAATCAGTGAACGTCCAGAGGTTGCATTTCCCTGCAACTGTTCCAGGTTCTCCAACAACCCAACACGTCCTTCAGACCCCAACACCAATTCCACAGGCTCAGCTTCATCCTCTTTAGATTGGGCCTCGAAAGCTACCACAGGTGCGCTGTTCCATTCATCTTTCTTCAGTACCGAACCACCTGCAGGTCCCTCTCCATGAAAGCTGTTCCCTCCTTTATCACTTACCTCCTCACACTCCTCATCTTTAACATCCTGATCATCTGGAATGCCTGAACCGACGAGCACAGCGCGCGATACTCTCTCCACTTGACGCTGCACAGCACTGCCATCTGCCTGCTGATCCCAGAAAGAAGTCACCGCGCGGGTGGTACGAATCTGACGGCCATGCTCGTCCTCATACTCCTCAGTTGATTCCGCATCAATGGATGGCGACGCCGCGTGCGACGCTGATGTCGTCTCAGTAGTCACACGATACACCTCCGTACGAGGAGTGCCGCCGGCCATCTTCTCAGAGGTATCTGCATGATTGGCAAGAGTGTCCTCGGGGTATTCCATACGCTGAGCAGGCTCGGTCGGTTTTGTTTTCGAGCCCTCTGGTGGAATTTGCGACACGCTGCACCCAATGCCGCCATCAGGTGGCGGGCTGTGGCCAGTGCCTCCTGACAACACCAGGGATCCGTGCGATTCAGGCGAATATATTTTTTTATTTCGCCTGCGTTTCTTTTTAGACCTCGGGCGAAGACCTGCTTCAATTGGCTCCGCTTGAACACCATCCAGCGACTTCTGTGAAGCTTGAAGCTCGGGCGTGGACGACTCAGGATTTTGGAGACTCAGTTCGAGGTCACGTTCACTCGCACAACGCCCACTATCAGGCCCGGCTTTAGGTCCAGGGGGACTGGGAGCTGATTTAGAGAAACTGGGCTCTGCATCCAAAACAGCATGGCTCTGATCTGCTGGACATCTCGACGTCAACTCGCTCAGCGGTGGAAGATCTCCGACAGATACTGCCACCTCCGTCCAGCCACGCGTCATCAGCTCTGCAGGTGGGAGGGCCGCAGGGACTGCTCTATCCTCCATAGTCGCTCGTTCCAGCGGCGGCCACTCATGATCCCGCTCCCGAATCTTTTCACCGGCCGGTGGAGCTCGACTGGCGTGCACCGGAGCCTGGGACCAACCCACCAGCCGGCTCAGCGCAAGCGAAGTGTCCACGGAACTTGCTGATCGTTCTTCCAACTCAAGAATCGCACCCGCGGGAGTCGTTCGGTTCTCATTCTTTAAGTGGTCATTAAAAGCTGGCAGCGACTCAAACGCCACCGGACTGATTTGCTGAGGAGCATCGTTTACCGAAAGTTCAACTGCCACGAAATTGCTCAGCATAGATGAATCTCCATCTGTAGGAGACACAGACAACACCTGCCTAGGGAGAGCAGCCGATTCCACGTCAGCTAGAGGCTCACGGTCTGTTTGACTGATTAAGATCATCTCAGAAATGCTCCTTGTGCGGACCACGGGGCACGATGACGGTTCTTCAATCTTTTCAAAAATCATATCGTCCACGTAAACAATTCGGATCACGCGTCGAACGGTAACCTCTAAGATAACCGGTACACCGTCGTCATCAACACCACGCTCGTACGTGGTGGTGGTAATTATGCGTCGGACAATCCTTCGACCCTCTTTGTCAATACTCTCTTCCACGTGTTCTGCGACTTTTGTTGGAAGAATGCCTGTGTCCGATTCCAACGGAGTGTCAACGGGGGTGGTGGAAATTGCTGTTGGAACGTCACCATGAGCAACTTCGATAGCATTTGGTGTGCTCTCTGGAACAGAAGCATTTTCGTCAGTCTCCTCAACTACTTTACCATCCACATAGATAGTTCTTTTGATTCGCTTGTGGACCTTTTCGATAATAATTACATCACCACTAGGGTCGTCATCTCGCAATTCAAAAGTGATACTGGTTGTCGTCTTCTCAATCACCGTTCTGCCCAAGTTGTCAGTGTACTCACGTTCTTCATCGAACTCTCGTGGTTCTGGAACTTCAAAGTCGCTGAAGGGCTTTGCAGGTGAGGTCATCTCAGAAGTCATGACAAGCTGCACGCCTGCTTCAGACGGACTTTTGATATTGCTGACCTGTTCAAGAACGTCTTCAGGTTCATCTTGGACGGTGCGAAAAATCCTCTTGGTTACCGTTTCCAACACAATCGCGTTACCATCACAGTCTCTGCTTTGTTTGTACGTTGTGACAAACACAGTTCTGGTTACAACACGCCTTCCCAGTTCATCCAGGGTCTCTTCGACCTCTTCACGTTCCTTTGGTGCAGGCAGTTCAATATCATCAGCAGAGGTGGATGACTGCAGCTGACTGACAGCAAGTTCTGATCCATCTCCGGCAGGCTCATCGGTACTTTCCTCCACCAGTACACCGTGCTCGTAAATTGTCCTATGAACTCGTCGCTGTCTCTTCTCCAGAATGACGATATTCTTATCATCATCTTCACTCTCTTCGTATGTGATATTCGTGACCGTGGTCACCACCACCCGGCGACCTTGTTCATCCACGTGCTCCTCCACTTCAGTAACCTCGGATGGTTCTGGTATCTGATAGTCCTCGTCTACGTACTCTACGACTGGACCTGACTGCAACTGGTGAGCTGTGTCACCTTCGAACCCATTCCCCGATTCCATCACGCTCTCCAACTCCACCTTGCCATCGACATATACGCGGCGTTGTACCCGACGGCGTGTTCGCTCCAGCACCACGACGTTGCCGTCCTCGTCATCGTCATCGCGCTCATACGTTGTGTGCAGCGTGGTGGTGATGACAACCTGTCGTCCCAGTTCGTCTTCGAACTCCTCCGTCTGCGTTTCTGTTCGTGGTTCGGGGAGCTGGAACGCGTCATGGTGGTCTAGGGAGACGGCGAGCGGGCGGCGGGAGCACACCACTTCTGGCAGGCCAGGGTTGTTGGCCGCCTCCGACTGTGTGTCTTCACTGCTCATCGCCTGCAATGTGGTCACAACTCGTCAGACGGGTGATATCAGACACAACACGTGTCTCGTGCTATACGGCTATGCGCAGACTTTGGTCGACCGTTGTCATGTTCGTGCCAGTCGCGATTCGTAGTTTTAATTATATAAACATGGGATGATCAAATTTGTTACCGGATATACAAATTCGATAGGTTGTGACCATGTGGTTGACTCGTTATCTTGTAAGAGATAGAACGTCCTCTTACGCATCGTCACAAAAAGCAACCGAGAAAAATGAATAACGCACAGGGAAAGGCCAGGCCACATTGTCCGTATGTCGTCTCCTACTCGGTGAATAAAATAATTTACATGCTGATAAGCTGCCTAGCGATACGGGGGCTGGAAACCAATTTGTTGACATCGAAAAAGGTCCTAATTTTTTGCTCTTACCAGCTGGGCGAAGTTTAGCTTCAACCGTAAGTATGGGTTGTAATCAGCTGCTTGTATGTTTATCTGCTTACTATATATGGTTACTATTTATAATCAGCTAAAAGGATAAACAGTGGTACATTTACGCTCAGCACAGCATTGCTAGGTTGGTCCTGTTTCATGGATGTCATGCATGTTGCTTTGCATACTTTTGAGGGGGAATTTCCCCTCAGCTACTTCGGCTATATATTGCGCCCATATGTAGTGAAGCTGGTTGTGGGGGCACTTTAATTCCAGAAATTGACCTCCCCTGTACGCCTATCGCGACAGGTTCTAACAGATACCATACCCTGAGGCCGAGCTACTTGTGCCGGCACATTGCCTACCGCCGGCTCGGCCAGCGGCTATTGTCCACCTCCCCATTTCCGGCCGACACGCGGAACCTCGGGTCTGAGGGATGGGTACTGCCGCCGTCTGACGACGTGACCTCGATGCACGGCTGCCGCCGTCTTCAGATGATGAAATTCCCGGGGCGATGTGAATGTTTGTCAGTGGGTGAAGTGAATGTGGTTTGTCTTTCGTGATGTATGTTAACAAGTCCATTCTGGGAACCACAGTCGGGCAGGTGTGTGTACATGACAGTGGTATGATAGCGGTATGACTGTGATATGACAGGCCTCTGTCACTGTGGCGATCCTACGTCGCTACTGTCTCGAGTGCAGTGTGTATGTGTGGGACGACATGTATGACAGATGTCATACCCAGTGGCCAACGCTAGGTGTGTCTGTGATATAAGGTGTGTCTGTCGGACAGATGTGTCGACTGCTGGGTGAATGGTCCCCCATAGCTTGGGTCTGTGGATGTCAGGCGCCAGATGGGCCTTGAGCTGGTCTGTAGTCATGTGTTGGTATGGTGTCGGGACGCTGTGTCGCCCCGACCAGCCAGCTGCCTGTGTGCCGCTGAGCTCAGCAGCTCCGGTGTCATACGTCAGGCCGCAGCGCGGTGCCGCCGAATTGTGCCGAGGACAGCATAGTTCCCACGAGTCGGCCGAGGCTCTGGTCTGATAATGATGTGTGGACGCCTCTGATATCTGAGGAGAGATAGCCAGACGGTGCGCCCGCCGTTGCAGTAGAGCTCACAGAGTGCGAGCGTTGTTCTCGGTTGTTCGGGACCGTACGACCGACGCTCTCGGATGCGGCGCAGTATGTCGCATGACGTGTCGCGGGCTGGGTCACATGATTGGGCGTTGTCTGTCGCGTTTAGCTCGCGGGGACTCAGGGCCTTCGCCCTCAGTCGTGAGACGGCGCTCAGCTGGACAGGGCGGCCGGTGGCCGGCCCTGTTCACTTCTTCGGTACTTGAGGCACGTGGGACTTTGACTCTGAGTCACTGGTTGTCTGTCGATAATATGGTGTAGTCACTTACAAGAGAGGTTTAGAGTAAATGAAGACCGGTCGGTGTGGAAGTTGGATTGTATGTGAACCCTAATGCCTCATTGAATGTTTGAACGTATGTCCGGAGGCTGAGCAGACGTGAAGATGTGGCCGATGTTTAACAAGATGTGATTCGAGCTGTGTGAAGATGTTACTGATAAGATGTGAACGCCGAGATGCACTGTTGCATGACAAGCTAGATGTGTGATGGCCTAACGAATTGTCGTCTGTCGGGCTTGATTGAAGCCGCCTGCCGCTGAAGAGGCTATTGTACCAATTGCACTATCACTGCTGCACTGTTGAATCTGAATTATTGTCGTCATTTAATTGCTTCTTAATTACGCAAATATAAGTGCGGTATTTGAGGTGTCTGTCAAGAGGTGTTTGGATCAAGGCTCTTGGAATTGCGGTACAGAGCCATTCAACATATACTTTTTTGTTGTTGTTAATATCGCTAACGTTGAGGTCCGCTAAACTATCACTTACCACAGAAGCTTTGCCTAGTCATAGTTGAGATGCCAGGCATGGAAGGAACTTCGTTACACATAACTGATATCTTTTATCTTTATCTTGTACTTTTATCTACATCACTCCAAATCCGTCAATGTGTTACTATGTCACAAAAGTGAGACAAAGGGTGTAGACATGGAAAACATTTTCACGTGGCAAGCGACGGCATGCTCGGTGCACCTACGAGGTAACCTTGGGTAGTTGGGACATTAACAGCACCTGGCCGATCTGATTCGAATGCGTTCTTGGTATGGTGTTGCCATACCTAACCTCAGGAAATGTCCGCCCCTGGTGGCATATCATCAGTCATGACGCACCCAGATGGTCTTAACCTTCTTCAAGCGCATGATTCCTTGACTGGAGGGACCATACGTTGGCTTGACGGTACAACACCGTATCTGGGATCGCGCACTGCGGTGTACGTCCCGTTGTGCTGCTTATTACAACGTAACCGGAAACCCACCGGATGACAAGATTACCCATCCGGTGCGCGCTTCTCGAATGGGAGCCCTGGAGCGCACGGGCTGGTGTTCCGGCGGTCGACAAGTAAGTACGACAGCGCAATGGGAGCCCTGGAGTGCACGGGCTGGTGTTCCGCCGGTTGACAAGTAAGTACGACAGCGCAATGGGAGCCCTGGAGCGCACGGGCTGGTGTTCCGCCGGTCGACAAGTAAGTACGACAGCGCAATGGAAACGCGAGCCCAGGAGCCGCTTGCGCCTGTGATTGCGAGCCACGTGGCAATGTTCCGACTGCGACTGCGACTGCGAGCTACGTGGCAATGTTCCGACTATGACTGCGAGCTACGTGGCAATGTTCCGACTGCGACTGCGAGCTACGTGGCAAAGTTCCGACTATGACTGCGAGCTTCGTGGCAAAGTTCCGACTATGACTGCGAGCTACGTGGCAAAGTTCGAACTGTGACTGCGAGCTATGTGGCAAAGTTCAGTTGTTGCTATTGGGGTTTAGGGGCGCATCGACTGCATAGGTTATACAGCGCCCATAATTTCGACTGCGACTGCGAGCTACGTGACAAGGTTCCGACTGTGACTGCGAGCTACGTGGCAAAGTTCCGACTGGATTCCGTACGACCGTACAATTTTCCAGCGCTGTGATGTGTACAAAGCGAGGACAGCCCAGCTAAATCGATTTTTTTGCGATAGACTTCTCCCCAGTGACGTACCGGAGGTGGTGGGGGTGGGGAGCGAATGGGAAAATGTCCCTGAGTGGTGATAGGCCCCCAAGTATCACGGCAAGGTTTATGAAAATTGTGCTGGGGACCCGAAAAACTGCGCTTGGGCCGCAAAAAATTACGTCGGGTCCCCAAAGATTTGTGTCGGGGGAACAAAATAAAAATACAGCGGGGCTCTGAAAACTGCACCCGGGACCGAAAAATCGCGTCGGTCCTCCCGAAATCGGACTGGGACCCAAAATTCCAGTCGGGCCCGCGACAAATTCACGTCATGTCCCCAACTAAGCACCGCAGAGCCCCACGTCATGTCCCCAACTAAGCACAGCAGAGCCCCACGTCATGTCCCAAACTAAGCACAGCAGAGCCCCATGAACTCGCGCCGGAGTCCAGAACATCGCGCCGGTACCCAAAAAATCGCACTGCAGCCGCAAAATATCCATAAGCATCCCAGACATGTCAGGTCCAGAGCCCAAACTAAACACCGCGGGGCCTCGAAAACTGGCGCCGGGCAGACAAAAAAAATTGCACCGGGGTCCAACAAAACCGCACTGGACCCGGTAATTTCCATCGGCGCCATACAAAATCGCACCGAAGGCCCCCCCCCAAACAAAACGCAGCGGGGCCCTAAAGACGCGCACCATGGAGCGAAAATCGCGCCTGACCTCCAAAAGCCACGCTGGGGCACTATAATTCCCGTCGGGAACCTCCAAAATTGAAGTCGAAGTGGGCCACGACGAAAATTGTTGGATGCCAAAATAATACATCCAGGCATTCCTGAAGTGGCCTTTCCGGCTCGAGGGGCGCCACCCTCCAAGGGGAGGGGCACATTTCCCCAGCCCCCCTTCCACCCATGATTCGACGCTATCACCGGCGAAGAAGGTGGAGCGAAGAAGTACAGACAGGTTTGATACTGCTTTTTATTTCATTATTCCATCAAACTCCCATAGACGTAAAGCCATATTCCATTATTCCATATCACAAAAGAAAACACGGAAGGGCGCGCACCCTTGTCGCCTCGACGACGGCGCCGTGGGTGCTGCACGTACCCGCCACCGCCGAACTCCATAACCACAGAGCGACCTACATCCACTCGTGGGATCCGCACAAACCACAAGATGATCCCAGACCAGCGTAGCCTTGGCCGGCCGATGGCGCGAAGCCGCTGAGCTACGTCACGCGGCCTTGAGCCGGGCGTGCAGCCTGGCCTTGCTAGTACCGGTGCGGGAGCCGCGCAGCGCGGGCCGGCCCCTCCCCAACCGAGCTGGCGCGAAGCCATGACGCCGCGCCGGTTTGAACGGCGGTTGCCGGTTGGCGCAAAACCCGCGCGGTGCGCGGGTCGGTGCCAGCCGGACACGATATGTGTCCGTGCACAGAGACGTCGTGTTGTTTGTACCCGTTCGTTGCGCACCGTTCAATACCCGGCCGACACGCAATGTTTATCGACTTTCGGCCTGCCAACTGCGCCAGCGTGGCGGGTCGACAAAGCCGCGTGGGTTAATCGGATGCAACGTGGCGGGTCGACAAAGCTGCGTGGGTTAATCGGACACAATGTGGCGGGTCGACAAAGCCGTGTGGGTTAATCGGACGCGATGTGGCGGGTTGACAAAGCCGCGTTGGTTAATTGGACACGATGCAAGAATCCGTTCTATTGTGCAGGGTATAGATCGGTCGCCGTGCAACGCGACACACCAAGTAGGCGAAGCAGGCGCGAGCGTCAGTAATCCAAGTCAAACATGGACCGTGAAAAGAGGAGAGGCGGGACCCATTGACGCTTATCAGTCTCCCGATAATGGAAAGCGCTGAACATTGAACACAAACTGGCATTCTACAACAGTCAATGGGTTCTCAACTTTCCACCCCTTCACAATCTGCGCACGATCGCTATGGCCTCTTTCAGAGCTGACAGTTGGAAGATTTCGAACGGTTTCGACAGCGGAAGGAAGTGTTGCGGCAGCGATCTCGCCGGCCAAATTCAAATGCGTTCTCCTGCACGGGCAGTGAGCCGGAGGCACAGATTCCGTCCTGGACGGGCGCCAGAGAACAGCGGGGCAGCGGTCGACTCCTCGCCGTCCCACAATATGACACCATCTTGCGAGACAGTCTGAGTAGAGTTACCTATTTCGATGCTACCCGCCGCCGTCCCACGTCGAGTCGCTCTCCGCGGGTCCGTGTGCACCATCTACCGCCAATGCTCCTGCCCGTGCACCACTGCGCGCCACCGCCCGGCTATAAGCGGCGCCACCCTCCACCCAACGTCGAGCGTCCACTGGCGCGGCAGCACAGGCTGCACCCCCCCTCCCCGCTGCCGGCGAGCCAAGCGGCCCGCTGACGTCATCCACACACCCCGCCCCTACTCCCGCCGTCGCCGCGGAGGCGCGGGCGCCACAACACAGCGTCAGACCGCCGGGCGCCGATGCGCATAAAGAACGGGTGACGTCCACTAGAAGTCATGAGCATCGCCACGGGCACGGGAGGAGAAGTGGGAGTTTCCACACGCCATCGTGACGACGTGGGTCCCATTCCCACGCCGACGCGGGTGACGTTCACCGGAAGTCATGAGCATCACCAAGGGAACGGGAGGGAAAGTAGGGGAGTTTAACCACGCACAATATTGCGGTTGATAAGCGCGATAATTTCAGTTCATTTGGAAAAAATAGCAGAAATCACGGCGCACAAAAACGTGATATGCCACACCAACTTTTTTACCCGACTTCGAAAGTTTGTCGACGTCCATGGACGCCCTTGAAGTGGGAGGGGCTTCACAGGGGTACATATTAAACCCACGAACACTAGAGAGGATATGATGATGAATTGGTGTTTAGGGGCGCGTCGACTGCAAAGGTCATTTTGCGCCCATAACTGTGTTGATAGCTAATCTATTATGCTCCTATAGTAGTCAGTAATTAATAGTCTTCAGGGGCGGCGATATACTACATCAAAACGTGCTTGTTGAAGGAAAGTAAAAATGTTTCCAGACGATACAACCCCAGAGTCATTGTTTAGTAGCATTCGTAAAGTGTTGATGTTTACCCGTCCTAAAATATGGCGTCGGAGAGGGTCCAGCAGTACACAATCTACTAGAACATGATACACGGTAAGCGGGTCCGAACAGCGTGGGCATAAAGGTTGGTCATCACCGGTCAGTATATAGCTATGTGTCGCGAATGTATGGCCAATCCTCAATCGGCAGAGCGTTACTTCCTCCCGTCGCGAGATCCGGTGTGAGGACTGCCACATACCCAGTACCGGCTTTATAACCCTCAACTTACTAGGTTTGGAATTCCAGGTTCGTTGCCATTCGGACCGTATATGTGATAGAATGGAGGGGTATATATCACTTGGAGGAAGACGTAGACGAACTTCACGGCCATTATTGATTGCGTGCTTAGCGGCTATATCGGCAGCTTCATTACCTGCGAGTCCAACATGGCTGGGGATCAAGCAGAATACGATGTTTTTGTTGATAGTAGTTAGGGATTTGACGACGCAAAGAATCCTGTGCACAAGCCTGTTATCCGGGTAAAAAGACTTCATTGCCCAGAGACTGCTCAGGGAGTCAGTAAAAACGACGTGATTTATGGACTGGTGATACTGAATATGATAAAGAGATTGCAAAATGGCGTAAAGTTCAGCGGTAAATATCGACGCCTGCTTCGGTAAACAGAAGTAACCAATACCACGTCGACCAACATACGCGCATCCCATGCCGGAAGGAGACTTGGAGCCGTCTGTGTAGATGCGGGAGAACTCACGGTACTGGTGTAGTTTTTTCTAACGCAAGCATGCGGAATTCTTCGGAGGTTACATGTCCCTTCTTTGAATGGGACAAAGTGAGGTCAGTCTGCACTGGGACAACCTTCCAAGGGGGGATGCTCGGAGTGACAGCGCGTGTCATAGAGCTTGGTCTAATATTGCATTTACGGAAGATAGAAGCCATGCGCCAAGAAAATGGCACACTAGAGAGGATAATTTTGTGAAAATGGACAAGACGTAACCTTATATACCTTGGAGTCTAACTCGGCTTTCTCGGAAAAGTTCACGCATACGTACACCGAACGGGGCAACACTGAAAGTTCGATCTGTGGGGAAAATGGTCGGCAATCGTCGCGAGAAAACATGTGTGTAAACCGGGTGATCAGGAAGTTGGCGAAGTTTGTAGGCGTAGCGCATACCCAGCCTTTCTTTACGCAGGCAGAGAGGCGGCTCATGTGCCTTTGTTTATCGTGGGTGCGGTGCGAAATGCTCCAGTTGCAATGCGGATGGCGGTGGGTGGATGGTGTCAAGTGTACGCTTGTTGGCTGCAGCAGTACCGTCATAGATAAAACTGGCGTAGTCAAGTTTTGAACGTATCAGGGAACGATATAACAGCGTAAGCGTATCTCGACCTGCACCATAGGAAGTACGAGCACCGCATTTCAAGATATTCAGTGCGCTATAACACTTTCCACGTAACGTTTTCAGGTGGTGCTGGTATGTAAGACGTTGGTCAAATTCCACTCACAGAAATAGCACCACGGGTTGAACATTCCTGCCATAAAGTTTAATTTATATGTCCCGGTCACATCGGCGATGACAACAATGGAGGGCGACAGTTTACGTTGTAGAAAACGAAAATCCGTTGCCGTTTGCCCACTTTTCCAGGCACGCAACTGATAGTTCCAACTGCCTTTGTAATGTTTGTGTTCGTGAGGCGCAGGACCAAATGGCAAAATCATCTACGAAAAGCGAGCGCCCCATGTTCCGCGGAATGGAATCGCCGATGTCATCGATCATGATGCCGAATAGTGGAATACTGAGAACATTCCCTGTGGGACGCCGTTCTCCTGGATAGACCATGGAAAGAAATGGTTACCAATGCAGAAATCTTCTTTCTTTCAAAAATGTTGGCAAAAAGATGCCCATATGACCACGGATTCCTTTCTTTAAGAGTTTCATGAGGATTCCTTGACGCCAAGTTGTGTCATATACTTCCTAAATGTCGAAGAAAGCGGCTCCTAGATGCGTTTTCTACAAAAAAAACAACCCTTACCTCGGTCTCTAGAGATAAAATTTGATCAATGGTGCTTCTGTTTTTTTGCGGGAACCGCATTGATAATTTGCAAGATCTCGTTTTTCTAGGAACCACGTGAGGCGAACGTTGCCATCTTTTCCAATAACTTGCACCGGGCACATGTCAAGGATATTGGACGATAGTTCAAAGGGTCGGCTCCACTTTTCCGCTTGGTTGGTTATTGGGGTTTAGGGGCGCATCGACTGCAGATGTCATGCAGCGCCCATAACATCGTCAATCATATCACGTTTTTAAAGCCGAAATTGTGAAGAAGGGGAACTATCCTGGCATCCCTACACGATGGAGGGAATATCCCGAGCTCCCATAACTTATTCAATGCGCGAAAAAGCACCGATATCACTCCCTGTGACAGATGTCTCAATAGCTCATTGTGTACACAATCCGGACCCTCAGCGACGATTGCTAGTGAAGAAATGGCAGATGCCAGCTGAGATCTGGTACACGGTTGGTTGTATGAAAGCCGCTCAGGCGTTGAGAACTCAACCGGGGTCATCTCACAGCGGCGTTTATGACGAAGGAAGCTTGGATCAGTGGTACCAGTTAGACATCTTTCAGCAAGTGTAGTTCCAAATTCGTTGGCTACATCTACCGGGTGAGCAACCTCACGATCGCCAATAACTAATATAGGGAGAGGGATCGGACTGAGTTGACCAGAGCTTCTTTTAATTCGGGACCAGATCAGAGAGTGGGGAGTAAAGCGGCTCAAAGAGTTCACGTACGCACTCCAAGAAGGCCGCTTTGCTTCCTGTATCGTACGCCGCACGAGAGCCCTAGCACGTCTGAACTCTATTAAACTTGTGGTGGTGCTATTACGGTTGAAAGCTCTAAAGGCGCGTCGCCTCGCTCGGATGGCATCACGACACTCATGCGTCCACCACGGAACTGGGGTACGCCTAGGGACACAGTGGTTCCAGGGATGCATCTGGTGGTACATTCTAGAAGAAGAGATGTAAATGTCTGTATTGAAATTGGTTAGTGTGCACAAAAAACACGCTGTACCTGGTCTTCAAATATTTCCCAGTCCGCTCTTTTAAAGTTCCATCGTTGTGGTCGAGGCCCCAATATGGGACTTCCTTGATAGTGTAACCAGATGGGAAAGTGGTCACTTCCCAATGGGTCCTCGTCAACCGACCATTCAAAACTGTTAACCAACTGTGGGATCACGAGACTAAGATCTAAAACTGAAGTAAGACCTGATGAGAGGTTAAATGGGTACCTGTAGAAATGTCCGTAGGATACATTTTTTTCCCAGAGGTAGTTAATATCAAAGCAGCCCCATATAATGTGATGGGAGTTAAAGTCTCCTCAAATAAATAGTGGAGGCGGGAGCTGAGACAAAGTAGAGCACACGGAGAACCCCCCATGTGAGTTGATCGAACCAGAGGTGGATTTGTCCCTCGCTAGGACTAAGAAAACCGATGTCACTCCAGAAGAGTTCCGCTTTCTGGCCCTTGAACACATTGGTTCATTTCATGAATGGGTGACTACATATACTGATGGCTCTCGAACTGAGGATGGTGTTGGCATCGCATTTGTTTGTGGCTCTGTCACCCGATCATTTTCCCTATCGAAGCACGCATCTGTATATTCATCAGAACTTGCCGCCATTCTGAAAGCCCTATGTTATATCGAAGTGTCAGGACGTGATCGTCATGTGATTTTTCTGACTCCTTAAGTTGTCTTTTAGCCGTGAACACATGTTATCCATCCAACCCACTTGTGCGTGATATTCTAAGGTGTCCTACCGCTGTGCACCGCTTGGGACGGTGGGTGGTTTTGTGTTGGCTTCCTGGCCATGTTGGAATTGCTGGGAACGAGTTGGCGGACGCTGCGGCGAGGCGAGCAGCGTACATGCTCCGTGTACTCGGTCGCCGCCGCTGCCCGCCACGGACCATTACGGACATATTTCCATCTTTCTCCTGAACACGTGGAAAACAATGTGGGACGCGACCCATGCGAACAAGCTGAGAGGCATCAAGCCACGTTTGGGAACCATGGGGTTCAGCCCATCGTATGCTTAGGAAAGAAGAGGTGACACTGTGTCGTCTCCGCATAGTGCACACTTACGCCACGCACGGTTACCTGCTGTGCGGTGGCGACAGACCCCAGTCCGCCAGACGTCGATCACCACCGACAGTTCACCATGTTTTGATCTCGTGTCCTTTACATGCTGACGGACGTAGACGTTACTTTGGATCTCTCTAGATGGCTTCTCTTGGCAGTGTTCTTTCTAACAGCTCTCCCGTTGTCAAATCGGGACGACTGATGTATTTTTTTTCATCCGAAGTGTCGTCTTTAACTATATATGCCCCTCATCGATATGCATGATATGTAAACTTTGTAACAAAATACAACGATAAAACGGTGTCCATGGTGTGACGCTTGGTACTGCTTCTAACCGCATCTCCATGATCATATGAGTTATGGGCGCAATATGACCAGGGCAGTCGAAGAGCCCGAAAGCCCAAATAGCTAACTAACTAAGACGTAACCTTATGCTCTTATGCTGTCCGATGATGGGCCAGGGACTTAGCCTGTAATTACCGACAGGGGGGGGGACTTTTCGAAGGGGCCCCGACTACTCCCAACGTCTTAAATTCCTTGGATGTCAGACATTTTGCTTAGAAAAGGGCCTGACTTTTCGTCGAAGAGGATCTATATTTCAACCTCTGTAATCATCATTGGTGCCCTGGATCGTCGGATCCCCTGCCTCCTCGAATTGTATGTAAATACGGCACTGTTATAAGCCAGAAATGCAGACCGCCCAAACATACATCTAGATGCGGGATGAAAAAAAAACTTAATTGTGAAAGATGTGATTCAGTATTAAGCAAGGGGTAAGGGCCCGTAGAATCACCTAAGGGCTCGTAGACACGTAAGGGCTTGTACACGTGAAGAGCCGTAACGTTTGCATGAGCTGTATACGTTCGTAGGTACACGTTCGTAGGTACACGTTCGTACGGCCTGCAAACGTTTGTAAGGGCCGTATACGTTCGTAGGAGCTCGTAAGCATTTGCAAAGGTCGGTAGTAATAGCCCGTAGGCGTTCGTAGGGGACCAGTAGACGTTCGCAAGAGCACGTTAGCCCGTCGACGTCCGCAACAGCCCTGAAGCGTTTGTAAGGGACCGCACACAACCGTAGGGACCCGTAGACGTTTGTAAGCACACGCAGACGCTCGTAAGCGTCCGTATAAATTCGTAAAGGCCCGTGGGCGTTCATAAGGACCCGCAGACATTCGCAAGGGCCCGTGGAAGTAGGTGACATCAAGCTGGACGGCGTCGGTCCCAACAGCCGCTCCTCATGACCACTGGTCCGGTCTGCACAGCGGAGGACACCAGTAGGCGACATCAGCTGGACGGCGTCGGTCCCAACAGCCGCTCCTCATGACCACTGGTCCGGTCTGCACAGCGGAGGACACCAGTAGGCGACATCAGCTGGACGGCGTCGGTCGCAACAGCCGCTCCGCACGGACGGCGGTGGCTGGCGGCGGCGGCGCCGCTGGGGACGGCGCACCTGCCGGCTCTCGTCAAACGCCGGCGCGACGTCACTGTTTGGTCTGACGTCACTGTTTGGTCTGCACACACTGCCGGAGCTTAGTCAGCTGACACCGGCGTCGGGGTTCATCTCTGGCCTCCCGCGCGGCCGACGCGCTGTGTGCCAGCACGACGTGGCGAGACGGGCAGGGCTGGACGGCGATCCCCGGCGCGCTGTATGCCAGCACAACGTGGCGAGACGGGTAGGGCTGGACGGTCCGGTCTGCACGCGATCGCATGCACCGACACGTGCCACCTTTTAGACGTAGTTCGCCCGACCGACGGCGCACCACCATTGACGGTGAGTTCACCTCGATTAACTTCTAACAATGTTGCTGGTGGTACGAGGAAGTAATGGACTCGCAAACTATAATATTCACATTCAACAACTCTGCCATGGTGGAGTTCCTGGGCCCTCTTCTCATGACAAGATATAAATTGGCTGAGTAGTCAGAGCAATTTTTGTTTGCGCTGTACACCCACTATTGTGGGGGGATGGGAATCCCACTGGCGCTCCAGGGATTCTGTGGCTTGTGGGATATACTCTGGAGGAAACCTCGTCCGGGACGCAAATACCAGGTGCTGCTTGTTGTCGAATTACTTATCTTAACTGTAATTGGCAGTGCACAACAGACGGCAGTCAGGACGTGAACTGGCGTACCCGACTGTTCGACGAAATCTCAAAGTAGCTCTCTGCTCAGGACCAGGAGCGGAACTTCACCTACCCGGGGGGGGGGGGGGCATTCCCCCAATGTTGCTGAGGTTTAACATGGGACCTATGTTATATGGTCGTTCACTGCAAATAATGACATGAAAACACATTTGCAATCCCCAATCATTTTGGGACGGTCCACCATCGTCGACGTCTCGTCAGAGCAGGGTGACGGTCCACCATCGTCGACAACTCGTCAGCGCAGGGTGACGGTCCACCATCGTCGACAACTCGTCAGAGCAGGGTGACGGTCCACCATCGTCGACAACCTTCAGAGCAGGGTGACGGTCCACCATCGTCGACAACTCGTCAGAGCAGGGTGACGGTCCACCATCGTCGACAACTCTTCAGAGCAGGGTGACGGTCCACCATCGTCGACAACTCGTCAGCGACTGTGAGCGCTGGGGGCCTCCGCACATCACTGGCCGGCGATCGGCACAGAGACCAGCGGTCCTCCGACCTGGGGTGTTAACACCCCCAGGGAATTCCAAAATTTATTGCAGGGGGTGCTTTCGCTCTGCTCGACCTTGCGAGGTCAGGTTCGGAGTTCCACTTTGCACCGGAATTATCAGTGACGGCAATGAGCTGATTGATCGGAGAGATGAAATAGTTGATGGGGATGGCATCGTAGAGTCTTTCTGAGTTGTTTAAATTTGTTTTTATCAACATATCAATCAGATGTCGCGCTGCCTTCCTGTCAAGCACATTGCTTCCTGTGCGATCACAGCTTCATGATGTTGGTTCACTGGATACGTCTGTTCCTTCCTGGGATGGTTGGGATTGGAGGAGATGCACAGAGCTGGTCACCGCGGCAGTGTAAGAGTGAGTTGTGGTGACCGCTTTGGTCATTTCCCGAGCCTTTCGGAATGATACTCCCTTGTTGAGCTTAAATTTTATGATATCCTGCTCCCGTTTGAAAACCAGGCATCCTCGGTCACGAGCAGAATAGCACATTTGCAGTTGGGACAGTGCAAGGGTTCAGTTGTGCACGCATTCTCAGCATGCTCAGGTGACGCACACACACCCGAGTCGAATCCTGTGTAGTTTATCTCAGAGACGGAGTGTATGCGACAGGTCAGGTGTCGCAGGTGGTCGTTCCATGACACAAATCAATGGACGTTTCCGTTCCATATATCATGGTACAACGTCTGCCATACAGCATACGTTGTGGTGGTGGATTGGAGTTTAGGGGCGCGTCGGCATACGTTGTGCATCGCACCCTGACATCGCTTTCGGCCACCTTGATTAACGCTCGCAGTGCGGGGCGGGGAACATGTTGAGCCCACTAAAGCGTTCTTCCTTGCATAGAATGGTCTCCTATGAACAGGAGAATGCAACTAGCGACATGGCGTGGAATGGCCTCGCACGATCCGGCAAATGTCAATCGTGAAATTACGCGGAATTGGACATCTTAAAATATAAAATATTTCGTGTCGGTGCTTCAGGTTTCCGAATGCCGGCCAACGACCGAGGAAGTTCATTTTACCTTATTTATTTCAAAACGACACGATTACAAACACCGTAAATAATTTGCAAATGATTTGTGAAACCGGTTGATCCCTATTTTGGCACACATAGTAGCAGGGTGGAATGTTGCGTACTTTTCTAAATATAACATCATACTATCTAATTGTATAACTTCTATTATACTATAATATTTTTTTAACTGATCATAATGCCTCAAGTCATGCAGGGAAAACATTGTCAAAATTAGAATTGGTGACACCCGTAACTTTTGAAAGTATCCATGTATGCATGGTATGATGATGATGAATTGATGTTTATGGGCACGTCGACAACAAAGTCATTTTGTGCCCATGACAATTATTAATTGGAATCTGAAATGTTATGTCCTTCAAATCAGATTATGGTAAAAGTAGAGTATTGGTTCTCATGGATGATGCATAACATCAAAGTTTGCTCGTCGAAGAAAAATAAAGATGCTACTGGACGTCACGACCTCCGAGTCGTCACCCAACAGCATACGCAAGGAGTTGGTGCTCGATCTTCCAAAATACTGGCGGCGTAGAGGTTCCAGCGCTGAACATGCTACAATGGCATGGCGTACAGTAAGCAGGGCAGAACAGCATGGGCATAAGGGCCAGTCACCTTCAGACAGTAAGTAGCTGTGTGTGGCTGGGGTATGTCCTATTCTTAGACGGCAGAGCGCAACTTCTTCCCATCGTTTGACCCGATGCGATGACCACCACAGCCCTAGTGTCGGCTTCAGGATCCTTAGTTTATTACATTTCGAACTCCAGACTTGTTACCATACTGATCCCATGTATGAATAGTAGCAAGAGGTCCCACGGCATCCTAACACAGCGCGCATCAACGCGATTTGAAGCGCAAGATTATCTACAGCAGGTGTGACCGTGGTGACCAGGTTGTAACTTGTCCACCCATTTGTTTCAGTGCACGACTCTTGGTACGGCCGGCCCGCCGGGGCCAGTGCCGTGGTGACCGCCGCCCAGCCTGCCTGTCGGCGCCAACTGGCCACCCCGTCGCCACCTGAGCGGGCCGTGGTGACCGCCGCCCAGCCTGCCTGTCGGCGCCAACTGGCCACCTGGTCGCCACCTGAGCGGGCCACACGTGCCAATACGCGCTCTGACACCCGAGTCACAAGTGTTCGTCGCACAATCAGTGGCCGCCAATTACTGCTCTGCCATGCTCGCAGGCCCGAGCTGGTTAGCTTTTTGGTCCTTAGGGCGCGTTGACAACTGGTCATACTGCGCCCATGGTTCAGATAGTCATCGAAATATGATTAGAGGAAGTTTCAAGTCTCTCATTGTGGGCACCGCCAACGTAGTACTATTGTGCTGTAGATTTTACATGCAATGCATATCAGTGAGGAGTATATATCGCCGAGAACGATACGTCAGAAAGGAAGCCCATCAGTCGTTATTGTTAGGATTGATGGCAGGCAAAGCGGGAACTTGTACTCGGTAGCGCAGTCGCAGTTAAGGGAATGAAGAAGTCAATGACCTCTCCCGTCTCGAAATTGAACGTAGTAAGGTATAAAACATGTACAATATGTAAAATGAAGGAATAAGTAGCGTGAAGTATTTTAGAGGATATGTACAATACTACATACATATGCATGTCTGTTGACATATGGCCGAAGATACGGGTGGTGGTCTGCATTTAGTTGCGATGATGCAAAGCTTGGCCATCAAATACAACTTAAGCATATAATGGAATACAACAACACAACGCAAAGACAAACTTCCTGAAATAATCGTGAATCGGCTTAGTTTGATGTGTGGCAAGCAGGATTTATATCAGCTGCAACTAAATTCGGAACAAATCATCACCACTTCAGTGGTCCGTGTTATAAAATACGGAGCGCGCAACTTGTCTCCGGGACCGTGCAACTTGTCTCGAGGACTGTGCAACTTGTCTCCGGGACCGTGCAACTTGTCTCCGGGACTGTGCAACTTGTCTCCAGGACTGTGCAGCCTGTCGTGGAGCGGCGTCCGGTGCGAGTTCGGTCTTAGTAATACGGCTTCGCGCGGAAGCAGCCCTTTTATACCGACACCATTGCATAATGTTGCGCAGCTCGTAAGCTGATTTCCGACAAAACACCGTCTCGGGGTCCACGTTCATTCGCCGACGTTCGCACAGGATCATCTCCATATCCAGGCCGGTGGGTTCAGTTTCGTCGATTGTCATCTTCGATCCAGGATCGCGGGCTCATTCCGTCGAAGGATTACACTGGGATCCAGGATCAGACATGGATTTCCATCGAACAGAGGTCTAACTATGTTCGAGGTCTTCTTGTGATCCAGTATTATCAAATTATCTTCACAGTATTAGACCTAGACTTGCAGAAAAAGGTTTCTAATAGGCAGCACATCAAATATGTTTTCCAAGATTCAAACTCCCCTCATGAAAACCATCACTGGAAGAAGCGCCACGCGCCAACCACCGGGACGAAGTGGCGTCACTGGCGGAAGCGCCGCGGCGTTTCCGCCAGTGACTAGGAGTCGCGACAGCCGGTGACGTCCGCCGCCGCAGCCACGCGTGACTCACCAAGCTGGCCGCGGTGCCGGAGAGGACGCGTGCACGTCGGCAGTGGCTGTCGTTAGCCGGCCTGGTCGTGGCCGGACACGATTACAACACCGCCACACACACCAGCCACAGCACCGCCACGGTGCAGTGGTTGCTGATGTAACCACACCGAGCCCAAGCGGGGTTAAGGATTTTCGTGATTCGCTTTTAGCTAAATGTGCCTGTAGCTGAAATGCGTTGTGCAATATCAAACAATTATTTAAGAAATAGAAGGATTCCACTGACATAATTCCTTAGAAGGCGAACGGGGACTTTCATTGGACGCAAATCTTCATTTCAAGGCTAGGTCAGCGTGCATATCTATGCAACCACTGCGACCTCTCATGACCGGTTTTGTAGCTGTCGTGCTTTCTGAACACTGTTTTCATTGCAACCCATACCAAATACCTTTTATAATGCACATACAGCTTCAACTTCGAAGTCAGATCACTGACCCAAGTTTGACCTATGTGACCTCTGATACATTTACATATGTGACTATCTTGGTCTGTGAGAAGAATGCTTTAAAATGAGATTAACGGCCATATTCTGCAATGTACACAAAGCAGCCATTTCGAGGTCAGGTCACTGGCCAAGATGTGATCTGACCTCTGACGTACAAAAGAATATCATCATCGTATTATATGAGCAAACAGCTTGGAAACAAGACTCATATCGGCTATGTTCATACTTCATAGGCTGTGTTCATGTTCATGTTCGGAGAAAAACTAAAAATAAAAATAGGACTTTTCAAAAGGTCACAAAGTCAATAAAAGGTTACGAGTTAATATAACTTAAAGTCGACCTGAGCAAATCACAACTATTTTGATTGCATTGATAGTTCTTTCTATTACAAGTGATGCAGAAGTTTGGCACGCTAATTGCTGTCTTTAAAATATATTAAAATATGAGTTGTGCACGTCCTCAGTGACCTAAAAATTGACCTGTAATTCAGGACACTTGAGACCTAAAAGACTAAAAATATCAGAATCGTAATCCGACAACAACTTGAACCAATTTTTGTAAAAATCGGAGTTAGTTAGTTATCGTGGCTTAGGGGCGCAGGAGTGGAGTGTGGTGAACATGTTTTGATGATTTGTCTTGGAATCGCCCAGTGGCATCCCGGCCGATCACGTGCCAACAGCACGGCAGCCCGATAGTCTATATGCTGCCTCTGCCTTTTCAGCATCCCTAATGGCGCCCCGTACTGAATACTTTTAAAGGTCGTTATCAATACGCACAAACGAAAAGAGGATGTTCAAGATACGGTGTAGTGCAGACTTTATACTCCTTTTCTGATCAGCTGCTAATCGACTTCGGTCGACATTCGGTAACACTATTTTGTTTCAACGATATTCTTTGATCGATTTTCGCCAAGAAATAAATATTAGTAGAAGCTTAGGTGTGAATTAGTTAGTTATTTGAGTTTTAGGGCGCCTCGACCAAAATTGTGATCATTTAGCGCCCATAACGTTCATTTAACATGCTAAAATCCTATCGTGTTACTGAGGTGAGTATATGGAGTGGAATCCTATCGCTCTTAGGTATTTAAATATATTACCAGAATGAACAATTGCCGAGTCATCTGCTAGAATGTCGCGATATGTTAAATGTCCGATCCTATTTCCAAAGAACAACCTTCGCTCCCTTGAAAAGTGTTGGCACGAATAAAGCACATGTCGCACCGTGAGGGCTTCCAGACAGCGGGGACACTCGGGTCTGTCTTTCCCGCAGAGAAGGTATTGGTGAGTAGCGTGTGTGTGGCCGGTTCGTAGTCTACACAAAGTCACCTCGTCACTCCTGGATCTGAGATAGCATGATGACCAGTCCCCAAGTTGTGATTTTATGAAATGCAGCTTATTGTTGGACTGTGCGTTCCAACTCATCTGCCACTTAGCCTTCAGGTACGATAAGATTCCAGGGATATTGTCCCTGGCTGGAAGTGGGAGAATAGGTGTTGGGGATCTCTGGGCTGCCCATTTAGCTGCGGAATCGGCTCGCTCATTTCCATTAATTCCGACATGGCTCGGTACCCAGCACAGACGAACGCTTTTCCCGTCCCGTTCCAGATTAGTGAGGCGTGTCATAACATCAATCAGTAAACTGTCTGTAGGGTAAAATGCAGTAAGTGCCAAAAGGCTGCTCAGAGAGTCAGACAGTATGACATATGAGACATCTCGTGATACTTCGATGAAAGAGAGCGCTTTAATTATTGCCATCAGTTCACAGGTATACACTGATGCATACACAGGCAGGGTAAAAGATCTAGCGGAAGTGCCGCATACGAAAGCACATCCTGCTCCAGTGCTGGTCTTGGATCCATCAGTAAATATTGGTGTATATCCTTGATATGTTTCCAAGTGCTCCAGTGTTTTCATGCGGAAAAGTGTAGATGTTACATCATCGTTGCGGGTCGCTGTTAGTGATAGGTCAACTATAGGGGAGACCAGATTCCAGGGCGGTACGGCTAGTTTCTGTATGCGCATCACCCGACGAATTCTTACACCACTTTCCTCAAAGAGAGCACGAATTCGGACACAGAACGGCGAAGCTGTCATATTTCTGCCACTGCGGAAGAGTGCCAACGTATGTCGCGAGAACACCGCGTCGTAGGTGGGGTGGGTGGGGAACTGGCGTAATCTGCATGCATACCGTAGGCCAAGCATTTCACGTCTCAACGCCAGGGGAGGCTCGTTCGACTCTACGAGTAGGCTAGCAATCGGCGTGGTTCTAAACGCCCCCGTGACGGTCCGCAGAGCCGCATGCTGCACCGCATCGAGAGTACGCAAATTGCTCTTGCAGGCACCATCATATACATAGCATGCATAATCCAACTTAGATCGGATCAGTGACCGATATAGCATCATTAGTGTCTTTCGGTCAGAACCGTAGGAGGTCCGTGATATACATTTCAACAGGTTTAGTGACTTAAAACATTTTTCTTTCAGCGTTTTAAAATGTGGTTTGTACGTCAGACGAGTATCGAACTGCACTCCGAGGAACCTCGCAGTTTGTTGAATAGGGATAGGCGTCCCATACAACTCCGTGTTTAGTGCTTGAGAGCACCGCTTGCGGCAAAAATGCACTGCAACCGTTTTGTCTGTGGAAAAGCGAAATCCGTTTTTCATGCTCCATCTTTGGAGATGGTTTACCCCCAGCTGTAGCCGTCTTGTTAGCGATGGTGTGTTGGAGCCAGATGACCATATCGCGAAGTCATCGACAAATAGCGAACGTCCGATGCTTTGCGGCAGTGCATCCCCAATATCATTTATGACTATAGCGAACAGGGCAACACTTAAAACACTGCCCTGTGGAACTCCATTAATTTGATGGAATCGCTCAGAGCTCGTATCCTACTCGGACGCGGAAGAAGCGGTCTTTCAGAAATTGCTGAATAAAAATTCCTAAGTTCCCACGGATTCCACATTGCTTAACCTTCAACAAGATTCCATGTCGCCATGCGGAATCATAGGCTGCTTCTATATCAAAGAAAATAGCTCCCACATGTCTGCGCTTAAAGGCGAGTCGAATCGCAGTGTCCAGTGTTAAGAGATGGTCAGTTGTACAGCGATGCTTCCTAAATCCACACTGTGCATTGGTAAAAAAAGTCCTGTTCTTCCAGAAACCAGGTGAGTCGTACGTTCACCATTTTTTCTATGAGTTTGCATAGACACGAGGTCAGGGCAATCGGCCGATAGTGCAGCGGGTCTAAACCGGTCTTTTTTTGTTTAAGTATAGGGATCACAATGGCCTCCCGCCAAGAATCCGGAAAGTAGCCTTCCTCCCATATTTTGTTCAGTGTAGACAGAAGTGCTTGAAGCACTCGTACAGGTAGGTGTTTAAACATGTCATTGTGTATTTCGTCAGGTCCCTCTGCTACGCTCTTTAGGCTTCTGATCGCTGAACGTAATTCATGAATACTGAACGGTTGGTTATAACTTAAGTGGTCAGGTGTGGAGAAGTCAATTGGCTTGGCTTCCAATTCGACTTTCCGGCGGAGAAATTGTTGGCAGTAGTTACCGTCTCCACTACGGGCTGCTAGGGCTTGGCCTATTTTCATAGCGACCTCAGCGGGGTGGGTCACGTCAACACCAGCTATGTGTAGTACGGGGAGACGGGCCGCGTTATATTGGCCAGCAATACGCTTTACTCGCGACCATACTTGGGTCGTTGGGGTAAATCGGTTAATGGTAGATACGTATTCTCTCCACGACTTCCTTTTTGCTGCCCGTATAGTACGGCGCGCTAAGGCTCGTGCCTTTTGAAAAGCAATTAAGTGTACCTGGTTGCTATTGTTGTTGAATTTCTTAAAAGCTCGCTTACGTGCTCGTATGGCGTCACAGCATTCTCTTGACCACCACGGAACTGGAGTGCGACGTGGGGCACCAGAAGTTCGTGGAATGGAAGAGTTGGCCGAGTACAGTAGCATAGAAGTAAGTTGTTCCACCGAAGGTGCACCTGCATCAGCGTTGTTTGATAGGCAGGACTCCATAGTGTGCTCAAATTCCCCCCCCAGTCCGCTTTTCTCAGATTCCACCGTTGAGGCCTGCAGCCAAGCATCACGCTGTCATTGTAGTGTATAAAAATTGGAAAATGGTCGCTACCAAGTGCGTCATCAGAAGCCGACCAGGTCATATAGTGCGCCAGAGAAGGGCTTGCAAGACTGAGGTCGATCGCGGAGGTAGAACCAGATGGAAGCGTGAAGTGGGTGGCTGCGCCAGTGTTTAAAAGGCAGAGGGCTTCGTCCAGAATAAAACTCTCCACAGCTCGGCCGCGAGAATTTATGGATCCGCATCCCCATGCGACGTGGTGAGCATTGAAGCCGCCGAGGAGCAAGACAGGCTGGACCAGTTGGGACATCAGGCGTCTGAGCTCAACAGACGGTAGCAGCTGCCCAGGAGGAAGATAGATGGAGCATATTGTAATCGTGTGCCGGCGGAAGCAGACAGTTGCAGCAACTGCTTGGAGAGAGGTGTCCAACGCTACATCCTGGTAAGGAGTATTATGGTGAACAGCTAAGAGCACACCTCCGTGCGCAATGGTCTCTGATGCCCTGTTTTTTGTAATAACCGAATAAATTTTAAGATGGAGAGAGGAGTGTATTGGTAACTTTGTCTCTTGGAGACATACGACCATCGGACAGTGCTGGTTTAAAACTGTCTCGAGGTCGGCCATGTTTGTGCGAACCCCTCTGCAGTTCCATTGTAAAATCACAGGCATTAGAATGCTAGTTAAGGGTAGTAAAACAGCTTAAAAGGCGAAGTCGCCGACTAGTGTTGACTTGAGTGCTCAACTAAAATTGGCTGTCGACTCGAGCCTTCGTAGGCCGGGCGTACTCCCCAGAAACCACCCCCAGCGAGGATGTCCGCGGCCGCGACCTCCGCGACCCACTCTCCGGGGATGATCCCGTCCAGGGCATCACACGTTTCTCGGCACGCGCGCCCACACGCGGCAACGGCGCCTGGGAAGAGTCGGCCAGGGACGCTGGTGGAGGGGCGTCTACCCCGGACGGGTTACCACCCGGGGCCGGTGCGCGGGACGGGGCCTCCACTCGTTGGCGGGGCGAGGGAGGAGTGTGGAGAGGGTTCGCCCGGGGAGGAGGGGGAGGGCGCATTTTTGGGGGGCTATTCCCAACAGCAGAAGATCCGGACGGAGTCTCCAGGTGCCTTCGCGGCGAAGGAGTGGCTGGTCTGGGAGCGACAGGCTTGTCCGCTCCTTGGCGAGCTGACGCACGTACTCTTTCCATTTCAGCAAGACGCGCTCGTTTCGCATCGCGAGCGCGTCTTTCGGTTTCCTGCATCTGGAGGTTTACGTTCTGGAGTGGCAATGATCTGCCGGTGTTGGCAGCAGGTAACGTTGGTGCAGATATTGAGCTCCGTAAGTCGGCCGGAAGTGGAGGTGATTTTGATCGGGAGGTGGTAGAAATGGATCCAGTGCAAGAACTCAGGTCTCGCTCCGGCAACGAGGTGCAAGCGAGTCCGAAAGATCGTAGCAGATCACTGAGTTGGGAGAGAAACTGAGAGGCACTGGCAGGCTCTCGGTGGGTGGCGACATGCTGTGTTTTTTACCTTGCTTGCGTAGGACACGCTGGGATGGGTATCCGCATATATTTCTCTCGCCTGCTGAAAATATATATTTCTTGAGCATTTCAGGGTTAGTATTTCCCTTTCCTTCACATTTACTGGACAGGCCCTGTCAAAGGCCGTGTGCGGTACCTGTCCCTGGCCGCAATTGACGCACCATACGCTTTCAGCTTCACATTTTTCGCTTGTGTTTTATCGTGCCACACCTACCACAGGACGGGCGACCACGGCAGTACTGGGTAGTATGGCCGTATCTCTGGCACCGAAAACACCGCATGGGGTTTGGAATGAAAACACGCACCTTCACCTTGACATAGCCTACGTGTATTGCCGAGGGGAGGTCTGTAGAATTAAAAGTCAAAACAATGTTGTTCGTCGCCTGTAGTTCATTTCCTCTCCTCACCTTGATCATACGCGCTTCAATGACACCGAATTCCGCCAGGCCGTCGACAATGTCAGAGTCCGATACGTCCCTCAAATCGAAACAGTTTATCACACCTTTGGAGTGATTCTTTGTCTTATGTGGCTGAACTAAAATAGGTATAGTGACATCCCTCATCCTGCCCTGGTCTCTCACATAGTAAGTAAATTCTGTTGCCTCTAGGGTTTTCTTGGCGCCATCAACGCTCCGAAATTCCACCTCGATTCCTCCATCTCGTAGTTTTTCGCATCTGGCGACGTCTCCAAATCTGTCACACCCACGCTTCCGCTCAAAGGGCGAAAGAGCAGACAAACTTCCTCCAGGGTCACTCGATTTCAGTACTAGTATTCGCGGCGATGTCAACCGAGGTTCCGAACTCATACTTAGATCTACATTCCCGCTATGGGAAGTGTGATTTGTTTCGGCTCCTCGGGCGCCCCACCACACAGGGGCCCAACGGGGGGGACGCCTGGGCCCCGCGGACGGGAGGACGCCAGGCGCCCGAGGAGCTATACGGGGCAGGCGGCGCCTTCTCCCGGCCGGGAGCGAGACTCACCACCCCGACCGGGATCCAGCGCCGCCCACCACTTGACCCCTGCCGGCCAGGCCGGCAGGCACTGGGCCAGAGCCCAGACCTTTGGCCTGAGGCGACATGTCACTTGGCCCGTATGGGGCCCTACGGACCCGCCCGCCCCTCCGGGATATTAGAACCAAAGAGGCGTGTTGGTCCCCCGCCACAACTAGCGCCGTGCGACGGGGGACCTCAGCCTCCAGGACTCCGTCAACCCCGGGGGACGGGCCGAAGGGGCGCGACTACCCCGATAAAACTGAGCTGGAGGGCAGGACCGGGGAAGTTGTCCTACCTGCTCATGGTAGGGAGAGTTGGTGTTGCAGGGCAAGGTGAAGGACATGGACGTTGAGATGAGATGAGCATTGGAATGGGGGCGTATGGATGGAAGGACGAGTGGGGCACTCTTAGTCTCGCCCCTCGCCGCGGACCGATGGCCTGGTCCGCTGGGTCCTCAGGGCACTCAATCCCCCCCACCACGGAAAGGTGGTGCCTCGTCGGGGGGGTTAGGTGTGAATAATCATTGTTATCTTCTTGAGGTATATTCCCTTAGTTATCTTCTGAGTCCGAAAGAGGTTTTGAGGAGCTTTCGTATGAAGTAACTACGCGTGTTCTGAACAAGAATATAGGTTACTTATAAGTGGCCACATTAAGAAATTCAAGGGTGTTTTCCCGCTCTTCCCAGTCAACGCCCATGGGCTCTATTTTAAACATAAGCAACAGTACGACGAGGTCCAAGCTTCCAGAAGAGACAGGGAACTCCACCCCTGGCTGCAGCTCCTCCCCTCGTTGATCTGAGCAACTCCCCAGCAACTTTAATGCCAATCTAAAGCCACCTATAGCACCACTTGGCACGCATAGGTACTAAGCGGTACTACACGCGCCCCCTGGCTGACCAAAAGACACCCTGGCAAGAAATCCAAGTGGCGCTCGTGGGCTAAATGGACACGATTCCATCCCCTCCTTCACCATTACTCTAGTTATAATTTAATGATTTTTAATGCATTTGTGAGCATTATTAAGGTAACAACTATTAACACAAATAGCCTTTTGCTCATATTTTGTCGAAAAATTCGAGACAATTCAAACGTCTCATTAATTGTGTCGGATATTCCGACCTAATATGAGCAAAAACTATTGGTATTAATAGTTGCAACTTCAATTTAGTTGACATATCTCCTTCCGTACTTTAACATTCTTCCTGCGCCCCTGTACATCACGTCAAAACCGTGAACCATTTTGTTCACTCTCATTTACAAACTGTCATCTCATACGATGATAAATCTCATCAATTATCATCTTACTCAATCTCATTTCAGAAAAGCATCTGTTTCAAATTCCTTTCAAATTTGAGCATAATCTTACGAAATATGTTTTTTTTTTAAAGCATTTGGTGAGGAAGTCACCAGTACTAGCTACGCAGAACGGTACTTTCGTTTAGCAACGTGAAATACCCGCATCGGTCATCAGCTTACTTGAGTTGATGCGCAAAGTATTATTAACCGTTTTAAACGTATGTTATTATTTCATTCCTGTAACCTGTTTACTCCCGGTCCCGGGACGCTACGTTCGAATTTTTGGCAAATTCGACAAACCGAATGAACGACAAACCACGCGACATAACACCAGGCATCTTCTGATTTGCCTGCATTACATGACGACCACCAAACAGCGCCCACGGGGTCGTACTAGAAACTGGATAGAATCCGTGACGTCAATGCTGACCTCACCTCGTGTGTGACGTTTAGCAGAAATGCGGGCAGGAGAGAGGGCAGGCTCACGAACAGGATGTGTTGGGAAGAACAGTTACGTTTATGCCGCAGCTCAGACAACAAACACCGCTTTTTTGTTGATATGGTATAGAGGTTCAATTATTATTAAGGAAGTAGGTTGGTAGGTAGGTATGTTTCTGCCTGTTTATTAGTAGAAAGAAAGCTACCTAATATTGGAATATTCACAAATACACCAACCAATGTTGATGCTGTAGGTATGCACCATAAGTATGGTGTACTTTGTTGTTTATGCACCATACATGTGGTATGAATGTTTGAACAGGACAAACGCTTGCATTTTTGTTGAATGGATTGTATTGGATTTACATCTCATTTTAGAGAACTCCACATGCTTGGTGTGTGCTTAGCATGCATGTTCCATTTGCACCATTTGCATATTGAAATACTTGATTTTGATGTTAAATTGATACATTCATTTTATTACTGATCTGGTAAGAAATTAACATTACTGGTTTAATTAAAAATTACTGGTCTGTGTAAGAAATTGCTTTTGTGTTGAATACATTGCTTGCACTGGTTAAGAAAGTGCACTGAAGTACATATGCTTGATTGCATCACATCTACTGATGTTTTATTAGATGTGCAGAATATGCTTTAGGATCTTGCTAATATTCTTCATTCTGGGAAATTATTATTCAGAAGTTATCCTATGTAAACTACATATTCAATAAATATTCCTTTCATGATTAGCCAGACTGCAAAGTGTGGCACTTTCAACAAGATCTTGTTTGGGCAGGGCGGGAGGCCAGAGGTATGGCTGGCACAGCAATTGGTGCAGCAACAGGTACCTGGTGTGGGTGGACTGATTATCGACTGACACTTCACACATGACTTGAAGGTTTGCAAGAAGAAGAAAATCAACAATTGGAGAAAACCTTCAAAATGTGATAAACTCAATTTAAAAACTGAAGATGTGTTTATGTGGAAAAGGTTCCTGCTATAAGCCTCTTGATTTTCTTACCTCATGATTTTTTTTGCATTTGGTGGTGCATTTGATCTACCTATTGGATTTTTTGTCCATGGCTGCTGTGTGTTATCAGCCATTTGTCATACTTTGCAGTCTTGATGTTTAGTAACATTCCTTGGTTTGCCTCCAGCATTTCCAGTTTGGAACTGGTGTTTGTATGATGATGGAAAGTTATTGATGATCTATAGGTGATTGTAGAATCTGGATATTTACTCCTGCTACCATATTACCACATCTTTCTACTCAGAAACCTTAAAAAGAATGCTAATGATCTCTGAACCTCTCAAATGCAGTGCCACAGCACTGATTGAGACACTGTTTTTACTGGTGCTTCACAACCCACCAACCCAGTCAGGAGCACAGTGTGAAAATCTCAATTGCAGCTTATTGTAGGACATCATGTCTTAATTGTGGTTGGGTGTTGTGTCATATGTCTGATCTGTGCTAAATTGGCGAGCATTCCCATCTCAATGGGGATATGTATGATATTTGTCCGATTGCTTTGTGATTGAGTGGCAACCTAAGTGGTTTGATTATGTGATGGTGTTTCATGTCAGATGCTGGCAGCTGGAGGTATGCTCATTTTGATGGTGATATGGAATGTGTTGCCAGCAGGCACATGGGAGGCTCCCTCCATTGGCCACCCATGCAGGTCTACCTGGCTGGGAGATGGGGCCAGCCTTGTCATGACCTTGGCTGGGGCTAGGTCCAGAGTTGGGATTCTGTGTGCACCAAATGCACACCTGTCAGCACAATTCAGAGTGTCTGGTCTGCCAGCCCAAATACAATGACCTGTATCCATTCGCAGAATGTGGAGCATATTTGGTAACAAGGCCTAATCATATTTTGTGCTTTCAGCATCTGCTGCATGGGTGTGCAAGTGGTGCCGACTGGTTATCCGAGATTAGCTGCTGCCCGACAACCACCTCTCCGACCACAGTGGGACACCCGGTGGTGGTGGGACAGCGGTGTCATTTTGTGCACAACTGAAGAGAGGGCTCACATATATTAATTATAGGCTGTGACAGGTCACTTCACATCAAAAGTATACTGGCATGTCGTTGGCATGCGCTATTATGACACTTGATGTTCTTAATGTGCTGCGACTGCCTCGACACAGGCCTAGCACATGTTCGAAGCACGTCGTTCCAACTGCAGGATCAATGATGTTCTTGTGTTGCACACATTTGATGGTTTTGTGTATAGGTGTCTTTCCTGGAAAGCATTGAACCTGGCGTGAAGGTGGTAAGAGTCGTCCGATTTTCCCTTCTCTGAGATTATTGCAAGTTGGTGCAAATAGGCACTCGTAAGAACCATATGAATATTGTATCCAGATAGCTGTTGGGAGACTTTTCGACCAATTCGCAGCTTGATCCCAGGGTTTATGTAACAGAGGAGAGTAAGGTAATTGACGCCTCTCACCGAACATTTGATTACTTGATTTGATTTGATTCTTCGCTTGGTAGTATTGTCTACCGTGGAATCGTCGATCCAGAACAGGGATGAGGGCAGTGGAGGATATGCACGAACTGCTTAAAGCATTTCTGTCCAGGGGACACCTTTCGCTAAACATTCCGACGGCGGGATGGCGTGATGGTGGCGTTTGGCCGATTGGAGTTGGTACGGATGAACCTTCGCGATGCGGCACTTTTCTCGGTTATATGAAAATTATCGTTCACCGATCTGGACCGGGCACGGGATCATACAGTGCACGCCCGCCTCTGGATCCGCCAGTGAAATATGCGTGTGCACTGATGTGTTCTGTTTGCGTCTGTTACCTTTTGTGTCTGTAAATGCTTGTAACTTGTGGAATACATTTGGTGAAGAGGAGTGCATTTTTTTTCTGCGTCTGCTGCACTGGTCGCATTTGGTTGGAGGCCGAGCAGCGTTCTCCTCTTTAGGAAAATTGAATTTCCCTCTTCTCGTCGTCCCGAGGTAAGCAAGGCGTTTTGCGAAAATGAGCGACGGAAGGATATCACAATCAACTGATAAAAATCGGGGTTCAATCTGGCGTTGAAAGATTTGCCTGTGCTACCCGAGGAAATGTCTGTTAGTGTGGTGAGGTGAGCTGGAATACGTTCTCAATTTTCAACTTTAACACTCGGGAGTCATCAGCATTGCGAGGGTCATAATTCAACGGATACAATCTTCTCCAAATGTATGCAAGACAAAACACCTGTAGATTGTAGCACCATCTTCATGAGATCTGAAAGGTGGCACTGCAATTATCAGCTTAGTGAATTGACAATACGTGGTGGCAGGGGTGAAGCTTTATATGACATTGTGAGGGCACTTGCTTGAACCCCCCCCCCCCCATGTGGCCTTTGCACCTCTAAATAATATAAACTTATAACATGGAATACTAGTGGTATGCCCCGAATCCACTTGTGCCCGCTTATTGTTTTCACGTGTTACGCCCTCCCCTCGACGAAATTATGTTCCGAAGACTAGGCCTATGGGTCGCAACATTTATTTTTGCAACAGTCGCAATGCACAATGATGGAACATGTACGAATCGAGTGTCGGCACTCGTACCCTTCGGATCAGGCTTCTGGTGCATATTAAATGAATTTGCATCGCCATGAAGGTTCTCTTCTACCATTGCTGAGTTCTGCCTAACTTCTTCCATATAATTGTTCATCTATCTTCCGTTTCGAAGTTCTATTTTTCAACGTTTTTCATTTGTTTCTACCCACTTGTATGACAACGGGGCATATCTCCATCGAATTGCATCAAGCTACCTAACAGAACCTATGGGACGGCCACCCTCCTCCCTCCCCTTAGGAACCCGATTAAGGTATCCGACATAGATGGTCGCTCGTCCAGGTAGTAAAGGCTCTAAACAAAGAAGCAAAATAATGCATTATTTCCTTTTGTATATGCATGGGAAATATCCCATGCATTATTCCCCCTTCGGCAAAGGCACGATCTTTCTGTGAAGGTTGAATGCACCTCACCCCCTCCATCCTCAACACATTTTTCAGCCGAAGACGCTTCTCCGAATAGAGAACGTCCTCGGCATGTGGGAAGCTCGATTGCACCCATCCCTCCCCTCAGAGGCGTAGGAACGTCTCAAAAAGTGGAGGGGGGGGGGGGAGGAATCCATTTGAAGTTCATTATTTCCATGCATCGCCATAACATTAATGTTAAACTTTCATAAAAAGTGGAGGGTCATGGCCCCTTGCCCCCTGTTCCTACACCCATGCCTCCCATTTACCACACTCAACGAACTTTTAGCCGAAGGTGCTTCTCCGGATGGAAAAGGCGCCCCCTCAAAAATAAGCCCGCACCCCCGTAACGAAATCCAGATCCGTCAGTGAACCATACCACCATGTGTGCCTACCATGCCCCTGTCGGTTCCCTATATTGGTTCACATAATGTCGAACCTGAAGTATTTTATAGTAAGCATAGATGGGGCTAGCGCAACGCTGACAGAGCGTTCGACATTTCGCTCAGGACCGACAAAACATGAATATTCGTTAATTTATTGATATATTGAAAAACAGGATTATAATTATCTAGTATGACAATCAAAAATTTACCCATTAATTCTGTCGTCATAATTCATATCAAGGCAGGTATTGTTCTTCATTTATTTCCTCGAACGAAAACTCTATCCAGATTGAAGGTATAGAGATGACAGGTTCATGCCATTCGCTCAGTTTGGTTGTATTCTACAGCAATATATATATTATGATAATACCAGTTTAGAAAATATATACATGTTGAACTGTCAAAATAATACAACAAAATATATCATTACAGGCCGCTACGCGAATCGCCATTTCATTTTGACACACATTTCCACCACTAGGCAGCACAGCCAAGGCATATTTAGTAAGTGCTTGCGAAAATGTCGTCGAGACGGACCGAAACGTCATACATAGTGAGCGCACTAGCGCCCTCAGCGGGGAATGCGCGGGTTTTATCCAGTTTGTAGTACGACTCCGCCCACGCATCGACCCCGACTGACGTCACACCTTGACCGCACTCCGTGCGACCTGTTTGGGGAACTACGTGCGATGGCTGCCGCCTCGGCCGATCGGTGTGCGTCAGCGAGCGCCAAAAACGTCAGGGGAATCACTTTGCATACGGCCCGTACGTAGTGCGACCGGTGAGACCGGTCTGACGCGCTGCACCCGCCTCGGCGGAAGCTGTCTGAGCTGGGTCGGCCGTCACACCGCTGCACAGTGGGCCAAATAGTCTTCAAAAGCGGATTTTATTCGACGGTTATTGCCACAGCTATGGAAATTTGCTTTCAAAGGAATCCAAGCATGATGACACGAAATTTGGCATTAGTTAGCATTAGTAAGTGACATTTGATGGTGTAATAAGGGTAGAAATCTGGCGTGGGGCGGATATCCACCCTGCCCATCATGTTGTTCAAAGGTAGCCAGATAACTGGGGCGCGTATGACGCATTTTGTCTCCTTTTTTTCCAACGTCTTTTTCGCACCTTTTGCGAAAAAAGCTTTAACCCGGGTCACCTCAGCCTACCGGCATAGGTAAAGTCAAAAAGGTTATCCTGGAAAAAACGTCTCAGGAACAAAACAGCTTGCAGTTGTGGGCCGATTTGTTGGAAACTTTGCGCAATGAACGCATGTCTCAGAAGACGAAAAAAAGTTTCGTATCTCGAAATTTTGAATCAGGTCTAGGTAACTTACCTCCGGACAGGGCACTTTTTTAGGAATCTTGCAATTCTGTGGATTTCTGCAATGCTCTGGACTGTAATCAACTTCAATTCAGTATGTATGGTGATATAATTTGTTAAACGATCGAATTTTCTTATTTCACCGAGGAATTTTAGGTCAGGTCACATCGAGACTGTGCCCTGGGACTATTTGGGTCTCGTGCCACGCAAAAAACTGTAGGTATGTATTTGATAAAATTAAACAGTTTGTACACCCTTGAAAAATGGAAACTTAGCTCGAGTTTGATTTCCTGTGCGACGCACAGGTGCTACATCCTCAGAGTTAGTTTGTTATTTGGGCTTTAGGGCGCGTCGACAACTATGGCCATATTGCGCCCATAACTAAGGTATTCATCGAATTATGGTTAGAGAAAGTGTAAAGCCTCTCATTGTGGGCACCGCCTAAGTGGTGCTATTGTGCTATATATTTTACATGTAATGCATATCAGTGTGGAGTATATATTACCGAGAACGATACATCAGAAAGGAAGTCGATCAGTTGTCCTGGTTGAACATTGCTAGAGTTGTCAGACAGAATATCACTAAGTGACGTCTACGCCCTTCAGCATAAAATGGGCACGAGATCAGAACATGGCGAACTGTCAGTGGTGCACAACATCTTGTGCACCGAGGCTTGTCGCCATCGCACAACATATAACCGTGAGTGGCATAAGTATGCCCAATGCGGAGGCGGCACAGTATACACAAGTACTCTTCTTGTCTATGTTTAAGACAGGACGAGCTCCATTGTCTTAGACGTTGTTTAATGGCTCTCAGTTTGTTCGCCTGTGTCGCGTCCCACATAGCCTGCCACTTGTCTAAGAGGAAGGTGGACACCTCTCGGTAATAGTCCGTGGCATGGAGTGGCAGCGAACGAGTGCACGGCACGCGTGCTGCTCGCTTCGCCGCAGCATCCGCCAACTCGTTACCGGAAATAGCCACAAAGCCAGGAATCCAACACAGGAGTACCTGGTGTTTCCTGTTGTGCATATTCGTCAGACCGCTTAAAATATCACGCAAAAGTGGGTTAGACGGATCAAATGTGTTCAGGGCCAAAAGGCTGCTTCAGGAATCGGTGAAAATAACATGTCGATCTCCCTCAGACACTTCGATGTAGCATAAAGCTGTCAAAATAGCGATAAGTTCCGATGAGTACACAGATGCCTAAGTTGGGAGGGAAAAACATCGAATAACAGAGCCACAAACAAAGCGCTGCCCACACCTTCCTCGGTTCGGGATCCATCGGTATAGGTTGTCGCCCAGCCCTGAAATGATTCAATATGTTCCAGAGCCAGTGCGCGAAACTCTTCTGGGGAAACATCTGTTTTCCTTATTTTCGCAAGGGATGTATCTACTTCTGGTGCGATAAGCTCCCATGGGGGAGTCTGCATGTCCTCAACTCTCCGAATTCCTCGGAAACTGAGCTGACTTTCCTCGAAAAGCTTACGAATCCGCACGCAAAAAGGAGCAACACTGAAATCTCGCTCCGTTGAAAAAAATGTTTGGTAACCGTCGCGAAAAAACATGCGAATAAGCCGGGTGGTCAGGGAACTGGCGAAGTTTACAAGCATAGCGCATTCCGAGTCTTTCTCTGCGCAGACAGAGAGGCGTCTACTACTAAAGACTCCTCTACTCCTCTACGTGTGCCTCTACTAAAATGCTAATCATGGGCGAGGTGCGGAACGCTCCGGTTGTGATACGGATAGCGGTATGGTGAACTGTGTCCAATGTACGTTTGGTGGATTTTCGTGCTCCATCATAAATAAAAGACGCGTAATCCAGCTTTGTGCGTATCAGCGACCGATATAGCAAAATCAGCGAGCTCCTGTCCGCTCCATAGTTGGAACGCAAAACACATTTTAAGATGTTGAGGGATTTAAAACACTGATCGCGAAGTGTTTTAAGATGTTCCCTATAGGTAAGACGTGAGTCAAAAGTTACCCCACGAAATCTTACCGTAGATTGCACAGGAATCCGTTTCCCGTATAAATTAAGTGAGATATCTGCAGTTACGCCGGCGGCAGAAGTGCATTGCGGTTGTTTTTATAGTTGAGAAACGAAATCCATTCATGGCACTCCACTCTTCAAGTTTGTTAACGGCCAACTGGAGACTTCTCGACATAGCCGTCAGCCTAGCTGTGTTGCACCATATGGAAAAATCGTCTACGAAGAGTGATCGGCCAATTCCTGGTGGAAGTGAGTCACCTATATCGTTAACCATTATCGCGAACAGTGCTACACTTAAAACCCCTCCCTGTTGAACACCGTTTACTTACAAAAATCTTTCGATAGTTGGTTGCCAACGAGTACACGGAAGTGTCGCTCGGCAAGCAAATTCTGGATTTCCACACCAATACCACATTTATGCACTTTCGTCAAGATACCTTGACGCCAAGTCGTATCATATGCTGCCTCGATGTCAAAGAAGACAGCGCCGACGTGTCTTTTCTGTTTAAATGCTATACGTACTGCCGTGTCCAGGGTTAAAATGTGGTCAATAGAGCTCCTGTTCTTCCTAAAACTACACTGTGCTTCTGAGAAAAAGGTGTGCTGTTCTAAAAACCACGTTAGTCTAGTATTCATGAGCTTCTCCATTAACTTACACATGGTTGGTTGGTTGGTTATTGGTTTTACGACACGTCGACCGTTGAGTCATATAGCGTCGCCAATCTCTCACGCCGATTGGTCGCGGGCGAAGAGTAGCGACAGGAGTACGCCGGGGGGCACCATAAGTGCGAGGTAGGCATGCTGATGCAGACTGTAGCAGCAGTGAGGTGAATTCTTCCACACATTGTGGTTCTTCCTGGCCATCCGGTAACCACGCTGCTTCAAGCTTTTCTCTGTAGTTCGTCCAGTTAGCTTTGCGAAGGTTCCATCGTGGTGGACTCAGTCCAAGGACTGGGCCATCACGGAATTCGAGCCAAACTGGGAAGTGATCAATTCCTAGAGGGTCACTGTCCACCGACAAATCAAAATATTGTATCAGCTGGGGACTCGAGATACTCAAGTCCAGGGCAGAGGTCCGTCCGGATGGCAAACTAAAGTGAGTGCTGGTACCTGTATTTAAGATACACAGGGTCTCCTCGTGTAAAAATTGTTCCAGAAGACGTCCACGACCGTTGACATTTGTACAACCCCAAACAGTATGGTGTGCGTTAAAATCGCCCAGAATTAAAACCGGTTCAGGAAGCTGAGTACAGAGATGCTTCATTTCAGTGGATGGAAACGCAGTCCCAGGAGGTAGGTAGACGCTAAACAACGAAATCAGTCGTCGACCGAAGTGCACCCTGGCAGCAACGGCTTGGAGGGGAGTGATCAATTGTAATGGTTGCGCGGGAACACCATGGCGATTGCCTAGAACTACTCCACCGTGGGGGATAGTGTCACTTGCCACTTCTTTTCGGTACAGGGTGTAGCATTTCACCTGGATAGCAGAGTTTGGCGACAGCTTTGTTTCCTGCACGCAGAACGCCACCGGACAAGACTTGTTGATCACCGCCTGCAGGTCATGGGCACTGCTTTTAAATCCTCTGCAGTTCCATTGTAAAATAACCTGTATAGAGGGCTATTTTTAAAAGGGGTAAAACAAGTCAATTCATGTCGAACTGGGCGGAGTCCATGGGTCGGATGACGTGCGCGCTCGCGCTCTTCGACTAACAATATTGGTTGCTTCAAGATGACGTCAATATCCACTTTGAAGGACATTCCCGCAAAGTATGTCGCATGTTCTCGTACGCATATTTCGCAAGAAATGTACCCCGGCTAAAGTTGATGACTGGTGGACTGATGAAGAAGCGCTCATAAACAAAGCTGTGCTGAGGAAGTTTCCAGACACATATGTGCGCTACACCAGCAATTTTCATGTGCACTCACCTCTACGCGAATGTAAATTACAACCAAGTGTTTAAATTAAACAAGTACAAGTGCTACGAAAAACGGGCATTAAAGGGATCCGCCATGTCATTATGAAGCGGTTTGCAACGTCGGTGTTATTTCCAAGCCGTCATTGCTCGTGATATATCTACAATAGTTTTGTGCTAAGTGAACATTCGCAAAAAGACCCTTCCCTAACTTGGCAGTACGGCGACGGCGCACCTTTGGGCGGGGGCCTCAGAGTGCTGCTGTAAAATGACGAGACCAGCACAATTTTGTTTCATTAGGCTAACGGCTAAGATCACCAAATGTGGGGGTGTGAATACCTCGAACCACACATTCCTCCGACTGTGCCTAAGAGCCATGGTACTTTATGATTGCCTGACGAAAAAAGCCGATGTGTCATTTACATTGATAAAGATGTTGGTAACGTTCCGGAAGACGATTTGTTCTGACGTTGTCTCTCCGTCCGTGAACTCCCCGATAATTTCCCTGCATGGTTACCCGCTCAGCAGCCGTGTGACGTCAGAGCCTGCCGCTGCACACATAAGCCCCGGCCGGCCGGCTGCCACCACCAGTTGCCGTCTCGACGCCTCTGCGGTGGCCGTGAGAGTCGCACGGACATTGTGCAGCGACGAGTGAACCAGAAACGGCCTTGACAATGACAGGTGCCGTAGCCCGGCTGTCGTGGCTCCTGCTGACACTATGGGTCGTCCCGGCGTGCTCTCGACAGCAGAAGCGGCTCGCTGCGTCTCTCAACTTGGGCAGCAGAACCCAGGTCCACCCTCCGCCTGAACACGAGCTAACCGACCTGTTGGGCTGTCGTACTGAGTGTCGGTTCACCAAGAAGACGGTGACACGCTTCAATGTCAGCTTCACAGACTCCACGTGTGACCATCCGGGTCGGCAGTGTGTCGGCGGCGGAGCGTGCCGACAACTCAGCCAAACCGTCTTCCTGGCCAACGGGAGCGAAGTTGAAATGAACACTGGCTGTGTGTGTGCGGTGACCCGACGGGGCGGGTCGCTAAGGATCAACACACACCGAGCCCGGGACGCCGGACGACGACGGCGTCGTTCCATCCACCGGCCACGCCACCGGTGATCTCTGTATCGTCAAGTCACCAGCTGACCCAATGTGAGCCAGGCATCGACGCCGATCTCTGACCACATACCGGTCTCCACACCGCTGGATTGCTCAGGGCACGGCTGGCTAGAATGGTCGTGATCATCTAGTCTCGTGTCATGGAGCTCGTCTAAACAATACCGTGGGAGGTGGCAAATGCTTGGCGCACCTCCCCTCCCGGCTGTGATATGGGACAGACGGTCGCTCAGGACGATGCCCATTGCCACACGATCAAACGTTGCGTCCAACCAGTTGGGTGATCTGTCGCCAAGCGATCAATGGCTTTACAATGTACCTGTCGATGATCTTAGCGATTTGTATCGCATATTTATTACTGAATGCATTGGCTCGTACAAGTCTACGTATGCTTTCTTTGTGTCGTGCTCGATACTACTTCTGAAAAAGTACATTCAACTGCCAGGGAATGTATTCCGAGAAGTGAATATGCTACGTTTATGGAATTGCATGTCATATCTGAGGTTGCATTTGTCACGTCGACGGCTTGTATTGTGTCTTCAATGTTCTCGAATGATATGTTGTCATGGCAATACATCAGTGTTGTTGGTGCACCGAATTGAATACATTAACTTTCACTGATTCGTTGTTTTGGCAGAAACTGGTACCTACCAATTAGTGCTGGCAACAGAGGTAACGCATTTGGCCTATTCCACTACAAATCGACAAGGGCATAACACCCAAAATATTTGAAATTTGATGTGATTAAAAATTTGTGTGGGGTTATCTGATGCGCCGAATCCAGCTGTGTCAATTTTAGAAAGATCAGGTCAATGGTCAAGGAGTTATAGCCCGGGGCATTTTTCAGATGTCACGTAACAAGGGTGTCTTTTGAGGTCTTTAATTCAATGAAGAACAATCCGAATTGTGTAAACGTATATATCGGTGAAGTAACCATGATCCACTGCATCCTTTGACTATTTCTAAACCTTCGTTTACGGGATAATTGCAATCGTGATGTCGTGTCCTATTTTACCTTTCGGGACCGTCACAATTGCGATTTTAAAAAATGCAGAAATGAAGTTCGATGTCTTATCTTTCGAAGCAAAAAAAAGAAAACAAAAAGATAGGGGTTTGCTACTAAAACACTACATATCCTTCCAGAAGTAGGTATGCATGGTTGCTTTTTCGCTAGTTTATCGTGGCCTGTCATACTATTTGTTTAAAACAGTATATTACTGAAATACAAGCCTTTTGACGTTCGTGGCACATGATGGGATGAGAATGTTAGTCATCTGATCTTGAGTGTTGTGCTGCACAAGTGTTCGAACTCGTTGTGAGGTCCACGGTTAAACAAATGGCAAAAATGTCTCCGAATTGTGGTAGGTGGCCCATTCCACGACAAACCGACATATTAACACGCGCCCTGGAGGGCCTCTGAGAATTACGCGCACTGGAGGGGGGGGGCGGATTCCGCCCCCTAAGATCTCGGCTCCTAGTAAAGCTGGAGGAACGAAATTCACAGGGTGGATGGGCACGGTAGTGAACTCTATTGTGTGCAATTTTCGTGACCTTAGGTCAATATCTTCAAGGTCAAATGAGGTCAGATTTGCAAAATTTTCCGGTTTTGCGTGGCTTGGCTTGTCATCGTTATGGATCGCTGTGATTGTGTTTAAATGCTCAAAAATGGGCATCAATGATGTTTTGGACATTACTAATGATGCAATGCAGATGATAGACCCAACATTTGACCTCAGGTCACCTACATAGCACCACTTTATCAGGTCAGTTACCTGTTCCAGTTACCGGAACCGGCCGCCCGCCCGACTGCTCCGTCGGGCAGCTCGGAGCAATCGGCTTCGTGAAGAAGGGAGTGAAGTACATGAATAAAGTATGGAAACGCAATGATAAACAGTACAAATGACAACCAGTAGCGCATTTATGGCAACATTCCAGTTGATCAAGTTTGGTTCCATTAACCTGTCATGAACTTGACCTGACTTGACCTTAGTGACCTAACATGACCTTGAAACTATACAGCATTTAAATATGCATCAAACAAGTCCCTAGTGTTGCCTAGAACACTTCCCTTTTGTCAGTATACTGTGAGCGCATCTGCGCCGATTTTTTGTGGTCTGGCGCTGTAACATTTTTTTACTTTAGCGGCCCCTAACTTGAAAAATTTTCGGGCGATTTCGATTTTCTTGCTTCAAACGACGTGCCGTTCATTTTTAAGCAGGTACACCGAAAATCGCGTATATCGACCAGTAAAATCTGCAGTTATTTGCGAAAAACCGGAGGGGTGGGCGGATTTCGCCCCCCTCCAGTGCGCGTGTTAAGGGGCCAAATTACACTATATCTCGATGACAATACTCATATAGGGTTAGTTTGTCTCTATAATCCAGCTGTGCAATTTTGGCAAATATCGGAGCAACGGTTGAGGAGTTATAGCATCGGACATTTTTAAGAGGTCACGTAAGTCTTTGGAGACTTGGAACTCAATGAAAAGTAACACGAATTGTACGAAGACATATATCGCTGAACTTCTCATGATCACACTCCATCTTGTATCAATTTCGACATTTTTGTTCACGCGTTTTTTTTAAATCGTGAGCTTGTGGCCCAAGATAAAGTGGCCTGGTTTGACCTTCGATTCAGTCAAATGCTATTTTGGACATTCAGAAGCGACGGAGGGTGATGTGTGAAATCCTAGATAGTCACTTGTAAGAAGAAAAGTAATATACATGATTTGACCTTATGCAATGTATTTCCACCCCAATGTCAGCATATAAAAAATGTACAATCATATTTCACCGACAACACTGAAGGGTTTTTATCACCGCCAATCACTATAATATCAACCTTCTGGTGTTTCAAACCCCACATTCTGGAAATGAAGAGATGAACCTCATTGACTGAGTAATCGCATTCATCTTGAACTGTTTGAGAACAAATTTGGCGCGGACGCATCCATTGACACATGCTGCGCCTGAAATGAATCGCATTGGATTATGAGCCGTGTACATCGGTGTAATAAAGTAAGGCAACATAATTCCACAATGCAATGAAATACAAAAATGTATTGCAGTACAGTATTATAATGCAATGCAATGTGATTATCTCCAGATCTGCAGATCATCCCATACCTTGTCAAAATCCCAGTTCAGACTGATGATCTGTCACTGCGATAATATTAATCAACACAATCTGTATCAGCGCGCACACTAACACGTCTTGCTTCACCCAACTACCACTAGCACACGCCCCGCATCGGTAAGCAGTTAATGAACTAGTTGCGTTTTTTGCAGTTAAAGCAGTTGCGAACTTGTGGTACCCCTGTGTTCCCTTCACCGTGATGGCTTTTCGAGAAGCGCTCGGTGAGGTGGGTCGTGACGCACATTGCCTCCTGCTTTGATACAAATATGAATTTGATGCAGCTGGCTAGCTTGTGCGACGGATACTCAAACATGTCCTCCGCTGTCAGTATCTGGTTGTTAAGCGGGCGTTTGAGGTTCTCTTGAGCCGCGGCACGCTTGGCTGTGTCCCCGATGCCGTCGTAAGCGCCCTTGCCATGAGATGTGCAAAAAGCCACTCACAGGATACCACAAAATCAGTCTGATGGTGACACACATGGATGAAGTCATGCTTATTCGTACACTGCTGTCTGTGAAATAAATATGGCTTAGGTCAGGTACTTCGGTCCGAATTTCTGGACAAGCCGTTGCAGGAACGCATGCACCATGTTGGTGTTGTGCTTTGTGCCGTCAGACACAGCAGTAGCTCTGATGGCACAGTACCTCGTCCTCACGCCAGTACACTACAAACAGGTGCACGGTACGCTGGGACAAATCCCAGTGGAAGCATCGAGCTGCATCCTGCACCACAAATGAACAATTTTCAGCGAAATCGTACCAGACAATCACTTCGCCCTCCTCGAAAGCACTTCACCTACGCCTTTGCGTAGGTGAAGCGCTCATCTTGTTTGCCAGCCACAAAGTGGTATCTGATCAGTTTCACGGTTTGCCGGCTCAATTTTCGCGTGCTTACCTCTTTGGTCTAGACTATTTCTGTGTGTACACAGCGATGCGTGATCATCCACTGTTTGTACCTAATCTCATTATACATGTCATTATCTGGGGCTAAATCACATTCACTCTCTTCTCCTGACTTGTCCGAGAGGATAATCCTTAGAAAGTTCATCACCCCGTCTTCACCAGGGCAGTCCTCACAGTTGTGCATCATACAATCACGGTTTTCCTTGCCATATACAGCGCGATCGAGGAGGTTACGGTATTTGAACCGGGAAGACCGAGAGCGGATATGAGCAGTTTTGAATTTTGATGATAAGTGCACATGCACACCGAGTGCATCCCACTGCTGCCTGCCAAGACGCAATGCTTCGGACAAAGGGCAGAAAAGGTTAAAAACCGGTGCGATGGTTTTATGAGTTATGCTTGTATAGATCATATACATCACACAAATTTCCCAAAGCAAGCCTTTTCTGAACTTTAATTTTGGTTCCATCAACATGTCGCACCGTGACACGGTCGGTCTCACCGAGACACATCCGGCTGATGTGGTCCGACTCATAAAATAGCTTTACTTTCACCTTGACTGCGTCCGACACCCTCAGAAATTTCCTCGCTCCACAGGCAGCATATTCAGCAAGAGTGAGCAGTGAGCACTAGACACCCAAACACGGTATAACCCCTTGTGTGTGCCCTTCCTGATATTTCACTACATTCGTATATTTATATTTTGGCGATGTGATAAATGGTTATGCAAATGGTTTCTGGGTTATCGGAATGTGATTGCTATATTGTGGATTCTTCTCTCTTCTTGTAATTCATGGTAAGGTATAACTCATAAATCATGTACTACCACAATTTTGAGACATTTCTGCCATCTTGTTTAACCCTTGTTAGAACACTTGTGCAACACAACATTCAAGATCATATGACTAACATTATCATCCCACCACGTGTCTCGAACGTCAAAAACGTTGTATTTTTAGCAATATACCGTGATAAATATATATTCATACCGGCCACGATAAATTAGCGCAAAAACAACCATACATGCCTAATTTTGAACGGATATGTAGAGTTTTAGTAGCAAAACCATGTTTTTTTTTTTGCTTCGGAAGGTAAGACATTGAACTTGTATTCTGCATTTTTTTAAATCGCATTGTGACTGTCCCGAAAGGTAAAATAGGTCACGTTACCTTAGGTCACGATGTCATGACTTCAATTATCCCGTAAATGAAAATTTCGAAATAGCCAAAAGATACAGTAGGTCATTGTAACCTCACCAATGTACACTTTTGCACAATTTAGATTGTTCTTCATTGAGTTAAATACCCTAAAAACACCCTTGTTAGGCAACATCTCAAAAATGCCTGAGGCTATAACACCTTGACCGTTGACCTAAACTTTGTACAAATGGCACAGCTGGATTCGGCGCATCAGATAACCCCACACAAATATTTTCATCGAAATATAAAATATTGGGTGTTATTTTGGACCCTTCGCGTGTCGATTTCACGTGGAATGGGCCACCTTCAAGAACTTGTAATATTCGATACTTCTGTGGCTCGCAATCAAGATAATCTGCTATGTTCAACTCGACAACAATCTTGATAAATGAGCACTTGATAGCATTGGTAGCTTCGATGACTTCGAATAGTCACCTTACTCCGGATAATTAACTGAGAAGACGGAGGTGCACGGAACATATCCACGACTTCTCTAAATGGTGCAGTCGTGTATGGTTAATACGTGCTGCGTCCACTACATAGATCAAGGCCGAAAGGGTCAATGCAACAGGAACTGCTCCACGATTTAAAACTTGTTCTGCCAGTATCTGGAAGGAAACCGTTCATCGCCAGGGGTGCAAAACGGTCCGACAATAATCAACAAAAAGAACAGCTTTTAAATCATCGTTAATGTTGCTTTACATATTTATATGTGATCATGTTATAGTGGACACTAGCATTGTTCTTACAAAAGGTTTGTACCTCATACGGCCGAGGCCTAAGAAAACTGGTTGCATGTGTATGATCACCATGGCAATACTTGTCGAGGACATCCTGCGACCGGCATAGGCGTACATCCAAATAGCAAACAGTTTTGGGAGACTCCTGCTGCGCGACTGATTGAATTGAAAATTGAATCGTCCTGATTGAAAAGAGAGGATAGTATTTTGAAGCATTAATATCGGAGAGAATCATCTCTTAAGCATTTAAACAGGAGACGATTTTTTCGCAGCTTCAACCGGATACCATGCTCTTCAATATATTCCTTCCATGGGCGACGCCCCTAAATAACCAACACACCATGCGCGTCGCCCCCTAAATAACCAACACACCATGGGCGTCCCCCCCCCCTAAATAACCAACACACCAGGTGCGTCGCCAAACATTTTGATTACAGGCTACGAGAGGGTTTTGGGTCGCGTTCTTCATGCGACGGAATAGGCGTACTTTCAAATGGCACACAGGTCTGGGAGATTCCTGCCGTGTACCTCATCGTGGCAATGTGCATGGTTGCTTCCGAGAACATGCACACTGCTTGTTTGGGGAGTCACGATCTGCATACCATTTGGGCACGCAACTATTGACTAGCTACGATATCGGTGACGTGCCCGATGTACAAGTGCAAGTCAAATGTACAAGAACAACATCACTTCCAACTTGAAGCATTGCTGTTTCCCAAGCTGCATGCATAGATCGTAGGGTGGACTCAAAACAACATAAGCATGCTAATAAAATTCAAAGTCTCATTAATAGTGTTTTTCCTGGAGTAGGCATTTCCTCAGTTTTCACTTTGATGCCAAGTGGACAATGGGCACCACCACTGCAGGTGCAATATTTATATATATCTATATATATACATATATATATATATATATATATATATATATATATATATATATATATATATATATATATATATATATATACATATATATATACCTAAATATATATGTACATTCGGTAACACATTAAGGCCAAACACAAGCCCTCAAACATTTCATATGTAAAGGACATCACATACCACAAATACTTAAGTCGAACTTAACATCCACACACTATGTGAAACGTATCGACAATTGATGACCCATCACTCCACTTTTGTTCGTCTGCCGGGTGATATCACACGTAGCTGCTTCCATACGACTCGACCCGCTTTTGGGTGGCAGCCACGTCGGAGTCGCAATTTCGGATAGACGCGTCTCCGAAGCCATTCTCAGCAGACACACATGACCAGGATATGTTCGACAAGCGTTGCGGTGGCGATAATACACACATATACCCAAGCTTCTCGAGCTTCGGTAGGGTGGGGGAGTAAGACCATCGAAACAATGATGTTAGTGCCCATTATGACGTAATCACATTATAGCAAGATGCAAAGCAGAGTTAGAGATGATAAAAATGCTGTCTTTTTGTCGATTATTGACGGAGCGTTTCGCAACAGATGTCACGAGCGGAAAACAGCTTCCTTCCATATACTGGCAGAACAAGTCCGAACGCGTGGAACTGGTGCTGTTACAGTGACCCTTGCGGCCTTGCACTATGCACTGGACGCATCACATAGTAACCATACAGGGAAGCACTACTGAGGGAGGCCATGTACATATTTCATGCGGTTTTTCCTTCTTTCTGATGGTTTAGTTGGTTGATTGCAGAATACATACGATGGAAGTTACAGAAGTGATACGCCCTCACAGTTGCCCCAGACGATATGGGGTGCGGAGAACAGGGCAATGCGGACAACGTTTGCTGGTGCAACGTGAACTTCCGCCAGTTCCCGGTGTGTGTGTAGAACTGATAGACGGCGCAATGCCAGTTTCTGCGCCGAATTCTGGAGCGGACGTCAATGCAGCCCCAGGTGTGGCCGCATTTGTCCATACCTTATCCATCAGTCGGATCGCACCATCGGCCCGGCATCAGCTTTTTCACAGCTCAGTCCTTCGCCTGTTGCCCTACTTCCAGATTCCCATCAACGGTCTAACTATATTATCGTATTGCCACCAGAGCAAATGACTGCACAACCCCGTCGTCGCCGAGTCAACAGATCGACTCTGCTACAGTCAGCTCCTGGCCGTCACACCAATCGACCGAGGCGTCAATGACCCATACTGAGGCGTCAGTGACCCAGACTGAGGCGTCAGTGACCCAGACTGAGGCGTCAGTAACCCAGACTGAGGCGTCAGTGACCCAGGCTGAGGCGTCAGTAGCCCAAACTGAGGCGTCAGTGACCCAGACTGTGGCGTCAGTGACCCAGACTGAGGCGTCAGTGACCAAGACTGAGGCGTCAGTGACCCAGACTGAGGCGTCAGTGACCCAGACTGAGGCGTCAGTAACCCAGACTGAGGCGTCAGTGACCAAGACTGAGGCGTCAGTGACCCAGACTGTGGTGTCAGTGACGTCAGTCGACCTGTAGCTGATCAGAACCAACTCGGAAACGGCAGACAGACTCCGCCGGCCACCATGCTGTGGAGGTCCGCCAGACGGACCCGCCCTGGCATCACGTGACTCGCGGTACAGACCTACCAGGCGTGTCACTGGCACACGAGAAGCAATGACACTTGCATTGATGAACAGCGTCCGTGTCCATTAATTCTGATACATTCTGATAATTCTAAAATTGAAATAAATAAATCATATTCTACAAATATACAATGAACCTTAAACAATACCGGTTTCAAACATAATTAGTATGGTAATAAGTGCATATCACTCCACTACAATTTCTAATTGTTCTGGTACAATTCGGCAGTGTTGAAGCAGACACTGATCTGACCTTTGACCCAGCAATGACCTGTCTGTCACCTCCGGCACTGACCGACTGTCCACCCAACACTGACCTGACTGTCTCCATCGGCACTGACCTGGCTGTAGCCCCATGCACTGACCGACCATCCGCCCGGCACTGACCTGACTGCCGCCCCGGCACTGACCGACTATCCGCCCGGCACTGACCTGACTGTCCCCCCGGCACTGACCGACTATCCACCCAGCACTGACCCGACTGTCGCCCCCGGCACTGACCGACCATCCACCCGGCACTGACCGACTATCCGCCCGGCACTGGCTGATCATCCACCCGGCACTGACCTGACTGTGGCCCCCGGCACTGACCGACTATCTGCCCGGCACTGACCCGACTGTCGCCCCCGGCACTGACCGACTATCCACCCGGCACTGACCTGACTGTCGCCTCCGGCACTGACCGACCATCCACCCGGCACTGACCGACTATCCGCCCGACACTGACCTGACTGTCGCCCCGGCACTGACCGGCTATCGGCCCGGCACTGACCTGACTGTCGCCCCCGGCATTGACCGACTATCCACCCGGCACTGACCGACCATCCACCCGGCACCGGCCGAATGTCCACTGACCCGATTGCTGACCCGAATATGAGCCTGGGACTGACCTGACTGGGAGGCTGCTGGCGCCTAATGACCACCAGCCTCTGCTTCAGCTCGGCCACGTCGTTCCGCAGGACCTGCCACTCAGGGTTCTCCGACACAGCAGACGCGCACGACTCGAGCTCCGACACAGCAGACGAGCACGACTCCAGCTCCGACAGCCGGTCCGAAATATTGGCCACCTGAAACAGCCATGCACCTGATGTCAATCACCATCCTTTGAACGTAAACTCGCCAGCACTTGACGAATTCGGATTTTCCATCCGCGTGAACATTCGCACCAAGAGACAAAACAAGTTGTGAAGTACCGCATGCGTATTCGAGCACAGGAGCTTCTGGAGCAGAGCCATAATTTTCGCAGCTTCACACTAGTTGGGGCTTTAGGGCGCTTCGACCAGAAGTTATAATTAGTTAGTTATTGTGGTTTAAGGGCGCGTCGACCATTTCGTTGATCATATCACCCATAAGTATTTAAATCCTACTATGTTATCAATTCATCCTCAGAAGTCAGTAGTAAGTAACAATTTCATCTTGGTGTGTAAATAGCCTCGAATCCTATTTCTGAGATAAAATGAACGAGATTACCATTGCGTACGATTGGGGAGTCATCAAGCATGCCTGGATATGTCAGCGACCTGGCTGCAGTCCTAAAGTGTCGCATGCGCTCCCCATCGTAGCCTCCACATGAATACGAAACATGACGTACCGTCAAACGTGCGCGACATCGAGGGCACAGCGGTGGCAAGTTTCCGCATAAAAGGTAGCAGTGGGTAGCATAACAGTGACCAATTCTCAGTTGACAGAGTGTCACATCTTCTTTTCTGGATTTACGCCGAGACGATGGCCATTCTCAGTTTTGGCTTAATCGCCTTTAGCTTATTCCCGACTTCTATGTTCCACATGTTTTTCCATTTTGAATGAGTAAACGATGAAGAAATGGCATAGTAATCGGTGCCCGGAAGGGGTAGAGCAGGTATGTATGCTTTGTGAGATCCTCGCTTAGCTGCGGCATCCGCCAGCTCATTTCCCCCAATCCCCACATGACGCCCATCCAGCACAGTACTACAGTTTTGCCAGTTTCTCTGGGTGCGGTCAGACGAACAAGAATATTCTGCAATAGCAGGTGGCATGGATAAAACTTGCTCCATGCTGAGAGACTGCTAAGAGAGTCTGTGAATACAACAAATGATAGTTCTTCCGATATTTCGATAAAACACAAAGCTTTTATGATGGCAGTAAGTTCGCATGAGTATACCGACGCTCCGTTCGGTAGGCGGAAAGTGCGTACATCATGATCACACACGAATGCACAGCCGGCCCCTGTGTCACTCTTCGACCCGTCAGTAAAGATGACTCTGTATCCTTGGTATGAAGACATGTGCTACCTGATAGAAGCATAACATAACCATAGCATAACCTAATAGAAGCCCAAAATAGGTTTCCAGGGCGGTGGCCATAAGGTGATGCGAGAACACTGAATTTCGCTGCACTCCTTGATGCCGCTAACCACACCGGAATCTGAAGAGGTTCCCACCCTTGAATATCAATATATTTCTGCTACGAGCGATGCCCATAGTACTGGAGTCAGCTAATTGTGTGCCGACATCGGGTGGGTCTACTCTGTTGCCCTGGTTTGTTGCTGTGCCAATGTTCCGAAACTACCGAATTGAATTTCATCAAACCTTCACCATTTCATGCATTGGGATCGATTTACTTGGGACTTTTGAATATGGTGACTCTTACCGTTACGCAAAGCTATTAAATTACCCATTAAACTGTGAGTGGCCATTTTGAAAATGTTACGGTGTCCATACTCCTAATCGGCTGGACGGAATTTCATGAAACCTTCACCAATCGATGCAGTATAGTCGATTTACTTGGGAACTTAGAATGCGGTGACCTTGACCTTGACGTAAGGTCGCAAAATCAGCACATCTTTATTTTCAATTGTTGCGGTGCCCATGCTCCTAAACTACTGAACTGAATTTCATGACACCTTCACCAATCGACGTGACATGGTCGATATACTCTGGACTTCTGAATATGGTGACCTTGGCTTTAGGTCCACGTCATCAAAAAGGCACAAAACCATCTTTTAGGCTTTTTGCCACGCCCATGCTCCGGAACTACTGAATACAATTCCATTAAACCTTCGCCCATTGACGTAACGTGGTCGATATAGTGGGACTTTTGAATATGGTGACCTTGGCTTTAGGTCAAGGTCACCAAAATATACAAAATTGTTTTGAAGGCTATTTTTCACACCCATACTCCGAAAATACTGAACCGAATTTGATGAAGCATTCACCAATCGACGTGACGCGGTCGATATACTTCGGAATTTTCAATATGGTGACCTTGGCCTCAGGTCAAGGTCATACAAAATGCATAAACACTTTTTAGGGGATGTTGCGTCGCCCATGCTCCAATCTCACAAAGAACCATTAAACAATGCTTAAGCAGCTTTGTGCATTTGTGATGACCTTAAGCAGAAACCAACGTCACCATTTTCAAAAGTCCCAAGTATATCGATTTCGTCACGTCGATTGATGAAGGTATCGTGCAATGCGGTCGAGTACTTTCTAAGCATGGGCGCCGCGACAGCCCTTAAAAAGAGATTCAAACATTTTTTGATGATCTTGACTCAGGCTAAGGTCACCATATTGAAAAGTCACAAGTATATCGACCACGTCACGTCGATTTATGAAGGTTCATGAACTTCGGCTCAGTACTTTCGGGGCATGGGCGGTGCAACAACCCTTAAAATAGTTGTATGCATTTTTGATGACCTTGACCTGAGGCCATGGTCACCATGTGAAAAACTCCGAAGTATATCGACCACGTCAAGTTGATTGATGATGGCTTCATGAAATTCGGTTCAGTACTTTCGGAGCATGGCCGGCGCAACAACCCTTAAAAAGAGTTGGATGCATTTTTGATGACCTTGACCTAAAGCCTATTAAAAAGTACACAATACTTAAAAGTCCCGAGTATATCTGCCATTCCACGTCGATTGGTGAATTTTCATAAAATTCGGTTCGGTACTTTCGGTGTATGGACGTGGCAAATAGCCTTTAAAACAATGGTGTATTTTGGTTACCTTGATCTAAAGCCAAGGTCACCATATTCAAAAGTCCCACGTATATCGACCACGTCACGCCGATTGGCGAAGGTTTCATTAAATTGTATTCAGTAGTTTCGGAGCATGGGGGTGGCAAAAAGTCTTTGAAATAGGTTCATGCTTTCTCGATGATTTTGACCTAAACCCAAGGTCACCATATTCAAAAGTCCGAAGTACATCGACCAAGGCACGTCGATTGGTGAAGGTTTCATGGAATTCGGTGAAATTCGAATATTGCAGACCATAACCAGTCTGATGATTCAACCCGATAATCTCTGTTGGCCAGCAGAAAAGATACATTCCACTGACGTATTTCCACAGATGTCTATGTGAGGCACGCAAACCGAGTATCAGAGGCTTCACGACCACTTCGGCCGCAAGAGATCTATCTGTCAATCACGGTATACAATGGCCACCCTGACCATGCGTAAAGGAGCTATTTCCCAGCTAGCAGCGCCAGAACTTACGCATCTGCATGTGATGTCATTAAGAATATGCTAAACTGCCCTATGGTGGTGAAGCAACTGGAAAGTTCCCAGACAAATGGCCGTTCAAACCATAATTAGAGCTAAACCAATGCTCCTGATTGCATTACCCCGTGACCTCGGCGACACTTGTCATTCTTCATCAAGGTGACCTCTTAACTACCTACTATAAGTGTTAATCTGTCGCAAAGCACCACCGGCTCAGCATTTTGGCACGTCACACATCAACTGACCCATCGGCCGAGATCATCTCCGCTGCATACCGGCCCACCCTCCCCATTCGGAGCATGTTGTACAATCAGTGGACATTCCGAGCTACCGCATTACCATGTTGGTTGTTTCAATTAGTTAGTTATTTGGGCTTTAGGGCGCTTTGACCAGAGTTGATCATTCACGCCCAGGGTTGCTTCAAGACGACGTCAATATCCATTTTGAATGACATTCACGCAATGTCGTATGTCGTATGCTGTCGTATGTCGTATGTCGTATGCTCTCGGACGCATATTTCGGGGACCAGTAGTCTAGGGATAAGTCCCCGACTCACAATCGAAAGATTGTGGGTTCGAGTCTCACCTGTCGCTACTCTTCGCCCGCGACAAATCGGCGTGAGAGATTGGCGACGCTACATGACACAACGGTCGACGTGTGGTACAACCAATAACCATCACCATCGAACGCATATTTCGCATGAAATGAATCGCGGCTAACTTCGATGTCTCGTGGACTCATGAAAAAGCACTCATAAACACAGCTGTTCTGTGGAAACAAGTTTCCAGACACACATGTGCGACACACGAGCAATTTTATGTCCATTCACCTCCAAGCAAATACAAATTACAACCGAAGTGCTAAGAAAATTAGCACTTCGGTTGTAATTGAGATGAATGGACATTAAAGGGATCCGCCATGTCATTATGAAACGGTTTGCACGTCGGTGTTATTTTCAATGCGTCATTGCTCGTGATATCTATGACAGTTTTGTGCTAAGTGAACATTCCCAAAAAGACCACTTCCACAACTTGGTAGTACAGCGGCGGCGCACGTGTGGGCGCGGACCTCAGCGTGCTGCTGTAAAGTGAAGAAACCAGTGTAAATTTTTTTCCATGAGACTAACAGCTAAGATCACCAAAAGTGAGGGTGTGGATCCCCGAACCACACATTCCTACGGGGCGGGGATGGCCGAGTGGTCAAGGTGTTGAGCTCTGGGCACCAAAGGCCCCGGGTTCAACACTCGCACCACTCGGGACATTTCCCAATCCCGCGGATTAGCCGTGATCGTGCATAAAGTGCGTCGAGAACCACCCAATAAACAAACAAACAAACACACATTCCTACGACTGTGCCGAAGAGCCTTGGTATTTCATGATTGCTGGACGAAAAAAGCCGATGTGTCACTTACATTGACAAAGATGTTGGTAACGTTCCGGAAGACGATTTGTTCTGACGTTGTGACAATGCGATTCCGTATCTTTAACGCGGAAGGCGAATGGCATACAGATGCTTGCTCCACCGGTAGATATACATCAACGTTGAATAACCGTGAGGTGTATTTTCCCATGAACTGACGATGCACCTGCATATATCACTGGATTCCACGGAACCATACATATACAAGCTGAATTGCCAGTGCAATGCAAACATCTGCAGACCAAGTTTGAGTGCAAAGTTTTCGGTGGGCTCCAAGAACTGATGTACACTGTGTAAATGAAGCAAAAAGAAAGCAAACCACTGGCAGGATAATGACGCGGATTGTGTCACTCGCTCCGTCCGTGAACTCCCCGATAATTTCCCTGCGTGGTGACCCGCTCAGCAGCCGTGTGACGTCAGAGGTTGCCGCTACACACATAAGCCCCGGCCGGCCGGCTGCCACCACCAGTTGCCGTCTCGACGCCTCTGCGGTGGCCGTGAGAGTCGCACGGACATTGTGCAGCGACGAGTGAACCAGAAACGGCCGTGACAATGACAGGTGCCGTAGCCCGGCTGTCGTGGTTCCTGCTGACACTATCGGTCGTCTCGGCGTGCTCTCGACACCAGAAGCGGCTCGCTGCGTCTCTCAGCTCCGGCAGCAAAACACCGACCCATGTCGGCCCTCCGCCTGAGCACGAGCTGCCCGACCTGGTGGGCTGTCGTACTGTGTGTCGGTTCACCGAGAATACGGTGACACACTGGAATGTCAGCCTGACACACTCCACGTGTGACCATCCGGGTCGGCAGTGTGTCGGCGGCGGAGTGTGCCGACAACTCAGCCAAACCGTCTTCCTGGCCGACGAGCGCCAAGTTGACCTTAACACTGGTTGTGTGTGTGCGGTGACCCGACGGGGCGGGTCGCTAAAGATCACCACACACCGAGCCCAGGACGCCGGACGACGACGGCGTCGTTCCATCCACCGGCCACGCCACCGGTGATCTCTGTATCGTCAGTCACCAGCTGACCCAATGTGAGCCAGGCATCGACGCCGATTTCTGACCAGATACCGGTCTCCAAACCGCTGGATTGCTCAGGGCACGGCTGGCTAGAATGGTCGTGATCATCTAGTCTCGTGTCATGGAGCTCGTCTAAACAATACCGTGGGAGGTGGCAAATGCTTGGCGCACCTCCCGGCTGTGATATGGGACAGACGGTCGCTCAGGACGATGCCCATTGCCACACGATCAAACGTTGCGTCCAACCAGTTGGGTGACCTGTCGCCAAGCGATCAATGGCTTTACAATGTACCTGTCGATGATCTTAGCGATTTGTATCGCATATTTATTACTGAATGCATTGGCTCATGTGGTGCCAAGGCTACGTATGCCTTCTTTGTGTCGTGCTCGATAATACTAATCAAAAGGTGCATTCAACTGTCAGGGAATGTATTCCGAGAAGTGAATAGGCTCCGTATATGGAATATTATGTCATATTTGAGGTTGCTTTTGTCACGTGGACGCTTGTGTTGTGTTTTCACTGTTCTCAAATGATACGCTGTCATGGCAATCCACCAGTATTGTTGGTGCACCGAATTGAATACATTAACTTTGCATTGATACGCTGTTTTGGCAGAAACTGGTACTTACGAAGCATTTAGTGCTGGTAACCGAGGTAACTTATGTTGAAGAAATTGCAATATCCGATGTTTCCGTGGCTCGTAATAAGGATAATCTGCTATGCTCAAGTCGATGACAATCGTGATAAACGAGGACATGATAGCAGTCGTAGCTTCAATGACTTCGAACAGTCACCTTACTCAGTATAATTAACTCAGAAGACAGAGGTCCATGGAACATATCCACGACTTCTCTAAGTGATGCATCTGTGCATGGCTACTATGTGCTGCGTCAACTACATAGTGCAAGGCCACAAGGGTCGCAGCAACTGCTAGACGAGTTCAGACTTGTTCTGCCAGTATCTGGAAGGAAGCCGTCCACGCCAGTGGCATCTGTTGCAAAATGCTCCGACAGTAATCGACAAAAAAAGCAGCATTCGGCCATTGTTAACGTTGCTTTGCATAGCTCTAGAATGTGAGCATGTTATAATGGACACTAGGAGTACTTCATATCATATTTGCAGCTCTCCCGGCTGCAGGCTGAAGAGGGCTGGGTATGTGTGTAATGTCCAAACTAGCAGCAGGTAGGTGACTATGAGTTTAAACTGAGCATCACACGTTCCAAACCAACACATTTATTGGGGACGACGAGATATTTTCTAATTATAACCGAGACTCAGAAAGTGGGTACGAGGGATAACTTTCTGGCGTGCTCCATTCGAAAAACCATCCTTTCTACATGGACCAAGTGAACTATCCGGAGTAAAGTGACTATTGAACGTCAGCGAAGCTACAATAAACGCTGCCATTATCGTCCTCCATCAAGATTGTCGCCATCTTGAGCAAAGTATGCTAAGCTGAACACAAGACGGAGGCATCGGATAATACACGTTCAAGATACATTAACTCAGTTACCATCAGTAAAAGCTGGTTAAGTGCCACCCTTTGCAAGAACATCATTTCAATGCAAAGGTAACGTACTTGGTTGAGCATGCCAACAAACGGATAGCATGCTAATGCAAGACAGAATATCATCCGAGACCAGTGAAACCATCACCCGTGCCGTCCACGTGAAAATGCAACCTCAAGTGTAGCATATCATATACATCCACCACCCTAGCATGTTCACACATCACAATGACAGTGGAATGCATTTTCTAAGCATTATTATGATGCGCAACAGACATACATTACAGGTAGACGTGGCACTACATGGATAGTAATGCGCATGGCAGTGCGCATGCGATAAATATTGCCGACATCATCGACAGGTACATTGTAAAGCCATTGATCGCTTGGCGACAGATCACCCAACTGGTTGGACGCAACGTTTGATCGTGTGGCAATGGGCATCGTCCTGAGCGACCGTCTGTCCCATATCACAGCCGGGAGGTGCGCCAAGCATTTGCCACCTCCCACGGTATTGTTTAGACGAGCTCCATGACACGAGACTAGATGATCACGACCATTCTAGCCAGCCGTGCCCTGAGCAATCCAGCGGTGCGGAGACCGGTATCTGGTCAGAGATCGGCGTCGATGCCTGGCTCACATTGGGCCAGCTGGTGACTGACGATACAGAGATCACCGGTGGCGTGGCCGGTGGATGGAACGACGCCGTCGTCGTCCGGCGTCCTGGGCTCTGTGTGTGGTGATCTTTAGCGACCCGCCCCGTCGGGTCACCGCACACACACAGCCAGTGTTAAGGTCAACTTCGCGCTCGTCGGCCAGGAAGACGGGTTGGCTGTGTTGTCGGCACACTCCGCCGCCGACACCCTGCCGACCCGGCTGGTCACACGTGGAGTGTGTCAGGCTGACATTCCAGTGTGTCACCGTCTTCTCGGTGAACCGACACACAGTACGACAGCCCACCAGGTCGGGCAGCTCGTGCTCAGGCGGAGGGCTGACATGGGTCGGTGTTTTGCTGCCGGAGCTGAGAGACGCAGCGAGCCGCTTCTGCTGTCGAGAGCACGCCGGGACGACCCATGGTGTCAGCAGGAGCCACAACAGCCGGGCTACGGCACCTGTCATTGTCACGGCCGTTTCTGGTTCACTCGTCGCTGCACAATGTCTGTGCGACTCTCACGGCCACCGCAGAGGCGTCGAGACGGCAACTGGTGGTGGCAGCCGGCCGGCCGGACCTTATGTGTGCAGCGGCAACCTCTGACGTCACACGGCTGCTGGTAGGAGAGCGGCACACAGGATAATTCGCAACGAGTCGTGAAATATACGGATGTATTCCTTTGCGGTCTAGCGTCGAATCGGTTTGTCGCGATTCCATGATACGAAGTGGATGAAGATCCGTCAATATTATCGGAGCCGAACAGCGAGCGTTCATGAATGTATTGTTCACGCCACTCTAAGCGCTGGCTTGAAAGCTTCTTAGCATGGTCGGAGGTCAGGGCTGCCCTGGCTTTTTTTAACGAGTTCATATTTCCCGAGGTGCGGTGCCTGTCAAACTCTCGGAAAGCACGTCGACGGGCACGAATATCCTCTAGACCGTGGTCTGTGCACCACGGCACAGATTCGTGTCCAGGCTTGCCAGAGGCATACCAAATACACCCTGGAACACACTTTAAAAGTGGCGAGGTAAAATCCTCTACCGACACTGCAAATCTGTTGCCGTTTGCATCAAAGAAGCCCGGTCGAAAATTGAACTAATCCAATCGTTCTTAAATTCCACTGCTGGGGCACTGTTTCATAGGTAAACTGAAGCCATATCTGACAATGATGTGGTGAATTTCTCCAGGCTCTGGGTGAACGGACCAATCGACGAAGTGCACCAGATGCACACTGGCCACACTGATGTTCAGCGCGAAAATACCTCCCGACGGGAATGTTAAGTGAGTGCGCATATTAAGAATGCACTGAGACTCCTCTAGAGCTCGGGCGCTAGAATCGCCACCACACAAGCATGTGTGTGAACCACAAAATGCGAATACCTGAAGGGATATATATATATATATATATATATACCTCCTTAGAGACGAAGCCAGGCATGTTGCCACGTGGCAGCTTGAAGGCATGGCGTGTCCTGGAGAGGCGGCCAGGGCTATTTCGGCCTGGCGTTTGGGGAAGCGGTGAACAGGATGGCCCAAAATATGTAGGAAAATTGTCCGTTTTGTTTTCGGTCCGGCCAATGCAGTTTGATACCTCCCGCAGTAAACAATTAGATGTGCATCAGTGCGAAAAAGTAGTCGACGTGCTAGTCATCCCAAGCATTCCTAACACGAACAGCCATCGGGAGTACATCGTACTAACCCTGGTCATCAGCTCGTAATGGCTGAATCACCAGAGCAGAAAGCAGGTAAACAAAAATATGATGATGATGATTATTGGGGTTTTAGGGTGCGTCAACCCATGCGGGTTATATTGCACCCATAACAAACTTGCTTAGACACGCGTCAGATTGTCACGTTCGAATTAAATTATGTCTGAGGAGTGAGTTGTCACCTAGGCAGAAGCATATATTACTTGAAATCGTATCTCCGCGAGGAAGGCCAAAACTGCTGTTATATATAAATCGGGAATCGTTTCCAAGTAAGTCCACTAGTCCCAAAGTATGCGCTTCATATCCGAAGTGCCTCCTGCGTTCTTCTGCATATGCTGTGCACGCCACCAGCACATGGTGCACAGTCAGCGCGGCATTACACTTCACACATTCCGGTCTGTCGTTCCCGCACAGTAAGTATCTATGTGTTGCTAGAGTGTGACCAATTCTGAGGCGACAAATGGCCACTTCGTCCCTTCTAGTTCGACTGAATGACGAGGGCCACAGCTCCAAGTGTGGTTTGATTCGCTTTAATTTGTTTAGGTCTATTTGGTCCCAGCTTTCCTGCCACTGCCTGAATATAAATGATGATATAGTAGGGTAGTAGTCACTAGCAGGAAGTGGAAGCGCACGGCGACATGGGGCGTGTGCCGCACGCCCTGCAGCCTGATCTGCCAGCTCATTTCCACGGATTCCTACATGTGCTGGAATCCAGCAAAGTGAGACCTGCTTTCCCATACGATGGAGCGAAGTGAGTTGCAATAAAATGTCTCGTACAATGACGTTTTGGGGATAAAAACTACGCAGTGCCTCGAGACTACTGAGAGAGTCAGTCAGGATAACATGTAAGACCTCGTCATCAACTTCGATGAACGCTAGTGCTTTGTTGATGGCGATCAACTCGGCAGTGAAGACCGTGGCGTGTGACGGTAGGGAGAATGATCTTGTGACGGATCCTCTCACGAAGGCACTACCCACTCCGGTGTTTATCTTCGAGCCATCCGTGTAGGTGATGAGGTGTTTGTGATATGTTGTGGACATATGTTCTAGCGAGTGTGAGTGTAGCTCCTCTTTTGTGACATCTTGTTTTTTCATGTCCGCGAGGGAAATATCGATAGAGGGGGAGATCAGCTCCCACGGAGGAGTAGACAGTTCTTCATATTGCCGAATTCCTTGTAGTCGTATTTCCATTCGTCCCAGGAGCGTCCTCATTCGCACACAGTAAGGAGTTCCTCTCCTAATGTGATTTCGAAGGACAGCATATAAGTCATGAGCAAAGACCGCCGGATATGACGGGTGTGTCGGGAACTGTCGCATTTTGCAGGCGTATCGCAGACCCAGCATGTCGCGTCTCATAGACAGTGGAGGCTCATGCGCATCTGCTAGCACGCTAACCGTGGGAGAGGTGCGGAATGCACCTGTAATTATTCGCACCGCAGCATGATGTACTGGGTCAAGCGTTCGCTTTGTAGTAACACACGCGCCATCGTATACGAAACAAGCGTAGTCGAGCTTCGAGCGGATCAGACTACGATACAGCAGGTGTAGTGTCTTTCTATCTGCGCCATATGACGTACGAGATACACACTTCAATATCGCAAGTGCTTTAAAACATTTGTCTCGGAGTGTTTTGATATGTTCTCTGTATGTAAGACGATGATCGAACTGCACACCAAGAAAACGAGCCACTGATGCTGTAGGCACATCTTGCCCGTACAATCTCAACGCCATGTCTGGGCAGTTACGCCTACGTCGACAGAAATGTACTGCAACTGTTTTAGCTATGGAAAACTTGAATCCATTTGTATGTCCCCACTTCTCCAGGCGAAAAATAGCAAGTTGAAGCTGTTGCTCCATAAGATGGGGTGACGAGCCGTGCAACCAGATAGCAAAGTCGTCAGCAAAAAGAGACCGCCCAAATGATGATGGGAGTGAGTCGCCGATGTCGTTCATAATAAGAGAAAAGAGAGAAGTGCTCAGGACGCTGCCCTGGGGAACTCCCTCGACTTGGTGCATCCAACCTGAAACCTGGTTACCCACACGCACACAGAACTGTCTGTCTGTCATGAAATTTTGTAAGAACATGCTCAAAGCTCCACGGAGTCCGTACTTATGGATCTTAAGCAGGATGCCGTGTCTCCAGGCGGTGTCAAAGGCGCTCTCAATGTCGAAAAATATTGCCCCCAAATGCTTGTTCTTTGCAAAAGCCACACGAATCTCTGTGTCCAGCTTTAAAACGTGGTCTACCGTACTGCGATTTTTCCGGAAGCCACACTGGTTGTTGGTTAAAATGTTCTGGGCTTCTAGGAACCAAGTCAGTCGAAGGCTGACCATTCTCTCCATCAGCTTGCACAATGATGAAGTGAGCGATATCGGACGGAAGTGAGAGGGGTCATCGCCGCTTTTACCGGGCTTTAGTATTGGTACTATTATTGCTTTCCGCCAGGCTGGTGGGAAACATCCCCTTGTCCACAGTCTGTTGAAGATGGTGAGAAGAATATGTTTTGCGCGCGTCGGTAGGTGCTGTAGCATTTCATTATGTACTGCGTCCGGTCCCTCAGACACACTTTTCAACTGGCTGAGTGCGGAGACAAGCTCAGCTTGAGTAAACGGCAGGTTGTAGTGCAGTTGTTCAGTTGTGTTAAAACTGATCTCGTCCTTCTGGCACCGAGCACGGTGTTGCAGGAAATTTGGGTCGGTAGGTTGGCTACGCTTCGCAATAGCGTAAGCAATGTGGTTGGCTACCTCGCCTGGATCGGTTATGATATTTCCTCTGATGTTGAGGACCGGGAGTGGGACTGAATTAAACCGACCAGCAATCTTTTTCATGCGCGACCATACTTCGGAGGTTGGTGTTGTTCGGCTAATCTTCCCTATATATTCTCGCCAGGATGCACGCTTCGCGGCACGTATTGTTCGTCGAGCCAGTGCCTTGGCCTTTTTAAACGCTAGCATATTAGCCATAGTGCTGTGTTTGCTGAACTCCTTAAGAGCCCGTTTGCGGTCGCAGATAGCCTGTTTGCATTACTCGGTCCACCAGGGAACTGGAATACGGCGTGGGGTGCCAGAGGTGCGTGGAATGCACTCATTGGCGCACTGGAGTAGTCGTGATGTAAAATCTTCCACACTAGTACAGTTATTTTCAATGTCGGTTGTAAAAGCCATCTGTGCCCGAGATTCGAAACTGGTCCAATCTGCCATCCGTAAGTTCCAACGTGGCGGCCGTACTCCCAGAACTACGGTTCTCCGAAAAGTCAGCCATACCGGATAGTGGTCACTTCCCAGGCAGTCATCATGAACTGACCATTCGAACTGCTGAGCCAGTTCAGGACTGGCTATGCTCAGGTCTAGTGCTGATGTCCGGCCCGATGGCAACGCCAGATGAGTGTGCGCACCTGTGTTTAGGAGGCAGAGTGGCTCGTTCAAGATTAAATCTTCCAGGATTCGACCCCGTATGCTGATATCCGAACATCCCCAAGCAGTGTGGTGGGCATTGAAGTCTCCCAGTAGCAGAACAGGTGGAGAAAGCTCCATTAGTAGCTGTTTCAGCTCCGCAGTAGGGAATGATGTTCCAGGAGGCAGGTACAGGGAGCACACGTTTATGCAATGGTGGTCAAGCGTAACCTGCGCTGCGACCGCTTGCAAAGGTGTTCGGAGGACCAGCTCACGTGCTGGTATGCTGTGGTGGACGGCTAGTAGCACGCCTCCATGCGAAATGTGTGTAGGGTGTACATCGCTACGGTACACCTGGTAACATTTGAGTTTCACTGTGTCCTGTGGTGCCAGCTTTGTCTCTTGGAGACAGATGACTGCAGGGTTGTGCCGATTTAAAACGGTCACAAGATCAAAAACGGAAGTCTTCAAACTTCGGCAATTCCACTGTAAAATTGCCGTAAAAGAAGCCAGTTAAAACGAGTTAAGACGATGGAGTGACTAATAGGGCGGTCACTGGAACTTCGTGGAACAAGAGTGGGTCCGTGACCTTCCCCTAGGGCTTGCTCCGTCGGTAGGGGATTCCTGCCAAGGTGGAGCACGCTTCCGTCCTCTGATCGGGGATGGGGATGCCGGAGCATCGCCCCCACGTGGTGGGATGGGTGGTGGAATGTGAGGTGCCGATGTCGACTGGATTGTCAGCTGGGTGGCATGGGCTCTCGACTGTACGCTTGGAGACGCGTTTCGGCTCGCCCGGCCAACCGGTCCCAGGTCCGGGGCTGCTTGGTGAACACTGGCCTTCGGGTCTCGTGTCACTGGTGGAGGCGTGACAGGGATGCGTCTCGATGATGTACAGCAGAACGTTGGAGGGGGAAGGGGAGGAGGGGGAGGAGCAGGAGGGGGAGGAGCAGGGATTGATCGCGGTGATGCGGGATGGGTTACCTTGGATGTGGGAATATTGGGTGTGGTGGAAGGAGTATCCGGGAGTTTGAAGTGTTTTTTGGCACGCTGTACCAGGGTCCACTCGTCTCCTTCCTTTTGCGTCTCTGAGATCTCAGAAGACCGTGGTCGTTCTCGGGTTGACGTTTCTTTGGCCTGCTCCGGCCTAGACGACTGAACTGTGTGATGCAGCTCAGGTGTCTCCGATCCCGTGGAAGGTGTACAAGCAATACCAAACGAACTCAACAAAGTGCTAAGTTGGGCAAGCAGCTGCGTGGTGATGGTGGGCTGCTGTTGTGGAAAGTTTGTCAGGCTACCGCGAGTCATCTCGGCGTAAGACATTTTCGGGTGGTTTTCGTCGTATGCCTCGCGGGCTTGCCGAAAGGAAAGATTCCTCGTGCATTTGAGCGACAATATCTCTTTTTCCTTGATGTACGTTGGGCATGATCTGTCAGAGGTTGTGTGTGGCACTTGTGTCCTACCACAGTTCACACACCACACATTCTGCGATTCGCACTTTTCAAGAGTGTGATCTGGTGATCCACATTTTCCACAAGCAGGGCGGCCGCGACAGTATCCAGTTGTATGGCCATACCGCTGGCATCGGAAACACCTCATTGGATTCGGGACGAAGACTCTCACTTTTACTCTTACGTAGCCTACTTGCACTGCTGATGGCAGGTCAGTGGAGCTGAAAGTGAGGATGATGTTATTAGTGGGTTGGAGTTCCCTTCCCCTTCGCACCTTCATTCTTTGCGCTTCTACCACACCATATTCTGTTAATCCGTCAACTATCTCAGCCTCCGAAACGTCCCTTAGATCGTAACAGTTGATCACTCCTTTGCAGAAATTCTTCGTATTATGTGGTTCAACTTTTATTGGAATGGCGATGTCTCTAGTGCCATCGGGGGTTCGTATGCTGTAAATGAACTTGTCCATGCCTAAAGCCCTCCTTGCGTCCTCTTGATTTTGAAACTCCACTTCTATCCCTTCGTCCCGTAATTTGTCACAGCGCGTGACGGTCCCGAAGCGGTCACATCCTCTCTTACGCTGGAAGGGCGAGAGTGATGATAGGGTCTTGTCTGGGTCAATGGATTTAAATATTAAAATGCGTGGTATAGTTTTTCTTGACGCCGACGTGGTACTGGTGTGACCAAGATGCTGATCTCTGCTAGGTGGATTGCGCGGAGAACGTGTAGGGCGGTATGCCTCTGCCGGTGTCGGGTTGGTGGTGCGACTTCCACTGGGTAAGTCGGTGTTCTGGTCCCCACGGGGTCCAGGATGGGTTTTTGTGTTGAACGAATCCATGTAGTATGCTTGGTTTCTGCTCCTCGGGCGCCCCACCACACAGGGGCCCTACGGGGGGGGACGCCTGGGCCCCGCGGACGGGAGGACGCCAGGCGCCCGAGGAGCTATACGGGGCAGACGGCGCCTTCGCCCGGCCGGGAGAGAGGGACTCACCACCCCGACCCGGATCCAGCGCCGTCCACCCCTTGACCCCAGCCGGCCGGGCCGGCAGACACTGGGAAAAATTCCCAGGTCCCCGGCCCGAGGCGACCGGCCACTTGGCCCGCGTGAGGCCCCACGGGCCCGCCCGCCCCTCCGGGATATCAGGACCAAAGAGGCGTGTTGGTCCCCCGTCACAACTAGCACCGTGCGACGGGGGACCTCAACCTCCAGGACTCCGTCAACCCCGGGGGACGGGCCGAGGGGGCGCGGCTACCCCGATAAAACTGAGCTGGAGGGCAGGACCGGGGAAGTTGTCCTGCCTGCTCATAGTAGGTATAGTTGGTGTTGTAGGGCCAGGTGAAGGATATGGATGTTGGGATAAGATGGGCGTTGGAATGGGAGCGTACGGATGGAAGGACGAGTGAGGCACTCCTAGTCTGACCCCTCGCCGGCTCACCGATGGACTGGGATTCTGGGTCCTAAGGGCACTCAATCCCCCCCCCCACCACGTAAAGGTGGTGCCTCGTCGGGGGGAACAAAAATATGAGCGAGGTGAATTCGCGGAAGGTGTTCCAGAAGTGAAACGAAAGCACACGTCAGCAGATAGTGCTCGAATATTGCAGACCATAACCAGTCTGATGATTCAACCCGATAATCTCTGTTGGCCAGCAGAAAAGATACATTCCACTGACGTATTTCCACAGATGTCTATGTGAGGCACGCACACCGAGTATCAGAGGCTTCACGACCACTTCGGCCGCAAGAGATCTATCTGTCAATCACGTTATACAATGGCCACCCTGACGATGCGTAAAGGAGCTACTTCCCAGCTAGTAGCGCCAGACCCTACGCATCTGCATGTGATGTCATTAAGAATATGCTAAACTGCCCTATGGTGGTGAAGCAACTGGAAAGTTCCCAGATAAATGGCCGTTCCAACCATAATTAGAGCTACACCAATGCTACAATGCTACTGATTGCATTACCCCGTGACCTCGGCGACACTTGTAATTCTTCATCAAGGTGACCTCTTAACTACCTACTATAAGTGTAAATCTGTCGCAGAGCACCACCGGCTCAGCATCTTGGCACGTCACACGTCAACTGACCCATCGGCCGAGATCATCTCCGCTGCATACCGGCCCACCCTCCCCATTCGGAGCGTGTTGCACAATCGGTGGACATTCCGAACTACTGCAGTACTATATTGGTTGCTTCAAGATGACGTCAATATCCACTTTGAAGGACATTCACGCAAAGTATGTCGCATGCTCTCGTAAGTATATTTCGCATGAAATGTACCCCGGCTAAAGTTGATGACTGGTGGACTGGTGAAGAAGCGCTCATAAACACAGCTGTGCTGAGGAAGTTTCCAGACACATATGTGCGCTACACCAGCAATTTGAATATGCATTCACCTCTAAGCGAATGTAAATTACAACCCAGTGTTTAAATTACAAAATTACAAGTGCTACGAAAAACGAGCATTAAAGGGAAACACCATGTCATTATGAAGCGTTTTCCACGTCGGTGTTATTTTCAACGCGTCATTGCTCGTGATATATCTACAATAGTTTTGTGCTAAGTGAACATTCGCAAAAAAAGACCCTTCCCTAACTTGGCAGTAGGGCGACGGCGCACCTTTGGGCGGGGGCCTCAGAGTGCTGCTGCAAAGTGACGAGACCAGCACAACTTTGTTTCATTAGGCTAATGGCTAAGACCACCAAATGTGGGGGTGTGAATCCCTCGAACCACACATTCCTCCGACTGTGCCTAAGAGCCATGGTATTTTATGATTGCTTGACGAAAAATAGCCGATGTGTCATTTACTTTAACAAAGATGTTGGTAACATTCCGGAAGACGATTTGTTCTGACGTTGTCTTGTAACGGTTAGCGGACAGTTACAGTCCCTCCGTCCGTGAACTCCCCGATAATTTCCCTGCGTGGTGACCCGCTCAGCAGCCGTGTGACGTCAGAGGTTGCCGCTGCACACATAAGGCCCGGCCGGCCGGATGCCACCACCAGTTGCCGTCTCGACGCCTCTGCGGTGGCCGTGAGAGTCGCACGGACATTGTGCAGCGACGAGTGAACCAGAAACGGCCGTGACAATGACAGGTGCCGTAGCCCGGCTATCGTGGCTCCTACTGACACTATGGGTCGTCTCGGCGTGGTCTCGACAGCAGAAGCGGCTCGCTGCGTCTCTCAACTTCGCCAGCAGAACCCAGGTCCGCCCGCCGCCTGAACACGAGCTAACCGACCTGTTGGGCTGTCGTACTGAGTGTCGGTTCACCAAGAAGACGGCGACACGCTTCAATGTCAGCTTCACAGACTCCACGTGTGACCATCCGGGTCGGCAGTGTGTCGGCGGCGGAGCGTGCCGACAACTCAGCCAAACCGTCTTCCTGGCCAACGGGAGCGAAGTTGAAATGAACACTGGCTGTGTGTGTGCGGTGACCCGACGGGGCGGGTCGCTAAGGATCACCACACACCGAGCCCAGGACGCCGGACGACGACGGCGTCGTTCCATCCACCGGCCACGCCACCGGTGATCTCTGTATCGTCAGTCACCAGCTGACCCAATGTGAGCCAGGCATCGACGACGATATCTGACCAGATACCGGTTTCCGCACCGCTGGATTGCTCAGGGCACGGCTGGCTAGAATGGTCGTGATCATCTAGTCTCGTGTCATGGAGCTCGTCTAAACAATACCGTGGGAGGTGGCAAATGCTTGGCGCACCTCCCCTCCCGGCTGTGATATGGGACAGACGGTCGCTCAGGACGATGCCCATTGCCACACGATCAAACGTTGCGTCCAACCAGTTGGGTGATCTGTCGCCAAGCGATCAATGGTTTTACAATGTACCTGTCGATGATGTTGGCAATATTTATCGCATGGCTTTACAATGGCTTTATGCAATGGCTTTACAATGTACATGCCAATGATCTCAGATATTTGCATGGCATATTTATTACTGAATGCATTGGCCCGTACAAGTCTACATATGGTTTCTTCGTGTCGTGCTCGATACTACTTCTGAAAAAGTACATTCAACTGCCAGGGAATGTATTCCGAGAAGTGAATATGCTACGTTTATGGAATTGCATGTCATATCTGAGGTTGCATTTGTCACGTGGACGGCTTGTATCGTCTTCAATGTTCTCGAATGATATGTTGTCATGGAATCCATCAGTGTTGTTGGTGCACCGAATTGAATACATTAACTTTGCACTGATTCGTTGTTTTGGCAGAAACTGGTACCTACCAATTAGTGCTGGCAACAGAGGTAACGCATCTGGCCTATTCCACTACAAATCGACAAGGGCATAACACCCAAAATATTTGAAAGTTGACTTGATGAAAACATTTGTGTGGGGTTATCTGATGCGCCGAATCCAGCTGTGTCAATTTTAGAAAAATCAGGTCAATGGTCAAGGAGTTATAGCCTCGGGAATTTTTTAGATGTCACGTAACAAGGGTATCTTTTGAGGTCTTTAACTCAATGAAGAACAATCTGAATTGTGTAAACGTATATATCGGTGAAGTCACCATGATCCACTGCATCTTTTGACTATTTCTAAATTTTCGTTTACGGGATAATTGCAATCGTGATGTCGTGACCTCTTTTACCTTTCGGGACCGTCACAATGCGATTTGAAAAAGTGCAGAAATGATGTTCGATACCTTATCTTTCGAAGCAAAAAAAAGAGAAGAAAAGATAGGGTTTTGCTACTAAAACTCTACATATCCGTCCAAAATTAGGCATGCATGGTTGCTTTTTCGCTAGTTTATCGTGGCCTGTTATAATATTTGTTTATAACAGTATATTACTGAAATACAAGCCTTTTGACGTTCGTGGCACGTGATAAGATGAGAATGTTAGTCATCTGATCTTGAGTGTTGTGTTGCACAAGTGTTCGAACTCGTTGTGAGGTCAAGGGTTAAACAAATGGCAGAAATGTCTCCGAATTGTGGTAGGTGGCCCATTCCACGACAAACCGACAAATTAAGGGGCCAAATTACTCTATACCTGGATGAAAATACTGATGTAGGGTTAGTTTGTCTCTATAATCCAGTTGTGCAATTTTGGCAAAGATCGGAGCAACGGTTGAGGAGTTATAGCATAGGACATTTTTAAGAGGTCACTTAAGTCTTTGGAGACTTGGAACTCAATGAAAAGTAAGACGAATTGCATGAAGATATATATCGCTGAACTTGTCATGATCACACTACATCTTGTATCAATTTCGAAATTTTTGATCACGCGTTTTTTGAAATCGTGAGCTTGTGGCCCAAGATAAAGTGGCCTGATTTGACCCATGCTGTCACAATGCTATTTTGGAAATTCGGAAGCGACGAAGAGTGATGTGTGAAATCCTAGATAGTCACTTGTAAGGAGAAAAGTAATAGAAATGCTTTGACCTCATGCAATGTATTTCTGCCTCAATGTCAGCATATAAAAAACGTACAATCATATTTCACCGACAACACTGAAGGGTTTTTATCACCGCCAATCACTGTAATATCAACCTTCTGGTGTTTAAAACCCCACATTCTGGAAATGAAGAGATGAACCTCATTGACTGAGTAATCGCATTCATCTTGAACTGCTTGAGAACAAATTTGGCGCGGACGCATCCATTGACACATGCTGCGCATGAAATGAATCGCATTGGATCATGAGCCGTGTACATCGGTGTAATAAAGTAAGGCAACAGAATTACACAATACAATGCAATACAAAAATGTGTTGCAGTACAGTATTAAAATACAATGCAATGTGATGATCTATAGATCTGCAGATCATCCCATACTTTGTCAAAAACCCAGTTCAGACTGATGATCTGTCACTGCGATAATATTAATCAACACAATCTGTATCAGCGCGCACACTAACACGTCTTGCTTCACCCAACTACCAGTAGCACACGCCCCGCATCGGTAAGCAGTTAATGAACTATTGCGGTGCTGTGGGTCACTGGTGCGAACTTGTGGTACCCCTGTGTTCCCTTCACCGTGATGGCTTTTCGAGAAGCTCTCGGTGAGGTGGGTCGTGACGCACATTGCCTCCTGCCTTGATACAAATATGAATTTGATGCAGCTGGGTAGCTTGTGCGACGGATACTCAAACATGTCCTCCGCTGTCAGTATCTGGTTGTTAAGCGGGCGCTTGAGGTTCTCTTGCGCCGCGGCACGCTTGGCTGTGTCCCCGATGCCGTCGTAAGCGCCCTTGCCATGAGATGTGCAAAAAGCCACTCACAGGATACCCCAAAATCTGTCTGATGGTGACACACATTGACGAAGTCATGCTTATCCGTACACTGCCGTCTGTGAAATAAATATGGCTTAGGTCAGGTACTTCGGTCCGAACTTCTGGACAAGCCGTTGCAGGAACGCATGCACCATGTTGGTGTTGTGCTTTGTGCCGTCAGAGACACAGCAGTAGCTCTGATGGCACGGTACCTCGTCCTCACGCCAGTACACTATAAACAGGTGCACGGTACGCTGGGACGAATTCCAGTGGAAGCATTGAGCTGCATCCTGCACCATAAATTAACAATTTTCAGCGAAATCGTACCAGACAATCACTTCGCCCTCCTCGAAAGCACTTCACATACGCCTTTGCGTAGGTGAAGCGCTCATCTTGTTTGTCAGCCACAAAGTGGTATCTGATCAGTTTCACGGTTTGCCGGCTCAATTTTCTTGTGCTTACCTCTTTGGTCTAGACTATTTCTGTGGGAACACAGCGATGGTTGCTCATCCACTATTTGTACCTAATCTCATTATACACGTCATTATCTGGGGCTAAGTCACATTCACTCTCTTCTCCTGATTTGTCCGAGAGGATAATCCTTAGAAAGTTCATCACCCCGTCTTCACCAGGGCAGTCCTCACAGTTGTGCATCATACAATCACGGTTTTCCTTGCCATATACAGCGCGATCGAGGAGGTTACGGTATTTGAGACCGGGAAGACCAAGAGCGGATATGAGCAGTTTTGAGTTTTGATGATAAGTGCACATGCACACCGAGTGCGTCCCATTGCTGCCTGCCAAGACGCAATGCTTCGGACGAAGGGCAGCAAAGGTTAAAAAAAACCGGTGCGAGGGTTGTAAGAGTTATGCTTGTATAGATCATATATCACACACAAATTTCCCAAAGCAAGCCTTTTCTGAACTTTACTTTTGGTTCCATCAACATGTCGCACCGTGACACGGTCGGTCTCACCGAGACACATCCGGCTGATGTGGTCCGACTCATAAAATATATTTGCTTTCACCTTGACTGCGTCCGACACACTCAGAAATTTTATCGCTTCACAGGTAGCATGTTCAGCGAGAGTGAGCAGTGAGCACTAGATACCCAAACACGGTACAACCCCTTGTGTGTGCCCTTCCTGATATTTCACTACATTCGTATATTTATATTTTGGCGATGTAATAAATGGTTATGCAAATGATTTCTCGGCTATCGGAATGTGATTGCTATATTCTGGATGCTTCTCTCTCCTTGTAATTCATGGTAAGGTATAACTGATAAATCATCTACTACCATAATTTTGAGACATTTCTGCCCTTGTTAGAACACTTGTGCAACACAACATTCAAGATCATATGACTAACATTATCATCCCATCACGTGTCTCGAACGTCAAAAGCGTTGTATTTCAGCAATATAACGTTCTAAATATATATGCATACCGGCCACGATAAAATAGCGCAAAAACAACCATACATGCCTAATTTTGAAGGGTTATGTAGAGTTTTAGTAGCAAAACTTTCTTCTTCTTTTTTTGCTTCGAAAGGTAAGACATTGAACTTGATTTCTGCATTTTTCAAATCGCATTGTGACTGTCCCGAAAGGTAAAATAGGTCACGTTACCTTAGGTCACGATGTCACGACTTCAATTATCACGTAAATGAAAATTTCGAAATAGCCAAAAGATACAGTGGGTAATTGTCAGCTCACCAATGTATACTTTTGCACAATTCAGATAGTTTTTCATTGAGTTAAAGACCCTAAAAACACATTTCAAGAATGCCCGAGGCTATAACACCTCGACCGGCGGGGAGCTCCTGACGTCCGCGGAATGCAGGCATCAGCCGACTGCAAGAGCAGGCACGAGAAGTGTTCAACTGACAAAGTGATGTCATCGTTGTCGTCTCCAAAGGACGCTTCCACTTCTATCTCGAACTTCTCCCAGTCCGCCTTCTTAAAATTCCACATCTGAGGTATCAAACCAAGCACAGACCGATCATCATATTCGAGAAGTACCGGAAAATTGTCACTTCCCTGATAATTGCCATGTACTGTCCTGGTAGAGCACTGCGACAAACGTGGGCTTGCGAGGCTAAGGTCAATCGCAGATGTAGCACTGATAGGTAAGGTATAACTGATAAATCATCTACTACCATAATTTTGAGACATTTCTGCCCTTGTTAGAACACTTGTGCAACACAACATTCAAGATCATATGACTAACATTATCATCCCATCACGTGTCTCGAACGTCAAAAGCGTTGTATTTCAGCAATATAACGTTCTAAATATATATGCATACCGGCCACGATAAATTAGCGCAAAAACAACCATACATGCCTAATTTTGAACGGATATGTAGAGTTTTAATAGCAAAACCTTGTTTTTATATACACAATATAGCAATCACAATATGTGATTGTTATATTGTGGATTTTCTCTTTCCTTGTAATTCATCGTAAGGTACAACTCATAAATCATGTACTACCACAATTTTGAGACATTTCTGCCATCTTGTAAGAACACTTGTGCAACACAACATTTAAGATCATATGACTAACATTATCATCCCATCACGTGTCTCGAACGTCAAAAGCGTTGTATTTCAGCAATATACCGTTATAAATATATATTCATACCGGCCACGATAAATTAGTGCAAAAACAACCATACATGCCTAATTTTGAACGGATATGTAGAGTTTTAGTAGCAAAACCATGTTTTTTTTTTGCTTCGAAAGGTAAGACATTCAACTTGTTTTCTGCATTTTTTAAAATCGCATTGTGACTGTCCCGAAAGGTAAAATAGGTCACGCTACCTTAGGTCACGATGTCATGACTTCAATTATCCCGTAAATGAAAATTTCGACATAGCCAAAAGATACAGTAGGTTATTGTAACCTCACCAATGTACACTTTTGCACAATTTAGATTGTTCTTCATTGAGTTAAAGACCCTAAAAACACCCTTGTCAGGCGACATCTCAAAAATGCCCGAGGCTATAACACCTTGACCGTTGACCTAAACTTTGTACAAATGGCACAGCTGGATTCGGCGCATCAGATAACCCCACACAAATATTTTCATCGAAATATAAAATATTGGGTGTTATTTTGGACCCTTCGCGTGTCGATTTCACGTGGAATGGGCCACGTTGAAGAAATTGTAATATTCGATACTTCTGTGGCTCGCAACCAAGATAATCTGCTATGTTCAACTCGACAACAATCTTGATAAATGAGCACTTGATAGCATTAGTAGCTTCGATGACTTCGAATAGTCACCTTACTCCGGATAATTAACTGAGAAGACTGAGGTGCATGGAACATATCCACGGCTTCTCTAAATGGTGCAGTCGTGTATGGTTCATACGTGCTGTGTCCACTACATATATCAAGGCCGAACGGGTCAATGCAACAGGAACTGCTCCACGATTTCAAACTTGTTCTGCCAGTATCTGGAAGGAAACCGTTCATCGCCAGCGGTGCAAAACGGTCCGACAATAATCGACCAAAAGAACAGCTTTTAAATCATCGTTAATGTTGCTTTACATATTTATATGTGATCGTGTTATAGTGGACACTAGCATTGTTCTTACAAAAGGTTTGTACCTCATACGGCCGAGGCCTAAGAATATTGGTTGCATGTGTATCATCACCATGGCAATACTTGTCGAAGACATCCTGCGACCGGCATAGGCGTACTTTCAAATAGCAAACAGTTTTGGGAAACTCCTGCTGCGCGACTGTTTGAATTGAAGATTGAATTGTCCTGATTGAAAATAGAGGATAGTATTTTGAAGCATTAATATTGGAGAAAATCATCTCTTCAGCATTTAAATCGGAGACGATTTTTTTGCAGCTTCAACCGGATACCATGCTCTTCAATATATTGCTTCCATGGGCGACGCTCCCTAAATAACCAACACACAATGGGCGTCGCCCCCCTAAATAACCAACACACCATGGGCGTCGCCCCCTAAATAACCAACATACCAGGTGCGTCGCCAAACATTTTGATTACAGGCTACAAGAGTGTTTTGGGTCGCGTTCTCCATGCGACGGCATAGGCGTACTTCCAAATAGCACACAGCTCCGGGAGATTCCTGCCGTGTACCTCATCGTGGCAATGTGCATGGTTGCTTCCGAGAACATGCACACTGCTTGGTTGGGGGGTCACGATCTGCATACCATTTGGGCACGCAACTATTGACAAGCTACGATATCGGTGACGTGTCCGATGTACAAGTGCAAGTCAAATGTACAAGAACAACATCACTTCCAACTTGAAGCATTGCTGTTTCCCAAGCTGCATGCATAGATCGTAGGGTGGATTCAAAACAACGTAAGCATGCTAATAAAATTCAAATTCTCATTAATAGTGTTTTTCCTGGAGTAGGCATTTCGTCAGTTTTCACTTTGATGCCAAGTGGACAATGGGCACCACCACTACAGGTGCAATATTTATATATATATATCGATATATATATATATATATATATATATATATATATATATATATATATATATATATATATATATATATATATATATATATACATAAATATATATGTACATTCGGTAACACATTAAGGCCAAACACAGGCCCTCAAACATTTCATATGTAAAGGACATCACATACCACAAGTACTTAAAGTCGAACTTAACATCCACCCACTATGTGAAACGTATTGACAATTGATGACCCATCACTCCACCTTGTGTTCGTCTGCCGGGCGATATCACACGTAGCTGCTTCCATACGACTCGACCCGCTTTTGGGTGGCAGCCACGTCGGAGTCGCAATTTCGGATAGACGCGTCTCCGAAGCCATTCTCAGCAGACACACATGACCAGGATATGTTCGACAAGCGTTGCGGTGGCGATAATACACACATATACCCAAGCTTCTCGAGCTTCGGTAGGGTGGGGGAGTAAGACCATCGAAACAATGATGTTAGTGCCCATTATGACGTAATCACATTATAGCAAGATGCAAAGCAGAGTTAGAGATGATAAAAATGCTGTCTTTTTGTCGATTATTGACGGAGCGTTTCGCAACAGATGTCACGAGCGGAAAACAGCTTCCTTCCATATACTGGCAGAACAAGTCCGAACGCGTGGAACGGGTGCTGTTACAGTGACCCTTGCGGCCTTGCACTATGCACTGGACGCATCACATAGTAACCATACAGGGAAGCACTACTGAGGGAGGCCATGTACATATTTCATGCGGTTTTTCCTTCTTTCTGATGGTTTAGTTGGTTGATCGCAGAATACATACGATGGAAGTTACAGAAGTGATACGCCCTCACAGTTGCCTCAGACGAGATGGGGGTGTGGAGAACAGGGCAATGGGGACAACGTTTGCTGGTGCAACGTGAACTTCCGCCAGTTCCCGGTGCGTGTGTATAACTGATAGACGGCGCAATGCTAGTTTCTGCGCCGAATTTTGGAGCGGACGACAGTGCAGCCCCAGGTGTGGCCGCATTTGTCCATACCTTATCCATCAGTCGGATCGCACCATCGGCCCGGCATCAGCTTCTTCACAGCTCAGTCCTTCGCCTGTTGCCCTACTTCCAGATTCCCATCAACGGTCTAACTATATTATCGTATTGCCACCAGAGCAAATGACTGCAAAACCCCGTCGTCGCCGAGTCAACAGCTCGACTCTGCTACAGTCAGCTCCTGGCCGTCACAACAATCGACCGAGGCGTCAATGACCCATACTGAGGCGTCAGTGACCCAGACCGAGGCGTCAGTGACCCAGACTGAGGCGTCGGTGACCCAGACTGAGGCGTCAGTGACCCAGACTGAGGCGTCAGTGACCCAGGCTGAGGCGTCAGTGACCCAGACTGTGGCGTCAGTGACGTCAGTCGACCTGTAGCTGATCAGAACCAACTCGGAAACGACAGACAGACTCCGCCGGCCGCCATCCTGTGGAGGTCCACCAGACGGAGCCGCCCTGGCATCACGTGACTCGCGGTACAGACCTACCAGGCGTGTCACTGGCACCCGAGAAGCAATGACACTTGTATTGATGAACAGCGTCCGTGTCCATTAATTCTGAAATATTCTGATAATTCTAAAATTGAAATAAATAAATCATATTCTACAAATATACAATGAACCTTAAATAATACCGGTTTCAAATATAATTAGTATGGTAATAAGTGCATATCACTCCACTACAATTTGTAATTGTTCTGGTAAAATTCGGCAGTGTTGAAGCAGACACTGATCTGACCTTTGACCCAGCAATGACCTGTCTGTCACCCCCGGCACTGACCGACTGTCCACCCAACACTGACCTGACTGTCCATCCGTCGACCGACGGATGACTGACCGACTGTCCATCGGCACTGACCTGACTGCCGCCCCGGCACTGACCGACTATCCGCCCGCCACTGACCTGACTGTCGCCTCCGGCACTGACCTGACTGTCGCCCCCGGCCCTGACCGACTATCCACCCGGCACTGACCTGACTGTCGCCCCCGGCACTGACCGACCATCCACCCGGCACTGACAGACTATCCGCCTGGCACTGACCTGACTGTCGCCCCCGGCACTGACCGACCATGCACCCGGCACTGACCTGACTGTCGCCCCCGGCACTGACCGACTATCTGCCCGGCACTGACCCGACTGTCGCCCCCGGCACTGACCGACTATCCGCCCGGCACTGACCTGACTGTCGCCCCCGGCACTGACCGACTATCTGCCCGGCACTGACCCGACTGTCGCCCCCGGCACTGACCGACTATCCGCCCGACACTGACCTGACTGTCGCCCCGGCACTGAACGACCATCCACCCGGCACTGCCCGACTATCCGCCCGGCACTGACCTGACTGTCGCCCCCAGCAATGACCGACCATCCACCCGGCACTGACCTGACTGTAGCCCCCGGCACTGACCTGACTGTCGCCCCCGGCACTGACCTGACTGTCGCCCCCGGCACTGACCGAATGTCCACTGACCCGATTGCTGACCCGAATATGAGCCTGGGACTGACCGGACTGGGAGGCTGCTGGCGCCTAATGACCACCAGCCTCTGCTTCAGCTCGGCCACGTCATTCCGCAGGAGCTGCCACTCGGGGTCCTCCGACACAGCAGACGCGCACGACTCGAGATCCGACACAGCAGACGCGCACGACTCCAGCTCCGACAGCCGGTCCGAAATATTGGCCACCTGAAACAGCCATGCACCTTTTGTCAATCGTCATCCTTTGAACGTGAACTCGCCAGCACTTGACGAATTCGGATTTTCTATCCGCGTGAACATTCGCACCAAGAGACAAAACAAGTTGTGAAGTACCGCATGCGTATTCGAGCATAGGAGGTTCTGGAGCAATGAGCCATCATTTTCGCAGCTTCACACTAGCTTCACACTAGTTAGGTAGGGCTTTAGGGCGCTTCGACCAGAATATATAATTAGTTAGTTATTGTGGTTTAAGGGCGCGTCGACCATTTCGTTGATCATATTGCGCCCATATGTATTTAAATCCTGCTATGTTATCAATTCATCCTCAGAAGTCAGTAGTAAGTGTGTAAATAGCCTCGAATCCTATTTCTGATATAAAATGAACGAGATTACCATTGCGTACGATTGGGGAGTCATCATCAAGCATGCCTGGATATATCAGCGACCTGGCTGCAGTCCTAAAGTGTCGCATGCACTCCCCACCGTAGCCTCCACACGAGTACAAAACATGGCGTACCGTCAAACGTGCGCGACATGGAGGGCACAGCGGTGGCTCGTTTCCGCATAAAAGGTAGCAGTGGGCACTGGCGGATCTAGCCCACCGGTTTGGGGAGGAGGGGGGGGCGGGCAACTTTCGATTTTCGGCGTCAGGCCCCCCCCTTCCCCCTCCTCCCAGTGGCGTACTTCGGAATTGCATCAGGAGAGGTCGAAGAGATTTGGAGGGTGCCCATTCTCCCACTATTTTTGGTTAAAAGCATCGGATTTCTACCACTATTTGTCAAATGGACCCATTTTTTACAATAATAATTAATGACAACATAATGTCCTGTGTAGGGGCCCCAGCCTACCTCCACCGCTTCTAAGTTACGGCATTTTTGTTCTTGTTTACCAAAACGTTCACGTTCACGTTCAACGTCTTGTACCACGTCAACGTTCGTGCACGTGTACACACTGGCAGATCCGATTTTGTCAACTCTTGCTGTAAGCAGAACTTGAGCAGCATAGAACCCTCGATGTGTGTCAGAATGTACTATGCTACCATATTGGCTTCCAAACAATTATTTAAAAAAACTACCTTTAAAATTGGAGATTCTTTCATTCAGACGAAATTTTTTAACCTCGGCAACGGTTACTGCATTTTCATTCAGTTTACTTCTGTTGGTTTCGGGGGGCCAAAGACACTATGGCCCCCCTTTTAAGCGCTTCGGGGGGCCATGGCCGGAATTGCCCCTCCCTGGATCCGCTAGTGAATGTAGCCTGTCTCTTTATCTTAGCAACACCAACACCAACATACGAAACATGCTGCTCAACTGGGCTCAACTGGTCACTTGCACAAAACATCCTGTTCAAATTCCGCTTTCGAAATCTGGCTCACTGGGTCCGCTTGCCCGTTACTGGCTAAACAAACTTCATAAACCTATCTGACGAAGGAATAATGAAACTGCTGATTTCGTCACCTCTTGCTGTAAGCAGAACTTCAACAGCATAGAACCCTCGATGTGTCAGAATCTACTATGCTACCATATTGGGCTTCCAAACAATCATAATAAAATACCTTTAAAATTGGAGATTATTTCACCCGGAAAGCTATTTTTTTTTACCTCAGCAAAGGTTACTGCATTTTAATTTAGTTTACTTTATTGGTTTGGGGGGGGCATGGCCGGAATGCCCCGCCCCCTGGATCCGCCAGTGGCAGTGGGTAGCTTTAGGTCAACGTCACCAAAAAGGCACAAAACCATGCTTTAGGCTTTTTGCCACGCTCATGCTCCGGAACTACTGAATACAATTCCATGAAACCTTCGCCCATTGACGTAACGTGGTCAATATAGTGGGACTTTTGAATATGGTGACCTTGGCTTTAGGTCAAGGTCACCAAAATATACCAACTTGTTTTGAAGGCTATTTTTCACACCCATACTCCGAAAGTACTGAACCGAACTCGATGTAGCATTCACCAATGGACGTGACGTGGTCGATATACTTCGGGATTTTCAATATGGTGACCTTCGCCTCAGATCAGGGTCATAAAAATGCATAAACTCTTTTTAAGGGATGTTGCGTCGCCCATCCAATCTCACAAAGAACCATTAAACAATGCTTAAGCAGCTTTGTGCATTTTTGATGACCTTAAGCAGAAACCAACGTCACCATATTCAAAAGTCCCAAGTATATCAATCTCGTCACGTCGATTGCTGAAGGTATCGTTCAATGCGGTTGAGTACTTTCTAAGCATGGGCGCCACGACAGCCCTTAAAAAGAGATTCAAACATTTTTTGATGATCTTGACTCAGGCCAAGGTCACCATATTGAAGTCACAAGCATATCGACCACGTCACGTCGATTTACGAAGGTTTCACGAACTTCGGTTCAGTATTTTCGGGGATGGGCGGAACAACCCTTAAAAGAGGTTATGCATTTTTGATGTCCTTGACCTGAGTCCAAGGTCACCATATTAAAAATCCACAAGTATATCGACCACGTCAAGTCGATTGTTGAAGGCTTCATGAAATTCGGTTCAGTACTTTCGGAGGATGGCCGGCGCAACAACCCTTAAAAAGAGTTTGATGAATTTTTGATGACCTTGAGCTAAAGCCTATTTAAAAGTACACAATATTTAAAAGTCCCGAGTATATCGGCCATTCCACGTCGATTGGTGAATTTTCATAAAATTCGGTTCGGTACTTTCGGTGTATGGACGTGGGAAATAGCCTTTAAAACAATGGTGTATTTTGGTTACCTTGATCTAAAGCCAAGGTCACCATATTCAAAAGTCCCACGTATATCGACCACGTCACGTCGATTGGCGAAGGTTTCATGAAATTTTGTTCAGCAGTTTCGGAGCATGGGGGTGTCAAAAAGTCATTGAAATGGTTTCATGCTTTCTTGATGATTTTGACCTAAACCCAAGGTCACCATATTCAAAAGTCCGAAGTATATCGATCATGGCACGTCGATTGGTGAAGGTTTCATGGAATTCGGTGAAATTCGAATATTGCAGACCATAATCAGTCTGATGATTCAGCCCGATAATCTCTGTTGGCCAGCAGAAAAGATACATTCCACTGACGTATTTCCACATATGTCCACGTGAGGCACGCACACCGAGAATCAGAGGCTCCACAACCACTTCGGCCGCAAGAGATATATCTGACAATCACGTTATACAATGGCCACCCTGACCATGTGTAAAGGAGCTATTTCCCAGCTAGTAGCGCCAGACCCTACGCATCTGCATGTGATGTCATTAAGAATATGCTAAACTGCTCTATGGTGGTTAAGCAACTGGGAAGTTCCCAGACAAATGGCCGTTCCAACCATAATTGGAGCTACACAAATGCTCCTGTTGAATTACCCCGTGACCTCGGCGACACTTGTAATTCTTCATCAAGGTGACCTCTTAACTACCTACTATAAGTGTAAATCTGTCGCAGAGCACCACCGGCTCAGCACCTTGGCACGTCACACATCAACTGACTCATCGGCCGAGATCATCTCCACTGCATACCGGCCCACCCTCCCCATTCGGAGCGTGTTGCACAATCGGTGGACATTCCGAGCTACTGCAGTACCATATTGGTTGCTTCAAGATGACGTCAATATACACTTTGAATGACATTCACGCAAAGTATGTCGCCTGCTCTCGTAAGCATATTTCGCATGAAATGTACCCCGGCTAAAGTTGATGGCTGGTGGACTGGTGAAAAAGCGCTCATAAACACAGCTGTGCTGAGGAAGTTTCCAGACACGTATGTGCTCTACACCAGCAATTTTCATGTGCATTCACCTCTAAGCGAATGTAACTTACACCCCAGTGTTTAAATTACAAAATTACAAGTGCTACGAAAAACGAGCATTAAAGGGGACCGCCATGTCATTATCAAGCGGTTTGCACGTCGGTGTTATTTTCAACGCATCATTGCTCGTGATATATCTACAATAGTTTTGTGCTAAGTGAACAGTCGCAAAAAAGACCCTTCCCTAACTTGGCAGTACGGCGACGGCGCACCTTTGGGCGGGGGCCTCAGAGTGCTGCTGCAAAGTGACGAGACCAGCACAACTTTGCTTAATTAGGCTAACGGCTAAGACGACCAAATGTGGGGGTGTGAATACCTCGAACCACACATTCCTCCGACTGTGCCTAAGAGCCATGGTAGTTTATGATTGCCTGACGAAAAAAAAGCCGATGTGTCATTTACTTTGACAAAGATGTTGGTAACATTCCGGAAGACGATTTGTCCTGACGTTGTCTCTCCGTCCGTGAACTCCCCGGTAATTTCCCTGCGTGGTGACCCGCTCAGCAGACGTGTGACGTCAGAGCCTGCCGCTGCACACATAAGCTCCGGCCGGCCGGATGCCACCACCAGTTGCCGTCTCGACGCCTCCGCGGTGGCCGTGAGAGTCGCACGGACATTGTGCAGCGACGAGTGAACCAGAAACGGCCGTGACAATGACAGGTGCCGTAGCCCGGCTGTCGTGGCTCCTGCTGACACTATCGGTCGTCTCGGCGTGCTCTCGACACCAGAAGCGGCTCGCTGCGTCTCTCAGCTCCGGCAGCAGAACATCGACCCATGTCAGCCCTCCGCCTGAGCACGAGCTGCCCGACCTGGTGGGCTGTCGTACTGTGTGTCGGTTCACCGAGAAGACGGTGACACACTGGAATGTCAGCCTGACACACTCCACGTGTGACCAGCCGGGTCGGCAGTGTGTCGGCGGCGGAGTGTGCCGACAACTCAGCCAAACCGTCTTCCTGGCCGACGAGCGCCAAGTTGACCTTAACACTGGCTGTGTGTGTGCGGTAACCCGACGGGGCGGGTCGCTAAAGATCAGCACACACCGAGCCCAGGACGCCGGACGACGACGGCGTCGTTCCATCCACCGGCCACGCCACCGGTGATCTCTGTATCGTCAGTCACCAGCTGACCCAATGTGAGCCAGGCATCGACGTCGATCTCTGATCAGATACCGGTCTCCGCACCGCTGGATTGCTCAGGGCACGGCTGGCTAGAATGGTCCTGATCATCTAGTCTCGTGTCATGGAGCTCGTCTAAACAATACCGTTGGAGGTGGCAAATGCTTGGCGCACCTCCCGGCTGTGATATGGGACAGACGGTCGCTCAGGACGATGCCCATTGCCACACGATCAAACGTTGCGAACAACCAGTTGGGTGACCTGTCGCCAAGCGATCAATGGCTTTACAATGTACCTGTCAATGATCTTAGCGATTTGTATCGCATATTTATTACTGAGTGCATTGGCTCATGTGGTGCCAAGTCTACGTATGCCTTCTTTGTGTCGTGCTCGATAATAATAATCAAAAGGTACATTCAACTGTCAGGGAATGTATTCCGAGAAGTGAATATGCTCCGTATATGGAATATCATGTCATACTTGAGGTTGCTTTTGTCCCGTGGACGCTTGTGTTGTATTTTCACTGTTCTCAAATGATACGCTGTCATGGCAATCCACCAGTATTGTTGGTGCACCGAATTGAATACATTAACTTTGCATTGATACGCTGTTTTGGCAGAAACTGGTACTTACGCAGCATTTAGTGCTGGTAACCGAGGTAACTTATGTTGAAGAAATTGCAATATCCGATGTTTCCGTGGCTCGTAATAAGGATAATCTGCTATGCTCAAGTCGATGACAATCGTGATAAAGGAGGACATGATAGCATTCGTAGCTTCAATGACTTCGAACAGTCACCTTACTCAGTATAATTAACTCAGAAGACAGAGGTCCATGAAACATATCCACGACTTCTCTAAGTGATGCATCTGTGCATGGATACTATGTGCTGCGTGAACTACATAGTGCAAGGCCACAAGGGTCGCAGCAACTGCTCGACGAGTTCAGACTTGTTCTGCCAGTATCTGGAAGGAAGCCGTCCACGCCAGTGACATCTGTTGCAAAACGCTCCGATAGTAATCGACAAAAAGAGCAGCATTTCGGCCATTGTTAACGTTGCTTTGCATAGCTCTAGAATGTGAGCATGTTATAATGGACACTAGGAGTACTTCATATCATATTTGCAGCTCTCCCGGCTGCAGGCTGAAGAGGGCTGGGTATGTGTGTAATGTCCAAACTAGCAGTAGGTAGCAGTAGGTCCAAACTAGACTATGAGTTTAAATTGAGCATCACACGTTCCAAACCAACACATTTATTGAGGACGACGAGATATTTTCTAATTATAACCGAGACTCAGAAAGTGGGTACGAGGGATAACTTTCTGGCGTGCTCCATTCGAAAAACCATCCTTTCTACATGGACCAAGTGAACTATCCGGAGTAAAGTGACTATTGAACGTCAGCGAAGCTACAATAAACGCTGCCATTATCGTCCTCCATCAAGACTGTCGCCATCTTGAGCAAAGTATGCTAAGCTGAACACAAGACGGAGGCATCGGATAATACACGTTCAAGGTACATTAACTCAGTTACCATCAGTAAAAGCTGGTTAAGTGCCACCCTTTGCAAGAACATCATTTCAATGCAAAGGTAACGTACTTGGTCGAGCATGCCAACAAACGGATAGCATGCTAATGCAAGACAGAATATCATCAGAGACCAGTGAAACCATCACCCGTGCCGTCCACGTGAAAATGCAACCTCAAGTGTAACATATCATATACATCCACCAACCTAGCATGTTCACACATCACAATGACAGTGGAATGCATTTTCTAAGCATTATTATGATGCGCAACAGACATACATTACAGGCAGACGTGGCACTACATGGATAGTAAGGCGCATGGCAGTGCGCATGCGATAAATATTGTCGACATCATCGACAGGTACATTGTAAAGCCATTGATCGCTTGGCGACAGATCACCCAACTGGTTGAACGCAACGTTTGATCGTGTGGCAATGGGCATCGTCCTAAGCGACCGTCTGTCCCATATCACAGCCGGGAGGTGCGCCAAGCATTTGCCACCTCCTACGGTATTGTTTAGACGAGCTCCATGACACGAGACTAGATGATCACGACCATTCTAGCCAGCCGTGCCCTGAGCAATCCAGCGGTGCGGAGACCGGTATCTGGTCAGAGATCGGCGTCGATGCCTGGCTCACATTGGGCCAGCTGGTGACTGACGATGCAGAGATCACCGGTGGGGTGGCCGGTGGATGGAACGACGCCGTCGTCGTCCGCCGTCCTGGGCTCGGTGTGTGGTGATCCTTAGCGACCCGCCCCGTCGGGTCACCGCACACACACAGCCAGTGTTCAGGTCAACTTGGCGCTCGTCGGCCAGGAAGACGGTTTGGCTGAGTTGTCGGCACACTCCGCCGCCGACACACTGCCGACCCGGCTGGTCACACGTGGAGTGTGTCAGGCTGACATTCCAGTGCGTCACCGTCTTCTCGGTGAACCGACACACAGTACGACAGCCCAACAGGTCGGGCAGCTCGTGTTCAGGCGGAGGGCTGACATGGGTCGGTGTCCTGCTGCCGGAGCTGAGAGACGCAGCGAGCCGCTTCTGCTGTCGAGAGCACGCCGAGACGACCGATAGTGTCAGCAGGAGTCACAACAGCCGGGCTACGGCACCTGTCATTGCCACGGCCGTTTCTGGTTCACTCGTCGCTGCACAATGTCCGTGCGACTCTCACGGCCACCGCAGAGGCGTCGAGACGGCAACTGGTGGTGGCAGCCGGCCGGCCGGAGCTTAAGTGTGCAGCGGTAGGCTCTGACGTCACACGGCTGCTGGTAGGAGGGCGGCACACAGGATAATTCGCAGCGAGTCGTGAAATATACGGATGTATTCCTTTGCGGTCTAGCGTCGAATCGGTTCGTCGCGATTCCATGATACGAAGTGGATGAAGATCCGTCAATATTATCGGAACCGAACAGCGAGCGTTCATGAATGTATTGTTCACGCCACTCTATGCGCTGGCTTGAAAGCTTCTTAGCATGGTTGGAGGTCAGGGCTGCCCTGGCTTTTTTGAACGAGTTCATATTTCCCGAGGTGCGGTGCCTGTCAAACTCTCGGAAAGCACGTCGACGGGCACGAATATCCTCTAGACCGTGGTCTGTCCACCACGGCACAGATTCGTGTCGAGGCTTGCCAGAGGCATACCAAATACACCCTGGAACACACTTTAAAAGTGGCGAGGTAAAATCCTCTACCGACACTGCAAATCCGTTGCCGTTTGCATCAAAGAAGCCCGGTCGAAAATTGAACTAATCCAATCGTTCTTAAATTCCACTGCTGGGGCACTGTTTCATGGGTAAACTGAAGCCATATCTGACAATGATGTGGTGAATCTCTCCAGGCTCTGGGTGAACGGACCAATCGACAAAGTGCACCAGGTGCACACTGGTCACACTGATGTTCAGCGCGAAAATACCTCCCGACGGGAATGTTAAGTGAGTGCGCATATTAAGAATGCACTGAGACTTCTCTAGAGCTCGGGCGCTAGAATCGCCACCACACAAGCATGTGTGTGAACCACAAAATGCGAATACCTGAAGGGATATATATATATATATATATATATATATATATATATATATATATATATATATATATATATATATATATACCTCGTTAGAGACGAAGCCAGGCATGTTGCCACGTGGCAGCTTGAAGGCATGGCGTGTCCTGGAGAGGCGGCCAGGGCTATTTCAGCCTGGCGTTTGGGGAAGCGGTGAACAGGATGGCCCAAAATATGTAGGAAAATTGTCTGTTTTGTTTTCGGTCGGGCCAATGCAGTTTGATACCTCCCGCAGTAAACAATCAGATGTGCATCAGTGCGAAAAAGTAGTCGACGTGCTAATCATCCCAAGCATTCCTAACACGAACAGCCATCGGGAGTACATCGTACTAACCCTGGTCATCAGCTCGTAATGGCTGAATCACCGGAGCAGAGAGCAGGTAAACAAAAATATATGCGAGGTGAAGTCGCGGAAGGTGTTCCAGAAGTGAAACGAAAGCACACGTCAGCAGATAGTGCTCGAATATTGTAGACCATAACCAGTCTGAGGATTCAACCCGATAATCTCTGTTCGCCAGCAGAAAAGATACATTCCACTGACGTATTTCCACAGATGTCTATGTGAGGCACGCACACAGAGTATCAGAGGCTTCACGACCACTTCGGCCGCAAGAGATCTATCTGTCAATCACGTTATACAATGGCCACCCTGACCATGCGTAAAGGAGCTACTTCCCAGCTAGTAGCGCCAGACCCTACGCATCTGCATGTGATGTCATTAAGAATATGCTAAACTGCCCTATGGTGGTGAAGCAACTGGAAAGTCCCAGATAAATGGCCGTTCCAACTATAATTAGAGCTACACCAATGCTACAATGCTACTGATTGCATTACCCCGTGACCTCGGCGACACTTGTAATTCTTCATCAAGGTGACCTCTTAACTACCTACTATAAGTGTAAATCTGTCGCAGAGCACCACCGGCTCAGCATCTTGGCACGTCACACGTCAACTGACTCATCGGCCGAGATCATCTCCGCTGCATACCGGCCCACCCTCCCCATTCGGAGCGTGTTGCACACTCGGTGGACATTCCGAACTACTGCAGTACTATATTGGTTGCTTCAAGATGACGTCAATATCCACTTTGAAGGACATTCACGCAAAGTATGTCGCATGCTCTCGTAAGTATATTTCGCATGAAATGTACCCCGGCTAAAGTTGATGACTGGTGGACTGGTGAAGAAGCGCTCATAAACACAGCTGTGCTGAGGAAGTTTCCAGACACATATGTGCGCTACACCAGCAATTTGAATGTGCATTCACCTCTAAGCGAATGTAAATTACAACCCAGTGTTTAAATTACAAAATTACAAGTGCTACGAAAAAACGAGCATTAAAGGGAAACACCATGTCATTATGAAGCGTTTTCCACGTCGGTGTTATTTTCAACGCGTCATTGCTCGTGATATATCTACAATAGTTTTGTGCTAAGTGAACATTCGCAAACAAGACCGTTCCCAACTTGGCAGTACGGCGACGGCGCACCTTTGGGCGGGGCCTCAGAGTACTGCTGTAAAGTGACCAGACCAGCACAATTTTGTTTCATTAGGCTAATGGCTAAGACCACCAAATGTGGGGGTGTGAATCCCTCGAACCACACATTCCTCCGACTGTGCCTAAGAGCCATGGTATTTTATGATTGCTTGACGAAAAATAGCCGATGTGTCATTTACTTTAACAAAGATGTTGGTAACATTCCGGAAGACGATTTGTTCTGACGTTGTCTTGTAACGGTTAGCGGACAGTTACAGTCCCTCCGTCCGTGAACTCCCCGATAATTTCCCTGCGTGGTGACCCGCTCAGCAGCCGTGTGACGTCAGAGGTTGCCGCTGCACACATAAGCCCCGGCCGGCCGGATGCCACCACCAGTTGCCGTCTCGACGCCTCTGCGGTGGCCGTGAGAGTCGCACGGACATTGTGCAGCGACGAGTGAACCAGAAACGGCCGTGACAATGACAGGTGCCGTAGCCCGGCTGTCGTGGTTTCTGCTGACACTATCGGTCGTATCGGCGTGCTCTCGACACCAGAAGCGGCTCGCTGCGTCTCTCAACTTGGGCAGCAGAACCCAGGTCCGCCCTCCGCCTGAAGACGAGCTAACCGACCTGGTGGGCTGTCGTACTGAGTGTCGGTTCACCAAGAAGACGGTGACACGCTTCAATGTCAGCCTGACACACTCCACGTGTGACCAGCCGGGTCGGCAGTGTGTCGGCGGCGGAGTGTGCCGACAACTCAGCCAAACCGTCTTCCTGGACAACGGGAGCGAAGTTGCCCTTAACACTGGCTGTGTGTGTGCGGTGACCCGACGGGGCGGGTCGCTAAGGATCACCACACACAGAGCCCAGGACGCCGGACGACGACGGCGTCGTTCCATCCACCGGCCACGCCACCGGTGATCTCTGTATCGTCAGTCACCAGCTGACCCAATGTGAGCCAGGCATCGACGCCGATCTCTGACCAGATACCGGTCTCCACACCGCTGGATTGCTCAGGGCACGGCTGGCTAGAATGGTCGTGATCATCTAGTCTCGTGTCATGGAGCTCGTCTAAACAATACCGTAGGAGGTGGCAAATGCTTGGCGCACCTCCCGGCTGTGATATGGGACAGACGGTCGCTCAGGACGATGCCCATTGCCACACGATCAAACGTTGCGTACAACCAGTTGGGTGATCCGTCGCCAAGCGATCAATGGCTTTACAATGTACCTGTCGATGATCTTAGCGATTTGTATCGCATATTTATTACTGAATGCATTGGCTCGTACAAGTCTACGTATGCTTTCTTTGCGTCGTGCTCGATACTACTTCTGAAAAAGTACATTCAACTGCCAGGGAATGTATTCCGAGAAGTGAATATGCTACGTTTATGGAATTGCATGTCATATCTGAGGTTGCATTTGTCACGTCGACGGCTTGTATTGTGTCTTCAATGTTCTCGAATGATATGTTGTCATGGCAATACATCAGTGTTGTTGGTGCACCGAATTGAATACATTAACTTTCACTGATTCGTTGTTTTGGCAGAAACTGGTACCTACCAATTAGTGCTGGCAACAGAGGTAACGCATTTGGCCTATTCCACAACAAATCGACAAGGGCATAACACCCAAAATATTTGAAATTTGATGTGATTAAAAATTTGTGTGGGGTTATCTGATGCGCCGAATCTAGCTGTGTCAATTTTAGAAAGATCAGGTCAATGGTCAAGGAGTTATAGCCCGGGGCATTTTTCAGATGTCACGTAACAAGGGTGTCTTTTGAGGTCTTTAATTCAATGAAGAACAATCCGAATTGTGTAAACGTATATATCGGTGAAGTAACCATGATCCACTGCATCCTTTGACTATTTCTAAACCTTCGTTTACGGGATAATTGCAATCGTGATGTCGTGTCCTATTTTACCTTTCGGGACCGTCACAATTGCGATTTTAAAAAGTGCAGAAATGAAGTTCGATGTCTTATCTTTCGAAGCAAAAAAAAAGAAAACAAAAAGATAGGGGTTTGCTACTAAAACACTACATATCCTTCCAGAAGTAGGTATGCATGGTTGCTTTTTCGCTAGTTTATCGTGGCCTGTCATACTATTTGTTTAAAACAGTACATTACTGAAATACAAGCCTTTTGACGTTCGTGGCACATGATGGGATGAGAATGTTAGTCATCTGATCTTAAGTGTTGTGCTGCACAAGTGTTCGAACTCGTTGTGAGGTCCACGGTTAAACAAATGGCAGAAATGTCTCCGAATTGTGGTAGGTGGCCCATTCCACGACAAACCGACATATTAACACGCGCCCTGGAGGGCCTCTGAGAATTACGCGCACTGGAGGGGGGGGGGGGCGGATTCCGCCCCCCCTAAGATCTCGGCTCCTAGTAAAGCTGGAGGAACGAAATTCGCAGGGTGGATGGGCACGGTAGTGAACTCTATTGTGTGCAATTTTCGTGACCTTAGGTCAATATCTTCAAGGTCAAATGAGGTCAGATTTGCAAAATTTTCCGGTTTTGCGTGGCTTGGCTTGTCATCGTTATGGATCGCTGTGATTGTGTTTAAATGCTCAAAAATGGGCATCAATGATGTTTTGGACATTACTAATGATGCAATGCAGATGATAGACCCAACATTTGACCTCAGGTCACCTACATAGCACCACTTTATCAGGTCAGTTACCTGTTCCAGTTACCGGAACCGGCCGCCCGCCCGACTGCTCCGTCGGGCAGCTCGGAGCAATCGGCTTCGTGAAGAAGGGAGTGAAGTACATGAATAAAGTATGGAAACGCAATGATAAACAGTACAAATGACAACCAGTAGCGCATTTATGGCAACATTCCAGTTGATCAAGTTTGGTTCCATTAACCTGTCATGAACTTGACCTGACTTGACCTTAGTGACCTAACATGACCTTGAAACTATACAGCATATAAATATGCATCAAACAAGTCCCTAGTGTTGCCTAGAACACTTCCCTTTTGTCAGTATACTGTGAGCGCATCTGCGCCGATTTTTGTGGTCTGGCGCTATAACATTTTTTGACTTTAGCGGCCCCTAACTTGAAAAATTTTCGGGCGATTTCGATTTTTCTTGCTTCAAACGACGTGCCGTTCATTTTTAAGCAGGTACACCGAAAATCGCGTATATCGACCAGTAAAATCTGCAGTTATTTGCGAAAAACCGGAGGGGTGGGCGGATTTCGCCCCCCCTCCAGTGCGCGTGTTAAGGGGCCAAATTACACTATATCTCGATGACAATACTCATATAGGGTTAGTTTGTCTCTATAATCCAGCTGTGCAATTTTGGCAAATATCGGAGCAACGGTTGAGGAGTTATAGCATCGGACATTTTTAAGAGGTCACGTAAGTCTTTGGAGACTTGGAACTCAATGAAAAGTAACACGAATTGTACGAAGACATATATCGCTGAACTTCTCATGATCACACTCCATCTTGTATCAATTTCGACATTTTTGTTCACGCGTTTTTTTTTAAATCGTGAGCTTGTGGCCCAAGATAAAGTGGCCTGGTTTGACCTTCGATTCAGTCAAATGCTATTTTGGACATTCAGAAGCGACGGAGGGTGATGTGTGAAATCCTAGATAGTCACTTGTAAGAAGAAAAGTAATATACATGTTTTGACCTTATGCAATGTATTTCCACCCCAATGTCAGCATATAAAAAATGTACAATCATATTTCACCGACAACACTGAAGGGTTTTTATCACCGCCAATCACTATAATATCAACCTTCTGGTGTTTCAAACCCCACATTCTGGAAATGAAGAGATGAACCTCATTGACTGAGTAATCGCATTCATCTTGAACTGTTTGAGAACAAATTTGGCGCGGACGCATCCATTGACACATGCTGCGCCTGAAATGAATCGCATTGGATTATGAGCCGTGTACATCGGTGTAATAAAGTAAGGCAACATAATTCCACAATGCAATGAAATACAAAAATGTATTGCAGTACAGTATTATAATGCAATGCAATGTGATTATCTCCAGATCTGCAGATCATCCCATACCTTGTCAAAATCCCAGTTCAGACTGATGATCTGTCACTGCGATAATATTAATCAACACAATCTGTATCAGCGCGCACACTAACACGTCTTGCTTCACCCAACTACCACTAGCACACGCCCCGCATCGGTAAGCAGTTAATGAACTAGTTCCGTTTTTTGCAGTTAAAGCAGTTGCGAACTTGTGGTACCCCTGTGTTCCCTTCACCGTGATGGCTTTTCGAGAAGCGCTCGGTGAGGTGGGTCGTGACGCACATTGCCTCCTGCTTTGATACAAATATGAATTTGATGCAGCTGGCTAGCTTGTGCGACGGATACTCAAACATGTCCTCCGCTGTCAGTATCTGGTTGTTAAGCGGGCGTTTGAGGTTCTCTTGAGCCGCGGCACGCTTGGCTGTGTCCCCGATGCCGTCGTAAGCGCCCTTACCATGATATGTGCAAAAAGCCACTCACAGGATACCACAAAATCAGTCTGATGGTGACACACATGGATGAAGTCATGCTTATTCGTACACTGCTGTCTGTGAAATAAATATGGCTTAGGTCAGGTACTTCGGTCCGAATTTCTGGACAAGCCGTTGCAGGAACGCATGCACCATGTTGGTGTTGTGCTTTGTGCCGTCAGAGACACAGCAGTAGCTCTGATGGCACAGTACCTCGTCCTCACGCCAGTACACTACAAACAGGTGCACGGTACGCTGGGACAAATCCCAGTGGAAGCATCGAGCTGCATCCTGCACCACAAATGAACAATTTTCAGCGAAATCGTACCAGACAATCACTTCGCCCTCCTCGAAAGCACTTCACCTACGCCTTTGCGTAGGTGAAGCGCTCATCTTGTTTGCCAGCCACAAAGTGGTATCTGATCAGTTTCACGGTTTGCCGGCTCAATTTTCGCGTGCTTACCTCTTTGGTCTAGACTATTTCTGTGTGTACACAGCGATGCGTGATCATCCACTGTTTGTACCTAATCTCATTATACATGTCATTATCTGGGGCTAAATCACATTCACTCTCTTCTCCTGACTTGTCCGAGAGGATAATCCTTAGAAAGTTCATCACCCCGTCTTCACCAGGGCAGTCCTCACAGTTGTGCATCATACAATCACGGTTTTCCTTGCCATATACAGCGCGATCGAGGAGGTTACGGTATTTGAACCGGGAAGACCGAGAGCGGATATGAGCAGTTTTGAATTTTGATGATAAGTGCACATGCACACCGAGTGCATCCCACTGCTGCCTGCCAAGACGCAATGCTTCGGACAAAGGGCAGAAAAGGTTAAAAACCGGTGCGATGGTTTTATGAGTTATGCTTGTATAGATCATATACATCACACAAATTTCCCAAAGCAAGCCTTTTCTGAACTTTACTTTTGGTTCCATCCATCAACATGTCGCACCGTGACACGGTCGGTCTCACCGAGACACATCCGGCTGATGTGGTCCGACTCATAAAATAGCTTTACTTTCACCTTGACTGCGTCCGACACCCTCAGAAATTTCCTCGCTCCACAGGCAGCATGTTCAGCGAGAGTGAGCAGTGAGCACTAGACACCCAAACACGGTATAACCCCTTGTGTGTGCCCTTCCTGATATTTCACTACATTCGTATATTTATATTTTGGCGATGTGATAAATGGTTATGCAAATGGTTTCTGGGTTATCGGAATGTGATTGCTATATTGTGGATTCGTCTCTCTTCTTGTAATTCATGGTAAGGTATAACTCATAAATCATGTACTACCACAATTTTGAGACATTTCTTCCATCTTGTTTAACCCTTGTTAGAACACTTGTGCAACACAACATTCAAGATCATATGACTAACATTATCATCCCACCACGTGTCTCGAACGTCAAAAACGTTGTATTTTTAGCAATATACCGTGATAAATATATATTCATACCGGCCACGATAAATTAGCGCAAAAACAACCATACATGCCTAATTTTGAACGGATATGTAGAGTTTTAGTAGCAAAACCATGTTTTTTTTTGGCTTCGGAAGGTAAGACATTGAACTTGTATTCTGCATTTTTGTAAATCGCATTGTGACTGTCCCGAAAGATAAAATAGGTCACGTTACCTTAGGTCACGATGTCATGACTTCAATTATCCCGTAAATGAAAATTTCGAAATAGCCAAAAGATACAGTAGGTCATTGTAACCTCACCAATGTACACTTTTGCACAATTTAGATTGTTCTTCATTGAGTTAAAGACCCTAAAAACACCCTTGTTAGGCAACATCTCAAAAATGCCTGAGGCTATAACACCTTGACCGTTGACCTAAACTTTGTACAAATGGCACAGCTGGATTCGGCGCATCAGATAACCCCACACAAATATTTTCATCGAAATATAAAATATTGGGTGTTATTTTGGACCCTTCGCGTGTCGATTTCACGTGGAATGGGCCACCTTCAAGAAATTGTAATATTCGATACTTCTGTGGCTCGCAATCAAGATAATCTGCTATGTTCAACTCGACAACAATCTTGATAAATGAGCACTTGATAGCATTGGTAGCTTCGATGACTTCGAATAGTCACCTTACTCCGGATAATTAACTGAGAAGACGGAGGTGCACGGAACATATCCACGACTTCTCTAAATGGTGCAGTCGTGTATGGTTAATACGTGCTGCGTCCACTACATAGATCAAGGCCGAAAGGGTCAATGCAACAGGAACTGCTCCACGATTTAAAACTTGTTCTGCCAGTATCTGGAAGGAAACCGTTCATCGCCAGGGGTGCAAAACGGTCCGACAATAATCGACAAAAAGAACAGCTTTTAAATCATCGTTAATGTTGCTTTACATATTTATATGTGATCGTGTTATAGTGGACACTAGCATTGTTCTTACAAAAGGTTTGTACCTCATACGGCCGAGGCCTAAGAAAACTGGTTGCATGTGTATGATCACCATGGCAATACTTGTCGAGGACATCCTGCGACCGGCATAGGCGTACATCCAAATAGCAAACAGTTTTGGGAGACTCCTGCTGCGCGACTGATTGAATTGAAAATTGAATCGTCCTGATTGAAAAGAGAGGATAGTATTTTGAAGCATTAATATCGGAGAGAATCATCTCTTAAGCATTTAAATAGGAGACGATTTTTTCGCAGCTTCAACCGGATACCATACTCTTCAATATATTCCTTCCATGGGCGACGCCCCCTAAATAACCAACACACCATGCGCGTCGCCCCCTAAATAACCAACACACCATGGGCGTCCCCCCCCCCTAAATAACCAACACACCAGGTGCGTCGCCAAACATTTTGATTACAGGCTACGAGAGGGTTTTGGGTCGCGTTCTTCATGCGACGGAATAGGCGTACTTTCAAATGGCACACAGGTCTGGGAGATTCCTGCCGTGTACCTCATCGTGGCAATGTGCATGGTTGCTTCCGAGAACATGCACACTGTTTGGTTGGGGGGGGGTCACGATCTGCATACCATTTGGGCACGCAACTATTGACAAGCTACGATATCGGTGACGTGTCCGATGTACAAGTGCAAGTCAAATGTACAAGAACAACATCACTTCCAACTTGAAGCATTGCTGTTTCCCAAGCTGCATGCATAGATCGTAGGGTGGACTCAAAACAACATAAGCATGCTAATAAAATTCAAAGTCTCATTAATAGTGTTTTTCCTGGAGTAGGCATTTCCTCAGTTTTCACTTTGATGCCAAGTGGACAATGGGCACCACCACTGCAGGTGCAATATTTATATATATCTATATATATACATATATATATATATATATATATATATATATATATATATATATATATATATATATATACATATATATATATACCTAAATATATATGTACATTCGGTAACACATTAAGGCCAAACACAAGCCCTCAAACATTTCATATGTAAAGGACATCACATACCACAAATACTTAAGTCGAACTTAACATCCACACACTATGTGAAACGTATCGACAATTGATGACCCATCACTCCACTTTTGTTCGTCTGCCGGGTGATATCACACGTAGCTGCTTCCATACGACTCGACCCGCTTTTGGGTGGCAGCCACGTCGAAGTCGCAATTTCGGATAGACGCGTCTCCGAAGCCATTCTCAGCAGACACACATGACCAGGATATGTTCGACAAGCGTTGCCGTGGTGATAATACACACATATACCCAAGCTACTCGAGCTTCGGTAGGGTGGGGGAGTAAGACCATCGAAACAATGATGTTAGTGCCCATTATGACGTAATCACATTATAGCAAGATGCAAAGCAGAATTAGAGATGATAAAAATGCTGTCTTTTTGTCGATTATTGACGGAGCGTTTCGCAACAGATGTCACGGGCGGAAAACAGCTTCCTTCCATATACTGGCAGAACAAGTCCGAACGCGTGGAACGGGTGCTGTTACAGTGACCCTTGCGGCCTTGCACTATGCACTGGACGCATCACATAGTAACCATACAGGGAAGCACTACTGAGGGAGGCCATGTACATATTTCATGCGGTTTTTCCTTCTTTCTGATGGTTTAGTTGGTTGCTCGCAGAATACATACGATGGAAGTCACAGAAGTGATACGCCCTCACAGTTGCCCCAGACGATATGGGGTGCGGAGAACAGGGCAATGCGGACAACGTTTGCTGGTGCAACGTGAACTTCCGCCAGTTCCCGGTGTGTGTGTAGAACTGATAGACGGCGCAATGCCAGTTTCTGCGCCGAATTCTGGAGCGGACGTCAATGCAGCCCCAGGTGTGGCCGCATTTGTCCATACCTTATCCATCAGTCGGATCGCACCATCGGCCCGGCATCAGCTTCTTCACAGCTCAGTCCTTCGCCTGTTGCCCTACTTCCAGATTCCCATCAACGGTCTAACTATATTATCGTATTGCCACCAGAGCAAATGACTGCACAACCCCGTCGTCGCCGAGTCAACAGCTCGACTCTGCTACAGTCAGCTCCTGGCCGTCACACCAATCGACCGAGGCGTCAATGACCCATACTGAGGAGTCAGTGACCCAGACTGAGGCGTCAGTGACCCAGACTGAGGCGTCAGTAACCCAGACTGAGGCGTCAGTGACCCAGGCTGAGGCGTCAGTAGCCCAAACTGAGGCGTCAGTGACCCAGACTGAGGCGTCAGTGACCCAGACTGAGGCGTCAGTGACCCAGACTGAGGCGTCAGTGACCCAGACTGAGGCGTCAGTGACCCAGACTGAGGCGTCAGTAACCCAGACTGAGGCGTCAGTGACCAAGACTGAGGCGTCAGTGACCCAGACTGTGGTGTCAGTGACGTCAGTCGACCTGTAGCTGATCAGAACCAACTCGGAAACGGCAGACAGACTCCGCCGGCCACCATGCTGTGGAGGTCCGCCAGACGGAGCCGCCCTGGCATCACGTGACTCGCGGTACAGACCTACCAGGCGTGTCACTGGCACACGAGAAGCAATGACACTTGCATTGATGAACAGCGTCCGTGTCCATTAATTCTGATACATTCTGATAATTCTAAAATTGAAATAAATAAATCATATTCTACAAATATACAATGAACCTTAAACAATACCGGTTTCAAACATAATTAGTATGGTAATAAGTGCATATCACTCCACTACAATTTCTAATTGTTCTGGTACAATTCGGCAGTGTTGAAGCAGACACTGATCTGACCTTTGACCCAGCAATGACCTGTCTGTCACCACCGGCACTGACCGACTGTCCACCCAACACTGACCTGACTGTCTCCATCGGCACTGACCTGGCTGTAGCTCCCGGCACTGACCGACCATCCGCACGGCACTGACCTGACTGCCGCCCCGGCATTGACCGACTATCCGCCCGGCACTGACCTGACTGTCCCCCCGGCACTGACCGACTATCCACCCAGCACTGACCCGACTGTCGCCCCCGGCACTGACCGACCATCCACCCGGCACTGACCGACTATCCGCCCGGCACTGGCTGATCATCCACCCGGCACTGACCTGACTGTGGCCCCCGGCACTGACCGACTATCTGCCCGGCACTGACCCGACTGTCGCCCCCGGCACTGACCGATTATCCGCCCGACACTGACCTGACTGTCGCCCCGGCACTGACCGACTATCCACCCGGCACTGACCGACTATCTGCCCGGCACTGACCCGACTGTCGCCCCCGGCACTGACCGATTATCCGCCCGACACTGACCTGACTGTCGCCTCCGGCACTGACCGACTATCCACCCGGCACTGACCGACCATCCACCCGGCACCGGCCGAATGTCCACTGACCCGATTGCTGACCCGAATATGAGCCTAGGACTGACCTGACTGGGAGGCTGCTGGCGCCTAATGACCACCAGCCTCTGCTTCAGCTCGGCCACGTCGTTCCGCAGGACCTGCCACTCAGGGTTCTCCGACACAGCAGACGCGCACGACTCGAGCTCCGACACAGCAGACGCGCACGACTCCAGCTCCGACAGCCGGTCCGAAATATTGGCCACCTGAAACAGCCATGCACCTGATGTCAATCACCATCCTTTGAACGTGAACTCGCCAGCACTTGACGAATTCGGATTTTCCATCCGCGTGAACATTCGCACCAAGAGACAAAACAAGTTGTGAAGTACCGCATGCGTATTCGAGCACAGGAGCTTCTGGAGCAGAGCCATAATTTTCGCAGCTTCACACTAGTTGGGGCTTTAGGGCGCTTGGACCAGAAGTTATAATTAGTTAGTTATTGTGGTTTAAGGGCGCGTCGACCATTTCGTTGATCATATCACCCATAAGTATTTAAATCCTACTATGTTATCAATTCATCCTCAGAAGTCAGTAGTAAGTGTGTAAATGGGCCCGAATCCCATTTCTGAGATAAAATGAACGAGATTACCATTGCGTACGATTGGGGAGTCATCATCAAGTATGCCTGGATATGTCAGCGACCTGGCTGCAGTCCTAAAGTGTCGTATGCGCTCCCCATCGTAGCCTCCACATGAATACGAAACATGACGTACTGTCAAACGTGCGCGACATCGAAGGCAAAGCGGTGGCTCGTTTCCGCATAACAGGTAGCAGTGGGTAGCATAACAGTGACCAATTCTCAGTTGACAGAGTGTCACATCTTCTTTTCTGGATTTACGCCGGGACGATGGCCATTCTCAGTTTTGACTTATTCGTCTTGAGCTTATTCCCGACTTCTATGTTCCACATGTTTTTCCATTTTGAATGAGTAAACGATGAGGAAATGGCATAGTAATCGGTGCCCGGAAGGGGTAGAGCAGGTATGTATGCTTTGTGAGATCCTCGCTTAGCTGCGGCATCCGCCAGCTCATTTCCCCCAATCCCCACATGGCGCCCATCCAGCACAGTACTACAGTTTTGCCAGTTTCTCTGGGTGCGGTCAGACGAACAAGAATATTCTGCAATAGCGGGTGGCATGGATAAAACTTGCTCCATGCTGAGAGACTGCTAAGAGAGTCTGTGAATACAACAAATGATAGTTCTTCCGATATTTCGATAAAACACAAAGCTTTTATGATGGCAGTAAGTCGCATGAGTATACAGACGCTTCGTTCGGTAGGCGGAAAGTGAGTTCATCATTATCACACACGAATGCACAGCCAGCCCCTGTGTCGCTCTTCGACCCGTCGGTAAAGATGACTCTGTACCCTTGGTATGAAGACATGTGCTACCTGATAGAAGCATAACATAACCATAACATAACCTAATAGAAGCCCAAAATAGGTTTCCAGGGCGGTGGCCATAAGGTAATGCGAGAACACTGAATTTCGCTGAACTCCTTGATGCCGCTAACCACACCGGAATCTGAAGAGGTTCCCACCCTTGAATATCAATATATTTCTGCTACGAGCGCTGCCCATAGTACTGGAGTCAGCTAATTGTGTGCCGACATCGGGTGGGTCTACTCTGTTGCCCTGGTTTGTTGCCGTGCCAATGTTCCGAAACTACCGAATTGAATTTCATCAAACCTTCACCAATTCATGCATTGGGATCGATTTACTTGGGACTTTTGAATATGGTGACTCTTACCGTTACGCAAAGCTATTAAATTACCCATTAAATTGTGAGTGGCCATTTTGAAAATGTTACGGTGTCCATACTCCTAATCGGCTGGACGGAATTTCAGGATACCTTCACCAATCGATGCAGTATAGTCGATTTACTTGGGAATTTACAATGCGGTGACCTTGACCTTGACTTAAGGTCGCAAAATCAGCACATCTTTATTTTCAATTGTTGCGGTACCCATGCTCCTAAACTACTGAACTGAATTTCATGAAACCTTCACCAATCGACGTGATATGGTCGATATACTCCAGACTTCTAAATATGGTGACCTTGGCTTTAGGTCAACGTCACCAAAAAGGCACAAAACCATCTTTTAGGCTTTTTGCCACGCCCATGCTCCGGAAATACTGAATACAATTCGATGAAACCTTCGCCCATTGACGTAACGTGGTCGATATAGTGGGACTTTTGAATATGGTGACCTTGGCTTTAGGTCAAGGTCACCAAAATATACAAAATTGTTTTGAAGGCTATTTTTCACACCCATACCCCGAAAATACTGAACCGAATTTGATGAAGCATTCACCAATCGACGTGACCTGGTCGATATACTTCGGAATTTTCAATATGGTGACCTTGGCCTCAGGTCAAGGTCATACAAAATGCATAAACACTTTTTGGGGATGATGCGTCGCCCATGCTCCAATCTCACAAAGTACCATTAAACAATGCTTAAGCAGTTTTGTGCACTTCTGATGACCTTAAACATAAATCAACGTCACCATTTTCAAAAGTCCCAAGTATATCGATTTCATCACGTCGATTGATGAAGGTATCGTGCAATGCGGTCAAGTACTTTCTAAGCATGGGCGCCGCGACAGCCCTTAAAAAGAGATTCAAACATTTTTTGATGATCTTGACTCAGGCTAAGGTCACCATATTGAAAAGTCACAAGTATATCGACCACGTCACGTCGATTTATGAAGATTCATGAACTTCGGCTCAGTACTTTCGGGGCATGGGCGGCGCAACAAACCTTAAAATAGTTTTATGCATTTTTGATGACCTTGACCTGAGGCCAGTAATATTGGGGCCAAGTGGTCTTGTTTGTTTTTATAATAGAAAGGTTGTGGGTTCGAATCTCACCTGTCGCTACTCTTCGCTATATGACTCAACGATCGACGTGTCGTAAAATCAATAACCAACCAAGGTCACCATATTAAAAACTCCTAAGTATATCGACCACGTCAAGTCGATTGATGAAGGCTTCATGAAATTCGGTTCAGTACTTTCGGAGCATGGCCGGCGCAACAACCCTTAAAAAGAGTTGGATGCATTTTTGATGACCTTGACCTAAAGCCTATTAAAAAGTACACAATACTTAAAAGTCCCGAGTATATCGGCCATTCCACGTCGATTGGTGAATTTTCATGAAATTCGGTTCAGTACTTTCGGTGTATGGACGTGGCAAATAACCTTTAAAACAATGGTGTATTTTGGTTACCTTGATCTAAAGCCAAGGTCACCATATTCAAAAAGTCCCACGTATATCGACCACGTCACGCCGATTGGCGAAGGTTTCATTAAATTTTATTCAGTAGTTTCGGAGCATGGGGGTGGCAAAAGGTCTTTGAAATACTTCCATGCTTTCTTGATGATTTTGACCTAAACCCAAGGTCACCATATTCAAAAAGTCCGAAGTATATCGACCAAGGCACGTCGATTAATGAAGGTTTCATGGAATTCGGTGAAATTCGAATATTGCAGACCATAACCAGTCTGATGATTCAACCCGATAATCTCTGTTGGCCAGCGGAAAAGATACATTCCACTGACGTATTTCCACAGATGTCTATGTGAGGCACGCACACCGAGTATCAGAGGCTTCACGACCACTTCGGCCGCAAGAGATCTATCTGTCAATCACGTTATACAATGGTCACCCTGACCATGCGTAAAGGAGCTACTTCCCAGCTAGCAGCGCCAGACCTTACGCATCTGCATGTGATGTCATTAAGAATATGCTAAACTGCCCTATGGTGGTGAAGCAACTGGGAAGTTGCCAGACAAATGGCCGTTCCAACCATAATTAGAGCTACACCAATGCTACTGATTGCATTACCCCGTGACCTCGGCGACACTTGTAATTCTTCATCAAGGTGACCTCTTAACTACCTACTATAAGTGTTAATCTGTCGCAGAGCACCACCGGCTCAGCATCTTGACACGTCACACATCAACTGACTCATCGGCCGAGATCATCCCCGCTGCATACCGGCCCACCCTCCCCATTCGGAGCGTGTTGCACAATCGGTGGACATTCCGAGCTACCGCAGTACCATGTTGGTTGTTTCAATTAGTTAGTTATTTGGGCTTTAGGGCGCTTTGACCAGAGTTGATCATTCACGCCCAGGGTTGCTTCAAGGCGACGTCAATGTCCATTTTGAATGACATTCACGCAACGTATGTCGTATGCTCTCGGACGCATATTTCGGGGACCAGTAGTCTAGGGGTAAGTCCCCGACTCACAATCGAAAGATTGTGGGTTCGAGTCTCACCTGTCGCTACTCTTCGCCCGCTTACTTGCTTATTTGGGTTTAAGGGCGCGCCGACTACAGGGTCATTTGGCGCCCATTACTCTTCGCCCGCGACAAATCGGCGTGAGAGATTGGCGACGCTACATGACACAACGGTCGACGTGTCGTAAAACCAATAACCATCACCATCGGACGCATATTTCGCATGAAATGAATCCCGGCTAACTTTGATGTCTCGTGGACTGATGAAGAAGCACTCATAAACACAGCTGTTCTGTGGAAACAAGTTTCCAGACACACATGTGCGACACACGAGCAATTTTATGTCCATTCACCTCCAAGCGCATGCAAATTATAACCGAAGTGCTAAGAAAAACGAGCATTAAAGGGATCCGCCATGTCATTATGAAACGGTTTGCACGTCGGTGTTATTTTCAATGCGTCATTGGTCGTGATATATCTATGACAGTTTTGTGCTAAGTGAACATTCCCAAAAAGACCACTTCCACAACTTGGTAGTACAGCGGCGGCGCACCTGTGGGCGGGGACCTCAGCGTGCTTTTGTAAAGTGAACAGACCAGTGCAAATTTGTTCTATGAGACTAACGGCTAAGATCACCAAAAGTGAGGGTGTGGATCCCCGAACCACACATTCCTACGGGGCGGGGATGGCCAAGTGGTCAAGGTGTTGAGCTCTGGGCACCAAAGGCCCCGGGTTCAACACTCGCACCACTCGGGACATTTCCCAATCCCGCGGACCACCGGCAAAACAGTGGCCGGCGCCATTAGCCGTGATCGTGCATAAAGTGCGTCGAGAACCACCCAATAAACAAACACACAAACACACATTCCTACGACTGTGCCGAAGAGCCTTGGTATTTCGTGATTCCTGGACGAAAAAAGCCGATGTGTCACTTACATTGACAAAGATGTTGGTAACGTTCCGGAAGACGATTTGTTCTGACGTTGTGACAATGCGATTCCGTATCTTTAACGCGGAAGGCGAATGGCATACAGATGCTTGCTCCACCGGTAGATATACATCAACGTTGAATAACCGTGAGGTGTATTTTCCCATGAACTGACGATGCACCTGCATATATCCGTGGATTCCACGGAACCATACATATACAAGCTGAATTGCCAGTGCAATGCAAACATCTGCAGACCAAGTTTGAGTGCAAGGTTTTCGGTGGGCTCCAAGAACTGATGTACACTGTGTAAATGAAGCAAAAGGAAAGCAAACCACTGGCAGGATAATGACGCGGATTGTGTCACTCGCTCCGTCCGTGAACTCCCCGATAATTTCCCTGCGTGGTGACCCGCTCAGCAGACGTGTGACGTCAGAGGTTGCCGCTACACACATAAGCTCCGGCCGGCCGGATGCCACCACCAGTTGCCGTCTCGACGCCTCTGCGGTGGCCGTGAGAGTCGCACGGACATTGTGCAGCGACGAGTGAACCAGAAACGGCCGTGGCAATGACAGGTGCCGTAGCCCGGCTGTCGTGGTTCCTGCTGACACTATCGGTCGTCTCGGCGTGCTCTCGACACCAGAAGCGGCTCGCTGCGTCTCTCAGCTCCGGCAGCAAAACACCGACCCATGTCGGCCCTCCGCCTGAGCACGAGCTGCCCGACCTGGTGGGCTGTCGTACTGTGTGTCGGTTCACCGAGAAGACGGTGACACACTGGAATGTCAGCCTGACACACTCCACGTGTGACCAGCAGGGTCGGCAGTGTGTCGGCGGCGGAGTGTGCCGACAACTCAGCCAAACCGTCTTCCTGGCCGACGAGCGTCAAGTTGACCTTAACACTGGCTGTGTGTGTGCGGTGACCCGACGGGGCGGGTCGCTAAAGATCACCACACACCGAGCCCAGGACGCCGGACGACGACGGCGTCGTTCCATCCACCGGCCACGCCACCGGTGATCTCTGTATCGTCAGTCACCAGCTGGCCCAATGTGAGCCAGGCATCGACGCCGATCTCTGACCAGATACCGGTCTCCACACCGCTGGATTGCTCAGGGCACGGCTGGCTAGAATGGTCGTGATCATCTAGTCTCGTGTCATGGAGCTCGTCTAAACAATACCGTGGGAGGTGGCAAATGCTTGGCGCACCTCCCCTCCCGGCTGTGATATGGGACAGACGGTCGCTCAGGACGATGCCCATTGCCACACGATCAAACGTTGCGTCCAACCAGTTGGGTGATCTGTCGCCAAGCGATCAATGGTTTTACAATGTACCTGTCGATGAAGTTGGCAATATTTATCGCATGGCTTTACAATGGCTTTATGCAATGGCTTTACAATGTACATGCCAATGATCTCAGAGATTTGCATGGTATATTTATTACTGAATGCATTGGCTCGTACAAGTCTACGTATGCTTTCTTTGTGTCGTGCTCGATACGACTTCTGAAAAAGTACATTCAACTGCCAGGGAATGTATTCCGAGAAGTGAATATGCTACGTTTATGGAATTGCATGTCATATCTGAGGTTGCATTTGTCACGTGGACGGCTTGTATTGTCTTCAATGTTCTCGAATGATATGTTGTCATGGAATCCATCAGTGTTGTTGGTGCACCGAATTGAATACATTAACTTTGCACTGATACGTTGTTTTGGCAGAAACTGGTACCTACCAATTAGTGCTGGCAACAGAGGTAACGCATCTGGCCCATTCCACTACAAATCGACAAGGGCATAACATCCAAAGTATTTGAAAGTTGATTTGATGAAAACATTTGTGTGGGGTTATCTGATGCGCCGAACCGAGCTGTGTCAATTTGAGAAAGATCAGGTCAATGGTCAAGGAGTTATAGCCTCGGAAATTTTTGAGATGTCACGTAACAAGGGTGTCTTTTGAGGTCTTTAACTCAATGAAGAACAATCTGAATTGTGTAAGCGATATATCGGTGAAGTCACAATGATCCACTGCGTCTTTTGACTATTTCTAAATTTTCGTTTACGGGATAATTGCAATCGTGATGTTGTGGCCTATTTGACCTTTCGGAACCGTCACAATTGCGATTTGAAAAAATGGGAAATGAAGTTCGATATCTTATCCGTCGAAGCAAAAAAAAGAAGAAAATAAAAGATAGGCCTTTGCTACTAAAACTACATATCCGTCCAAAATTAGGCATGCATGGTTGCTTTTTCGCTAGTTTATCGTGGCCTGTTATAATATTTGTTTATAACAGTATATTATTGAAATACAAGCCTTTGGACGTTCGTGGCACGTGATGGGATGAGAATGTTAGTCATCTGATCTTGAGTGTTGAATTGTGGTAGGTGGCCCATTCCACGACAAACCGACAAATTAAGGGGCCAAATTACATTCTATATCGCGATGAAAATACTCATATTGGGTTAGTTTGTCTCTATAATCCAGCTGTGAAATTTTGGCGAAGATCGGAGCAACGGTTGAGGAGTTATAGAATCGGACATTTTTAAGAGATCACCTAAGTCTTTGGAGACTTGGAACTAAATGAAAAGTAACACGAATTGTACGAATATATATATATCGCTTAACTTGTCATGATCATACTACATCTTGTACCCATTTCGACATTTTTGTTCAAGCGTTTTTTTGAAATCGTGAGCTTGTGTCCCAAGATAAAGTGGCCTGGTTTGACCTTCGAGACAGCCACAATACTAATTTAGAAATGCAGAAGCGACGAAGGGTGATGTGTGAAATCCTAGACAGTGACTTGTACGGAGAAAAGTAATATAAATGTTTTGACCTTATGCAATGTACTTCTGCCTCAATGTCAGCATATACAAGATGTACAATCATATTTCACCGACAACACTGAAGGGTTTTTATCACCGCCAATCACTGTAATATCAATCTTCTGGTGTTTCAAACCCCACATTCTGGAAATGAAGAGATGAACCTCATTGACTGGGATCCAGGGATACAATATGTTTTCATGCAATAGGGGACCAGCAGTGAAAGGGGGTGGTGTAATGCTATATGTCAATAGCTTATATAGTTCTCAAAAAGTAGCAGATGGGGTAAAAAATGTGTCTGTGGAGTCCATTTGGCTTGATGTTGCTGTGGGAAAAGGCAACAGCAATAAACTGAGGATAGGAGCTTTGTATCGATCAGGAACCTTGGCACATTCTCAGCAACTGGAGCTCGATAAGGTGATTTGTGAGGAAATCAGTAGAAACTTTCAGAGGAAATGCCTTATTTTTAGTGACTTTAATCTAAAAGGATATGAGAATGTTGGTGTTGGCTCCCCATCATGTAAACTGTTTAGGAAATACCTTGAAGAGGACTAGTTCTTACACCAGTTTGTAACGGAACCAACCAGGCAGGGCTCATTCTTGGACCTTGTCTTCTCAGATTTAAGTGATTTAGTTCAAGACTTGACTGTAGGAGAAACTCCGGGAAGAAGTGACCATAACATAGTGATATTCAAGGTACAAATAGCAGGGACAATCAAGGATAATTTGGCAAAGATTCCAAATTTTAACAGGGCAGACTTTGACTGCATGAGAGAGGCTTTAAGTGCCATAAAATGTGAAGAAGAATTTTGTAATTTAAATGCCTGTGAAATGTGTGAAAAATTCAAATCTTACTTGAGGGAAATTCAGATTAGACATGTCCCCCAAAAGCAAAGGCGCAAAAGAAGGGTAGGAAAGCCAGCATGGCTGACACCAGATTTGATGAAATCAATTAAGGCTAAGAAGGATGCATTTAGAGTATTTAAGGAAGCTTCAAATATCGTAAATCTAAGGTCGTATCAAAAACCTAGAGATGCTGTAAAGCAGAAAACAAGAGCAGCAAAGCGAGCTAAACAATTGGATTTGGCTAGGAACTGTAATGGGGACAGTAAAAAGTTCTTTAGTTTCTACAAGCTAAGTAAAGTTTCAAGCACAATTCGTCCATTGGAAGTAAATGGGACTATATTGAGTGAGGATGGTGAGATGGTTGAGAAGCTGAGCAAGCAGTTTAAATCAGTGTTTACAGTGGAAGATGTGACTAATCTGCCAACCGTGAACCACAGTTCAGTGACAGGTGATCAGATACACGATGTTGATTTCATTGATAGTGATGTTGTTTTCAATTATATCAGAAAAATAAAGCCAAACAAGGGAGCAGGACCTGATGTAATTCATGCTAGGGTATTGCGGGAAGCTGAAAAGGAACTGGTAATTCCACTTAGTATAATATTTTGTAGATCAGTTTCACAAAATGAAATTCCAACAGATTGGAAAAGGGCAAATGTAGTTCCTATTTTCAAGAAAGGAGAAAGAGGGAAAGTTGAAAACTATAGGCCAGTAAGCCTCACATCCCTAGTCTGCAAGGTACTCGAATCAATTATCAAGGATAGAATAGTTAGTTTTCTGGAAGGAAACAGATTGATTCAAGATACTCAACATGGGTTTAGAAAAGGGAGATCGTGTCTCACAAATCTCATGGACTTTTTGAATTTTGCTACAGGACAATTTGATCAGGGAAATCAGGTTGATGTAGCATATCTTGACTTTAGTAATGCCTTTGACAAGGTACCCCATAAACGGTTAATGATGCAGCTTCAGGTCCATGGTATTGTAGGTAGCATCCTAAAATGGATAGAGTTGTGGCTTTCAGATAGACAGCAGAGAGTGATGCTAAATGGTACAAAGTCATCATGGCAAAATGTTCTTAGTGGAGTCCCCCAGGGGTCGGTACTGAGGCCCTATTGTTCATTATATTTGTGAATAGCATTGAATGTGGCCTAAGCAGTAAGGTTTTGAAATTTGCGGATGATTTGAAGATCTTTAGGGCAATAACTGGGCACCATGAGCATGTTTTGCTGCAGAAAGACTTAGACGAGCTTGTGAAGTGGTCCGAAAAATGGCAAATGAAGTTTAATTTTGATAAGTGCAAAGTCTTGCATGTAGGTAGGCAGCATATGAAGGCGCCATACTTGATGGGTGGCCAAGTACTATCTGTGACTCAGCAGGAGAAGGACTTAGGTGTTAGGACAAGGTGGACTAGAACAGTACACTACAAACAGGTGCACGGTACGCTGGGACGAATCCCCGTGGAAGCATTGAGCTGCATCCTGCACCACAAATGAACAATTTTCAGCGAAATCGTACCAGACAATCACTTCGCCCTCCTCGAAAGCACTTCACCTACGCCTTTGCGTAGGTGAAGCGCTCACCTTGTTTGTCAGCCACAAAGTGGTATCTGATCAGCATCACGGTTTGCTGGCTCAATTTTTGCGTGCTTACCTCTTTGGTCTAGACTATTTCTGGGTGTACACAGCGATGCGTGCTCATCCACTGTTTGTACCTAATCTCATTATACATGTCATTATCTGGGGCTAAATCACATTCACTCTCTTCTCCTGACTTGTCCGAGAGGATAATCCTTAGAAAGTTCATCACCCCGTCTTCACCAGGGCAGTCCTCACAGTTGTGCATCATACAATCACGGTTTTCCTTGCCATATACAGCGCGATTGAGGAGGTTACGGTATTTCAACCGGGAAGACCGAGAGCGGATATGAGCAGTTTTGAGTTTTGATAATAAGTGCACATGCACACCGAGTGCTGCCTGCCAAGACGCAATGCTTCGGACGAAGGGCAGCAAAGGTTAAAAAACCGGTGCGATGGTTTTAAGAGTTATGCTTGTATAGATCATATATATCACACAAAATTCCCAAAACAAGCCTTTTCTGAACTTTACTTTTGGTTCCATCAACATGTCGCACCGTGACACGGTCGGTCTCACCGAGACACATCCGGCTGATGTGGTCCAACTCATAAAATAGCTTTACTGTCACCTTGACTGCGTCCGACACCCTCAGAAACTTCCTCGCTTCACAGGTAGCATGTTCGGCGAGAGTGAGCAGTAAGCACTAGACACTCAAACACGGTACAACCCCTGGTGTGTGCCCTTCCTGATATTTCACTACATTCGTATATTTATATTTTGGCGATGTAATAAATGGTTATGCAAATGGTTTTTCGGTTATCGGAATGTGTTTGCTATATTGTGGATTCTTCTCTCTCTTTGTAATTCATGGTAAGGTATAACTCATAAATAATCTATTACCACAATTTGGAGACATTTCTGCCATCTTGTTTAACCTTTGTTAGAAGACTTGTGCAACACAACATTCAAGATCATATGACTAACATTATCATCCCATCACGTGTCTCGACGTCAAAAGCGTTGTATTTCAGCAATATACCGTTCTAAATATATATTCATACCGGCCACGATAAATTAGCGCAAAAATAACCATACATGGCTAATTTTGAACGGATATGTAGAGTTTTAGGAGCAAAACCTTGTTTTTCTTTGCTTCGATAGGTAAGACATTGAACTTGATTTCTGAATTTTTTCAAATCGCATTATGACTGTCCCGAAAGGTAAAATAGGTCACGCTACCTTAGGTCACGATGTCATGACTTCAAATATCCCGAAAATGAAAATTTCGAAATAGCCAAAAGATACAGTGGGTCATTGTAAGCTCACCAATGTATACTTTTGCACAATTCAGATTTACTTCTGTGGCTCGCAATCAAGATAATCTGCTATGTTCAACTCGACAACAATCTTGATAAATGAGCACTTGATAGCATTAGTAGCTTCGATGACTTCGAATAGTCACCTTACTCCGGATAATTAACTGAGAAGACGGAGGTGCACGGAACATATCCACGACTTCTCCACATGGTGCAGTCGTGTATGGTTAATACGTGCTGCGTCCACTACATAGATCAAGGCCGAAAGGGTTAATGCAACAGGAACTGCTCCACGATTTCAAACTTGTTCTGCCAGTATCTGGAAGGAAACCGTTCATCGCCAGGGGTGCAAAACGGTCCGACAATAATCGACAAAAAGAACAGCTGTTAAATCATCGTTAATGTTGTTTTACATATTTATATGTGATCGTGTTATAGTGGACACTAGCATTGTTCTTACAAAAGGTTTGTACCTCATACAGCCGAGGCCTAAGAACACTGGTTGCATGTGTATGATCACCATGGCAATACTTGTCGAGAACATCCTGCGACCGGCATAGGCGTACATACAAATAGCAAACAGTTTTGGGAGACTCCTGCTGCGCGACTGATTGAATTGAAAATTGAATCGTCCTGATTGAAAAGAGAGGATAATATTTTGAAGCATTAATATCGGAGAGAATCATCTCTTAAGCATTTAAATAGGAGACGATTTTTTCGCAACTTCAACCGGATACCATGCTCTTCAATATATTTCTTCCATGGGCATCGTCCCCTAAATAACCAACACACCATGGGCGTCGCCCCCCCCCCTAAATAACCAACACACCATGGGCGTCGCCCCCCCCCCCTAAATAACCAACACACCATGGGCGTCCCCCCCTAAATAACCAACACACCAGGTGCGTCGCCAAACATTTTGATTACAGGCTACGAGAGGGTTTTGGGTCGCGTTCTTCATGCGACGGCATAGGCGTACTTTCAAATAGCACACAGCTCTGGGAGATTCCTGCCGTGTACCTCATCGTGGCAATGTGCATGGTTGCTTCCGAGAACATGCACACTGTTTGGTTGGGGGGGGGGGGTCACGATCTGCATACCATTTGGGCACGCAACTATTGACTAGCTACGATATCGGTGACGTGTCCGATGTACAAGTGCAAGTCAAATGTACAAGAACAACATCACTTCCAACTTGAAGCATTGCTGTTTCCCAAGCTGCATGCATAGATCGTAGGGTGGATTCAAAACAACAACATAAGCATGCTAATAAATTCAAATTCTCATTAATAGTGTTTTTCCTGGAGTAGGCATTTCGTCAGTTTTCACTTTGATGCCAAGTGGACAATGGGACCACCACTGCAGGTGCAATATTTATATATATCTATATATATATATATATATATATATATATATATATATATATATATATATATATATATATATATATATATATATATATATACGAGATACATATATACACATATATGTACATATCGTACATATATATACATAAATATATATGTACATTCGGTAACACATTAAGGCCAAACACAGGCCCTCAAACATTTCATATGTAAAGGACATCACATACCACAAGTACTTAAGTCGAACTTAACATCCACACACTATGTGAAACGTATTGACAATTGATGACCCATCACTCCACTTGTGTTCGTCTGGCGGGCGATATCACACGTAGCTGCTTCCATACGACTCGACCCGCTTTTGGGTGGCAGCCACGTCGGAGTCGCAATTTCGGATAGACGCGTCTCCGAAGCCATTCTCAGCAGACACACATGACCAGGATATGTTCGACAAGCGTTGCGGTGGCGATAATACACACATATACCCAAGCTTCTCGAGCTTCGGTAGGGTGGGGGAGTAAGACCATCGAAACAATGATGTTAGTGCCCATTATGACGTAATCACATTATAGCAAGATGCAAAGCAGAGTTAGAGATGATAAAAATGCTGTCTTTTTGTCGATTATTGACGGAGCGTTTCGCAACAGATGTCACGAGCGGAAAACAGCTTCCTTCCATATACTGGCAGAACAAGTCCGAACGCGTGGAACGGGTGCTGTTACAGTGACCCTTGCGGCCTTGCACTATGCACTGGACGCATCACATAGTAACCATACAGGGAAGCACTACTGAGGGAGGCCATGTACATATTTCATGCGGTTTTTCCTTCTTTCTGATGGTTTAGTTGGTTGATCGCAGAATACATACGATGGAAGTTACAGAAGTGATACGCCCTCACAGTTGCCCCAGACGATATGGGGTACGGAGAACAGGGCAATGCGGACAACGTTTGCTGGTGCAACGTGAACTTCCGCCAGTTCCCGGTGTGTGTGTAGAACTGATAGACGGCGCAATGCCAGTTTCTGCGCCGAATTCTGGAGCGGACGTCAATGCAGCCCCAGGTGTGGCCGCATTTGTCCATACCTTATCCATCAGTCCGATCGCACCATCGGCCCGGTATCAGCTTCTTCACAGCTCAGTCCTTCGCCTGTTGCCCTACTTCCAGATTCCCATCAACGGTCTAACTATATTATCGTATTGCCACCAGAGCAAATGACTGCACAACCCCGTCGTCGCCGAATCAACAGCTCGACTCTGCTACAGTCAGCTCCTGGCCGTCACACCAATCGACCGAGGCGTCAATGACCCATACTGAGGCGTCAGTGACCCAGACTGAGGCGTCAGTGACCCAGACTGAGGCGTCAGTAACCCAGACTGAGGCGTCAGTGACCCAGGCTGAGGCGTCAGTAGCCCAAACTGAGGCGTCAGTGACCCAGACAGTGGCGTCAGTGACCCAGACTGAGGCGTCAGTGACCAAGACTGAGGCGTCAGTGACCCAGACTAAGGCGTCAGTGACCCAGACTGAGGCGTCAGTAACCCAGACTGAGGCGTCAGTGACCAAGACTGAGGCGTCAGTGACCCAGACTGTGGTGTCAGTGACGTCAGTCGACCTGTAGCTGATCAGAACCAACTCGGAAACGGCAGACAGACTCCGCCGGCCGCCATGCTGTGGAGGTCCGCCAGACGGAGCCCGCCCTGGCATCACGTGACTCGCGGTACAGACCTACCAGGCGTGTCACTGGCACACGAGAAGCAATGACACTTGCATTGATGAACAGCGTCCGTGTCCATTAATTCTGATACATTCTGATAATTCTAAAATTGAAATAAATAAATCATATTCTACAAATATACAATGAACCTTAAACAATACCGGTTTCAAACATAATTAGTATGGTAATAAGTGCATATCACTCCACTACAATTTCTAATTGTTCTGGTACAATTCGGCAGTGTTGAAGCAGACACTGATCTGACCTTTGACCCAGCAATGACCTGTCTGTCACCCCCGGCACTGACCGACTGTCCACCCAACACTGACCTGACTGTCCTCCATCGGCACTGACCTGGCTGTAGCCCCATGCACTGACCGACCATCCGCCCGGCACTGACCTGACTGCCGCCCCGGCACTGACCGACTATCCGCCCGGCACTGACCTGACTGTCCCCCCCGGCACTGACCGACTATCCACCCAGCACTGACCCGACTGTCGCCCCCGGCACTGACCGACCATCCACCCGGCACTGACCGACTATCCGCCCGGCACTGGCTGATCATCCACCCGGCACTGACCTGACTGTGGCCCCCGGCACTGACCGACTATCTGCCCGGCACTGACCCGACTGTCGCCCCCGGCACTGACCGACTATCCGCCCGGCACTGACCTGATTGTCGCCCCCGGCACTGACCGACTATCCACCCGGCACTGACCGACTATCTGCCCGGCAATGACCCGACTGTCGCCCCCGGCACTGACCGATTATCCGCCCGACACTGACCTGACTGTCGCCCCGGCACTGACCGACTATCCACCCGGCACTGACCTGACTGTCGCCTCCGGCACTGACCGACCATCCACCCGGCACTGACCGACTATCCGCCGGACACTGATCTGACTGTCGACCCGGCACTGACCGACTATCGGCCCGGCACTGACCTGACTGTCGCCCCCGGCATTGACCGACTATCCACCCGGCACTGACCGACCATCCACCCGGCACCGGCCGAATGTCCACTGACCCGATTGCTGACCCGAATATGAGCCTAGGACTGACCTGACTGGGAGGCTGCTGGCGCCTAATGACCACCAGCCTCTGCTTCAGCTCGGCCACGTCGTTCCGCAGGACCTGCCACTCAGGGTTCTCCGACACAGCAGACGCGCACGACTCGAGCTCCGACACAGCAGACGCGCACGACTCCAGCTCCGACAGCCGGTCCGAAATATTGGCCACCTGAAACAGCCATGCACCTGATGTCAATCACCATCCTTTGAACGTGAACTCGCCAGCACTTGACGAATTCGGATTTTCCATCCGCGTGAACATTCGCACCAAGAGACAAAACAAGTTGTGAAGTACCGCATGCGTATTCGAGCACAGGAGCTTCTGGAGCAGAGCCATAATTTTCGCAGCTTCACACTAGTTAGGGGCTTTAGGGCGCTTCGACCAGAAGTTATAATTAGTTAGTTATTGTGGTTTAAGGGCGCGTCGACCATTTCGTTGATCATATCACCCATAAGTATTTAAATCCTACTATGTTATCAATTCATCCTCAGAAGTCAGTAGTAAGTAACAATTTCATCTTGGTGTGTAAATAGCCTCGAATCCTATTTCTGAGATAAAATGAACGAGATTACCATTGCGTACGATTGGGGAGTCATCAAGCATGCTTGGATATGTCAGCGACCTGGCTGCAGTCCTAAAGTGTCGCATGCGCTCCCCATCGTAGCCTCCACATGAATACGAAACATGACGTACCGTCAAACGTGCGCGACATCGAGGGCACAGCGGTGGCAAGTTTCCGCATAAAAGGTAGCAGTGGGTAGCATAACAGTGACCAATTCTCAGTTGACAGAGTGTCACATCTTCTTTTCTGGATTTACGCCGGGACGATGGCCATTCTCAGTTTTGGCTTCATCGCCTTTAGCTTATTCCCGACTTCTATGTTCCACATGTTTTTCCATTTTGAATGAGTAAACGATGAAGAAATGGCATAGTAATCGGTGCCCGGAAGGGGTAGAGCAGGTATGTATGCTTTGTGAGATCCTCGCTTAGCTGCGGCATCCGCCAGCTCATTTCCCCCAATCCCCACATGGCGCCCATCCAGCACAGTACTACAGTTTTGCCAGTTTCTCTGGGTGCGGTCAGACGAACAAGAATATTCTGCAATAGCAGGTGGCATGGATAAAACTTGCTCCATGCTGAGAGACTGCTAAGAGAGTCTGTGAATACAACAAATGATAGTTCTTCCGATATTTCGATAAAACACAAAGCTTTTATGATGGCAGTAAGTTCGCATGAGTATACAGACGCTTCGTTCGGTAGGCGGAAAGTGCGTACATCATGATCACACACGAATGCACAGCCAGCCCCTGTGTCGCTCTTCGACCCGTCAGTAAAGATGACTCTGTATCCTTGGTATGAAGACATGTGCTACCTGATAGAAGCATAACATAACCATAGCATAACCTAATAGAAGCTCAAAATAGGTTTCCAGGGCGGTGGCCATAAGGTGATGCGAGAACACTGAATTTCGCTGGACTCCTTGATGTCGCTAACCACACCGGAATCTGAAGAGGTTCCCAGCCTTGAATATCAATATATTTCTGCTACGAGCGATGCCCATAGTACTGTAGTCAGCTAATTGTGTGCCGACATCGGGTGGGTCTACTCTGTTGCCCTGGTTTGTTGCCGTGCCAATGTTCCGAAACTACCGAATTGAATTTCATCATCCCTTCACCATTTCATGCATTGGGATCGATTTACTTGGGACTTTTGAATATGGTGACTCTTACCGTTACGCAAAGCTATTAAATTACCCATTAAATTGTGAGTGGCCATTTTGAAAATGTTACGGTGTCCATACTCCTAATCTGCTGGACGGAATTTCATGATACCTTCACCAATCGATGCAGTATAGTCGATTTACTTGGGAATTTACAATGCGGTGACCTTGACCTTGACTTAAGGTCGCAAATCAGCACATCTTTATTTTCAATTGTTGCGGTGCCCATGCTCCTAAACTACTGAACTGAATTTCATGAAACCTTCACCAATCGACGTGACATGGTCGATATACTCCGGACTTCTGAATATGGTGACCTTGGCTTTAGGTCAACGTCACCAAAAAGGCACAAAACCATCTTTTAGGCTTTTTGCCACGCCCATGCTCCGGAACTACTGAATACAATTCCATGAAACCTTCGCCCATTGACGTAACGTGGTCGATATAGTGGAACTTTTGAATATGGTGACCTTGGATTTAGATCAAGGTCACCAAAATATACAACATTGTTTTGAAGGCTATTTTTCACACCCATACTCCGAAAATACTGAACCGAATTTGATGAAGCATTCACCAATCGACGTGACGTGGTCGATATACTTCGGAATTTTCAATATGGTGACCTTGGCCTCAGGTCAAGGTCATACAAAATACATAAACACTTTTTAGGGGATGTTGCGTCGCCCATGCTCCAATCTCACAAAGAACCATTAAACAATGCTTAAGCAGCTTTGTGCATTTGTGATGACCTTAAGCAGAAACCAACGTCACCATTTTCAAAAGTCCCAAGTATATCGATTTCGTCACGTCGATTGATGAAGGTATCGTGCAATGCGGTTGGGTACTTTCTAAGCATGGGCGCCGCGACAGCCCTTAAAAAGAGATTCAAACATTTTTTGATGATCTTGACTCAGGCTAAGGTCACCATATTGAAAAGTCACAAGTACATCGACCACGTCACGTCGATTTATGAATGTTCATGAACTTCGGCTCAGTACTTTCGGGGCATGGGCGGCACAACAACCCTTAAAATAGTTGTATGCATTTCTGATGACCTTGACCTGAGGCCAAGGTCACCATGTTAAAAACACCCAAGTATATCGACCACGTCAAGTCGATTGATGATGGCTTCATGAAATTCGGTTCAGTACTTTCGGAGCATGGCCGGCGCAACAACCCTTAAAAAGAGTTGGATGCATTTTTGATGACCTTGACCTAAAGCCTATTAAAAAGTACACAATACTTAAAAGTCCCGAGTATATCTGCCATTCCACGTCGATTGGTGAATTTTCATAAAATTCGGTTCAGTACTTTCGGTGTATGGACGTGGCAAATAACCTTTAAAACAGTGGTGTATTTTGGTTACCTTGATCTAAAGCCAAGGTCACCATATTCAAAAGTCCCACGTATATCGACCACGTCACGCCGATTGGCGAAGGTTTCATTAAATTGTATTCAGTAGTTTCGGAGCATGGGGGTGGCAAAACATCTTTGAAATAGTTTCATGCTTTCTTGATGATTTTGACCTAAACCCAAGGTCACCATATTCAAAAGTCCGAAGTATATCGACCAAGGCACGTCGATTGGTGAAGGTTTCATGGACTTCGGTGAAATTCGAATATTGCAGACCATAACCAGTCTGATGATTCAACCCGATAATCTCTGTTGGCCAGCAGAAAAGATACATTCCACTGACGTATTTCCACAGATGTCTATGTGAGGCACGCACACCGAGTATCAGAGGCTTCACGACCACTTCGGCCGCAAGATATCTATCTGTCCATCACGTTATACAATGGCCACCCTGACCATGCGTAAAGGAGCTATTTCCCAGCTAGCAGCGCCAGACCTTACGCTCTGCATGTGATGTCATTAAGAATACGCTAAACAGCCCTATGGTGGTGAAGCAACTGGAAAGTTCCCAGACAAATGACCGTTCCAACCATAATTAGAGCTACACCAATGCTACTGATTGCATTACCCCGTGACCTCGGCGACACTTGTCATTCTTCATCAAGGTGACCTCTTAACTACCTACTATAAGTGTTAATCTGTCGCAGAGCACCACCGGCTCAGCATTTTGGCACGTCACACATCAACTGACTCATCGGCCGAGATCATCTCCGCTGCATACCGGCCCACCCTCCCCATTCGGAGCATGTTGTACAATCAGTGGACATTCCGAGCTACCGCAGTACCATGTTGGTTGTTTCAATTAGTTAGTTATTTGGGCTTTAGGGCGCTTTGACCAGAGTTGATCATTCACGTCCAGGGTTGCTTCAAGACGACGTCAATATCCATTTTGAATGACATTCACGTAACGTATGTCGTATGCTCTCGGACGCATATTTCGGGGACCAGTAGTCTAGGGGTAAGTCCCCGACTCACAATCGAAAGATTGTGGGTTCGAGTCTCACCTGTCGCTACTCTTCGCCCGCGACAAATCGGCGTGAGAGATTGGCGACGCTACATGACACAACGGTTGACGTGTGGTACAACCAATAACCATCACCATCGAACGCATATTTCGCATGAAATGAATCGCGGCTAACTTCGATGTCTCGTGGACTCATGAAAAAGCACTCATAAACACAGCTGTTCTGTGGAAACAAGTTTCCAGACACACATGTGCGACACACGAGCAATTTTATGTCCATTCACCTCCAAGCAAATACAAATTACAACCGAAGTGCTAAGAAAATTAGCACTTCGGTTGTAATTGAGATGAATGGACATTAAAGGGATCCGCCATGTCATTATGAAACGGTTTGCACGTCGGTGTTATTTTCAATGCGTCATTGCTCGTGATATCTATGACAGTTTTGTGCCAAGTGAACATTCCCAAAAAGACCACTTCCACAACTTGGTAGTACAGCGGCGGCGCACGTGTGGGCGGGGACCTCAGCGTGCTGCTGTAAAGTGAAGAAACCAGTGTAAATTTTGTCCATAAGACTAACGGGTAAGATCACCAAAAGTGAGGGTGTGGATCCCCGAATCACACATTCCTACGGGCGGGGATGGCCGAGTGGTCAAGGTGTTGAGCTCTGGGGACCAAAGGCCCCGGGTTCAACACTCGCACCACTCGGGACATCTCCCAATCCCGCGGACCACCGGCAAAACAGTGGCCGGCGCCATTAGCCGTGATCGTGCATAAAGTGCGTCGAGAACCACCCAATAAACAAACAAACAAACACACATTCCTACGACTGTGCCGAAGTGCCTTGGTATTTCATGATTGCTGGACGAAAAAAGCCGATGTGTCACTTACATTGACAAAGATGTTGGTAACGTTCCGGAAGACGATTTGTTCTGACGTTGTGACAATGCGATTCCGTATCTTTAACGCGGAAGGCGAATGGCATACAGATGCTTGCTCCACCGGTAGATATACATCAACGTTGAATAACCGTGAGGTGTATTTTCCCATGAACTGACGATGCACCTGCATATATCCGTGGATTCCACGGAACCATACATATACAAGCTGAACTGCCAGTGCAATGCAAACATCTGCAGACCAAGTTTGAGTGCAAGGTTTTCGGTGGACTCCAAGAACTGATGTACACTGTGTAAATGAAGCAAAAAGAAAGCAAACCACTGGCAGGATAGTGACGCGGAGTGTGTCACTCGCTCCGTCCGTGAACTCCCCGATAATTTCCCTGCGTGGTGACCCGCTCAGCAGCCGTGTGACGTCAGAGGTTGCCGCTACACACATAAGCTCCGGCCGGCCGGATGCCACCACCAGTTGCCGTCTCGACGCCTCTGCGGTGGCCGTGAGCCGCACGGACATTGTGCAGCGACGAGTGAACCAGAAACGGCCGTGACAATGACAGGTGCCGTAGCCCGGCTGTCGTGGTTCCTGCTGACACTATCGGTCGTCTCGGCGTGCTCTCGACACCAGAAGCGGCTCGCTGCGTCTCTCAGCTCCGGCAGCAAAACACCGACCCATGTCGGCCCTCCGCCTGAGCACGAGCTGCCCGACCTGGTGGGCTGTCGTACTGTGTGTCGGTTCACCGAGAAGACGGTGACACACTGGAATGTCAGCCTGACACACTCCACGTGTGACCAGACGGGTCGGCAGTGTGTCGGCGGCGGAGTGTGCCGACAACTCAGCCAAACCGTCTTCCTGGCCGACGAACGCCAAGTTGACCTTAACACTGGTTGTGTGTGTGCGGTGACCCGACGGGGCGGGTCGCTAAAGATCACCACACACCGAGCCCAGGACGCCGGACGACGACGGCGTCGTTCCATCCACCGGCCACGCCACCGGTGATATCTGTATCGTCAGTCACCAGCTGACCCAATGTGAGCCAGGCATCGACGTCGATCTCTGACCAGATACCGGTCTCCGCACCGCTGGATTGCTCAGGGCACGGCTGGCTAGAATGGTCGTGATCATCTAGTCTCGTGTCATGGAGCTCGTCTAAACAATACCGTTGGAGGTGGCAAATGCTTGGCGCACCTCCCGGCTGTGATATGGGACAGACGGTCGCTCAGGACGATGCCCATTGCCACACGATCAAACGTTGCGTCCAACCAGTTGGGTGACCTGTCGCCAAGCGATCAATGGCTTTACAATGTACCTGTCGATGATTTTAGCGATTTGTATCGCATATTTATTACTGAATGCATTGGCTCATGTGGTGCCAAGTCTACGTATGCCTTCTTTGTATCGTGCTCGATAATACTAATCAAAAGGTACATTCAACTGTCAGGGAATGCATTCCGAGACGTGAATATGCTCCGTATATGGAATATTATGTCATACTTGAGGTTGCTTTTGTCACGTGGACGCTTGTGTTGTGTTTTTACTGTTCTCAAATGATACGCTGTCATGGCAATCCACCAGTATTGTTGGTGCACCGAATTGAATACATTAACTTTGCATTGATACGCTGTTTTGGCAGAAACTGGTACTTACGAAGCATTTAGTGCTGGTAACCGAGGTAACTTATGTTGAAGAAATTGCAATATCCGATGTTTCCGTGGCTCGTAATAAGGATAATCTGCTATGCTCAAGTCGATGACAATCGTGATAAACGAGGACATGATAGCAGTCGTAGCTTCAATGACTTCGAACAGTCACCTTACTCAGTATAATTAACTCAGAAGACAGAGGTCCATGGAACATATCCACGACTTCTCTAAGTGATGCATCTGTGCATGGCTACTATGTGCTGCGTCAACTACATAGTGCAAGGCCACAAGGGTCGCAGCAACTGCTAGACGAGTTCAGACTTGTTCTGCCAGTATCTGGAAGGAAGCCGTCCACGCCAGTGGCATCTGTTGCAAAATGCTCCGACAGTAATCGACAAAAAGAGCAGCATTCGGCCATTGTTAACGTTGCTTTGCATAGCTCTAGAATGTGAGTATGTTATAATGGACACTAGGAGTACTTCATATCATATTTGCAGCTCTCCCGGCTGCAGGCTGAAGAGGGCTGGGTATGTGTGTAATGTCCAAACTAGCAGCAGGTAGGTGACTATGAGTTTAAACTGAGCATCACACGTTCCAAACCAACACATTTATTGGGGACGACGATATATTTTCTCATTATAACCGACACTCAGAAAGTGGGTACGAGGGATAACTTTCTGGCGTGCTCCATTCGAAAAACCATCCTTTCTACATGGACCAAGTGAACTATCCGGAGTAAAGTGACTATTGAACGTCAGCGAAGCTACAATAAACGCTGCCATTATCGTCCTCCATCAAGATTGTCGCCATCTTGAGCAAAGTATGTTAAGCTGAACACAAGACGGAGACATTGGATAATACACGTTCAAGATACATTAACTGAGTTACCATCAGTAAAAGCTGGTTAAGTACCACCCTTTGCAAGAACATCATTTCAATGCAAAGGTAACGTACTTGGTTGAGCATGCCAACAAACGGATGGCATGCTAATGCAAGACAGAATATCATCCGAGACCAGTGAAACCATCACCCGTGCCGTCCACGTGAAAATGCAACCTCAAGTGTAGCATATCATATACATCCACCACCCTAGCATGTTCACACACCATAATGACAGTGGAATGCATTTTCTAAGCATTATTATGATGCGCAACAGACATACATTACAGGCAGACGTGGCACTACGAGGTGCGACCAAAAAGAAACGGGACATTGGCTGCTTATGACACGACTCAGCAGCCACACACCGATGAACTATATCATAGTGATGCACAACATTTCAGCACTATATGAGCATAGTATCGCTTCATCTGACCCATTGTCCTTCTTTCCATAGGTGTGTTTCTAACTCCTATGCAGTGCCCCGTGTCACAACATGAGCCTTGAACAAAGGATTAACATCAAGTTCTTGGTTTAACTGGGGAAAACTGCTTCAGAAACACTTTCTATGCTGAAGGATGTGCATGGAGACCAAACAATGTCCCGTACACGTGTGTACGAGTGGCACAAAAAGTTTACGAGTGGACGTGATGACGTGGAGGATGACCCGAAGCCTGGACGTCCCACAATATCAAGAAATGACGAAAACATCCAGAAGGTGAAGGAACTGGTGCGGAGTGATCGTAGATTGACGGTAAGAATGCTGGCTGAGGAACTGGGATTGGGGAGAGAGTCAGTGAGGACAATCCTGAGGGAGGATTTGGGCATGAGGAAGATTTGCGCGAAGATGGTGTCCAAATTGCTCTCCGATGATCAGAAGGCTCGCCGTGTGGACTTGTCCCGGGACGTCTTGGAGCAGCTGGAGGGCAACACAGAGTTCCTGGACGATATCATCACTGGAGACGAGAGCTGGGTCTTCCAGTATGACCCCGAGACCAAACGGCAGAGCCTCCAGTGGAAGACGGCGGGGTTACCCAGACCAAAGAAGGCCCGCATGTCAAGGTCCAGGATCAAGGTGATGCTCATTGCCTTCTTTGACCACCAATGCTTGGTTCACCACGAGTTCGTGCCACAAGGGCAAACCGTGAACCAACACTTCTACAAAGAGGTGCTCAGCCGCCTGATTGCACGGATCCGATGCTCGAGGTGTGACTCGTGGGAGAACAAGAGATGGATCCTCCACCACGACAATGCTCCCGCACACGGCGCCCTCAGCATCCGACAGTTTCTAGCCGAAAGACAGGTTGCAACCCTGGAACATCCCCCGTACTCGCCAGATCTAGCACCGTGTGACTTCTGGCTATTCCCAAAGCTCAAGGGTGTCCTCAAGGGATCACATTTCGAAGGGGTTGAAGACATCAAAGAGCACGTGACAAGCACCATGAGAACCATCAAGAAGGAGGAATTTGAGGGGTGCTTCGAGGCGTGGAAGAGCAGATTCCAGAAGTGCATCGACTTCGAGGGGGAATACTTCGAGGGGGAATAGGTAGTTTCCAGTCATCTCGTGCAATAAAGACTGTATTGACCGAGTCCCGTTTGTGTGTGTGTGTGTGTGTGAATTTGACCAGCCTGCCACCGTGTGGTGATGTAGGCTGTTTCCGGTAGTGTGTAGATGAATGTGGTGGTGGGTTATGATTGATGGAATGACGTGGTCGGGGTTAGGATGAATAGGATAGGTAAGGTCGACTTGAAGTAAGGTGTTGAAGTTAGGTAGTTGAAGATGGCAGAGTAGAGCTGGGCAGAGGTGTGATGGGCTGTCCTGAAGTTCCGGCTGCAGGTTGTTGAGATGCTGAAGAAAGCGCAGTAGAGAAGAATGACGAGAAGAGAAGCAGTCCGGACGGTGCTGCTTGGGGTATGGGGAGCAGACGGGGGGAGGGTTGGGGTTGGGTCATCGCCTTTTTGATTGAACATTGCAAGAAGACATGTATGCACTTTGGGGTTCATGGTATTTTTTTTTTTTTTTTTTTTTTGTATATGTATGTAAGCGTACACATACTGATTTTTTTCTCTTTTTTTTTTCTTTTCTTTTTTTCCCCTTCACAGTTGTTCTAATATGCGTGTTGTTGAAAGGAAGTGGAAGATATGTTCGTGTAACTGCGGGTGTTCATTGTTGAGAAGCGTGGTGAGGTTGAGTGGGAGGTGGTTTGTGGTGCAGTAGTTTGTGATGTGTTGTCTTTGGTTGTTGTACTTGGTGCAGTATATGAGAATGTGTTTGATTGTAAGTATTCGGTGACATGTTGTGCATTGAGGTCGTGGTTGGTTCAGAATGAGGTAGGAGTGTGTGAGTGCTGTGTGTCCGATGCGGAGTCTTGTCAGTATTCTTTCTTTGTGTCTGGTGTTCTGATTAATGGTGTGCCAGTGTTCGCATTTTGGATGTATATCGTGGAGTTGTGTTCCTGTTCTGTCCCATATTTCTTGAATGTATTTGTTGACTGCCTGGTGTATTGTGGGGTAGTAGTCGGATTGTGAGAGTGGGCAGTTTGTGATTTGTTGTAGTGTTGTGGCTACGTTTGCTTCAGTGTCTGCATGTTCGTTCCCTTGTATGTTTGTGTGGCTTGGTATCCAGAGGAGGAGTGGTTGTTGTCGAATGTTTAGTTTGCTATGTATATGCAGTATTTTGGGGATGAGGGGATGTTTGGAGACGGTGTAGGGTGTTATGCTTTGTATTGCTGATTTTGCGTCGCTGGCTATGATGTTGTGTTCTATGTTTGTGGTGTAGATGGTACAATAGGCCGAATATATTGCATATAATTCTGATGTGTAGGTCGATGCTGTGTCCGGCAGACGGGCCCGTAAGATGACCCGGGGCGGTGCCTCGCTGGTATGCAGCACCGCCGCTGAGCCCGTCTGGTGTGTGTGCGATTTGGAGCCGTCGGTGTAGATGATGTTGTAATTTGCGTATTGTGATATGAATTGAAGGAAGAGTTGTTGTATTTCTACGTCTGTGTATGTACGTTTAGGTTTGTCGATTAGGAAGTGTGTTGTGGGGGTTTGGTGTTTCCACCATGCTTTAGGTGGTGGGAGTGGTTTTGAGGTGGGTAGTGCGAGGTGTAGGTTTCTTGCGTGTTGTTGAATGCGACATCCTATTGTGGTTTTGAATGGTACTTTTTTCATGAGTTGGTGTATGCGTTTGGAGCGGATTTGGAGGGCCTTAGTGCATGGGTGTTGTCTAATGAGTTGTGTTTTGTAGTGGTATCTGAGAAGTGCTTCTGTGCGTCTGTGTTGTAGTTCTGGTATGTGGTTGTATATATGAAGAGCGAGGGAGGGTGAGGTTGTGTATGCTCCTGTGGCTATTTTTAGGCATTGGTGTTGAAGAGAGTCTAGGAGTTTGAGGTTTGATTTAGCTGCGTTTTCGAAAAGTATTGACCCGTATTCCGTGATTGGTCGAATGATGGATTTGTATAAGGTCAGTAGAGAATTTCGGTCGGAACCCCAATCTGTGCCGGATAGTGCTCGTAAGATGTTTATTCTTTTGGATGCGCGTTTTTGGATGTTGAGTATGTGTAGTTTGAAGGTGAGTCGTGGGTCTAAAGTGATGCCTAGGAATTTTGCTGTTGTGACAAAGGGTATGGGAGTGTTGTCTAGTTTCAGTGGCTGTAAATATGTGTGTGGCTTATAGCCGAAGATCATGCATTTGGATTTGTGTGGTGCAATGTGTAGGTTTAGTAATGTTAGCTTGTCGTGGAGATCTGTTAGGGCGTTCTGTAGCATTGTTACTGAGTGGTCCGGTGAGTCTTGTGATGTCCAGAGTACGATGTCATCTGCGTATAGTGCAATTTTGACTGGGAGGTTGTTGGGGATGACTGAGTTCAGGCCGAGAATGAAGAGGAGGGGGCTGAGAACTGAGCCTTGCATTAAACCGGTTGTGGGGAATTTAGTGTCTGAGGTGTGGGAACCAATTTTGACTTGAAATGATCGTTTTAGGAGATAGAAGTGTAAGTAGTGTAGTAGTCGGCCCTGTATGTCTATGTTTGAGAGGTGTTGTAGGAGCGCTGTTATGTTGATGGTATCGTATGCTTGTTTTAGGTCCAGGAAGACGGCGACGGTGGGAAGCTTTTTTGCCGCCGCTTCCTGGATGTGTGTGATGAGATAGGTAAGGTTGTCTATGCAGGATCTGTTGGGAAGGAAACCTGATTGATTGGGAGCAATGAGTTTTTGGGTCTGGATGATGTAAAGGAGTCGTTTTTTGACAAGTCGTTCGAAAAGTTTGTGGAAGCAGCTGGTGAGGGCGATGGGGCGGTAGGAGTCGCATAGAGTGGAGTCAGTGTTTGGTTTAGGGATAGGTATAAGGAGGGCGTGCAGCCATGATTGTGGATATGTATGTGTTGTCCATGCAGTGTTGTATGTTTCGAGGAGTACCTGTACTGCTTGTGTTGGGAGGTGTTTGAAGAAAGAGTAGTGTATATTGTCTGGGCCTGCGCTTGTATTTCCTGTCTCTGCAATTGCAAGTTCTAATTCGGTGAGTGTAAACCTAGTGTTGTAGAGGTGTTGACGTGTGTGTCGGATGGGGGGCGGGGGTTCTGTGGAAGTGTGGATGATCTAAGGTGGTAGGTGTGTGCGAAAATATTGGTGATCGTTTGGGGGTCTGTGATGGTGTTGTTGTTCTGTCTAAGTATGATGGCTTTTATTGGTGGGCGTTGTCGGGTTTGGAATGTTTTCAGGAGTGACCAGATTTCGCCGAGAGAGGTGAATCTGTTAAATTGAGTAGAGAAGTTCATCCAGGATTTCCTTTTTTCGTGTTTTATGGTTCGCTTGCAGAGTGCCTTGAGTTGTTTGTACCTGGTGAGTGTGTCCGGTGTGCGGTGTCTTTCGTATCTGTGTCGTGCATGGTTCCTCGCGCGGATTGCCCCGTGGCATTCGTCGTTCCACCAGGGGGCCGCGCGAGGCTTGAGTTGGTGGCGTGGTTTTGTCTGTGGTATGTGTTGGTGTGCTGTAGTTAGGAGAATGTCGGAAAATTGTTCTGGTGAGAGTTGTGGGTTGTGGGCTGTTTGTGCGGCTAGGGAATCTGAGAAGGGTGTCCAGGATGCTTTTTTAAGATTCCATCGGCCAGGGGGATAATTTGGTGGGCCGGTGGCTGGGAGTTGGTGGAAGGTAATGATTATGGGTGCGTGGTCACTAAAGAGTGGGTCGGGATCGGCGACCCAGGTTAAAGAAAGAGATATGCGCGAGGAAGCAAGGGTTACGTCTGGGGTCGTGGGAGGGGTAGTGGCGGAAATATGTATAAGGTAGGTTGGTGACCCAGTATTAAGTACGGTGAGGTTGTGTCGGGTGGCTAATGTGATGAGTGTTAGTGCTCTGTGATCAGGTTGTGTTGTGCGGGTGTCCCATAGTGGGTGGTGAGAGTTGAAATCTCCGGTGACTATGACCGGGGCGTGGATTTGGTCAAGTGCTTTATTTAATTCCGAAAGGGTGTCTGCGTGTCGCCGGGGGGGGTCATATATGTTAACAAGTGTGTAGGCGTTGTTATGTATGTGGATTTCAGTGAGTAGTATGTCTGCTGTGGTGTTGAAGTGTATCAGGCGATGAGGTGTGGTGTTCCTAACGTACGTGCAAACACCGCCTGACCTGTGTGCGTGGTGTGAGTCTTGCCTGTGTAGTGTGTATTGCGAAATGTTGAAGTGGTAAGGATCGTTGGGTTGGAAGTGTGTTTCTTGAATGCATAGTGCTGTGTGGGTTGTTTGCAGTGCGTAATGTTTGAATTAGTGCCAGTGTCTGATCAGTCCGTGTGTGTTCCATTGGAGTATGGTGTTCATTGGTGGTGGGTGTTGGCTCGTGTGAGTGGCTTCTTAAGGGTGTGTCTACCTTTGGGTGTTTTTTTGGGGCTGTCTGTAGGAGGGTGGTGTCAGGTGTAGGGGTGTTGTCAGTTCCGAGTCGGTGGAGTAATGCTCAGTGTCCGAGGGGTCGTCAGTACCTGTAGTGCCCTGGTCTCTAGTGTGAGGTGGGTGCGGTGCCGAAGCGTCGGATGCCGGCGATGTTTGTGGCGATGGTGATGATGTTGGGTAACTCAGTGGTGGTGGAGGGTATGAGGGTGGAGCGGTTGTTGGGTGGTGGACTGGTGGTGGTGGTGGTGGTGGTTGTTGAGTTGCACGTGGGCCTGTGGTGGTTGTCGGTGTTGGTGTTGTCATGCATGCGGCAGGTGTTGAGGTGTGTTGTGGCTTGTCTGTTGTTTGTGTGCCGGCGTTCCTAGTGTGTTTTGTTGTGGGCAGTGTCGGGTACTCCTCGTGAGTTGTTGGCGGTGGTGTGTGGTGGGGCGTGCCGGGCTCTGGACGGCGGCGAGCAGGCCACGCGCGCTGCGGGTCGACCAGCCATGCTCTGGCCCGGGGCAGGGACCATCCCTCAAGATGTACCAGGCGCAGGACCTCCCGCTCCATGGTCCAGGTTGGGCAGTCCCGGCTCCAGGCCGCATGTTCGTCCCCGCAAGCGGCGCAGCTCGCCGCTGGAGCAGGTGTCCGTGTCATGAGGCCCGGCACAGCGGCGCAGGTGGTGTTTGTGGAGCGACACCCCCCCCCTTGTGTGCCCATATCGCTGGCACTTCTGACAGCGTCTAGGGAGGGGTGCGCGAGGCTGGACTGTATACCTCATGTAGCCAGCCTTCAGGTAGGCCGGGGGTGTCCGTGTGGTGAAGGTGATGATGAGGATGTGGTTGGGGCGTCCTGACCTCGGAGGTGGCCTATAGGCGGTGGAGACCCCCTGGTCCCCAAGCTTGAGGGCCAGGTCCTCCACCGACACGCAGGCCAGCTCCGGGGCCAGGATGGTTCCCTGGGAAGTGTTGAGGTGGGTGGCCGGTGTGATGGTGACAGGTGTGTGGTGTATGTTCTTTATGGTCGGCAAAATCCGACCATCGATGTGGTCATTTGCTTGAATGAGGAGCGCCCCTGAGCGTATTTGGTTGGCGTGGAGGGGTGCCCCTGTGAGGTGACTGATGCACTCCTCCGCCAGCCAGGGGTCCAGGGAGCCCATAGGCTTCCCGTCCCCCCGGCGGCAGAGGAAGAACTCTCCCGTGGGTGCTTCGGGTGCGTTCATGTTGCTGTGAGTGGTATGTGTTGTGTGGTACGTGATGTTGAGAAAGAGGTGGTAGGTGGCAGGTGAGTGTAACAGTACAATACAATTACAAAACACTGGCGGAGGGTGCGGAAGGGCGAGAAGAAAGCCCGACAGGTGTAAAAGTAGGGCAGGAAAGTTCAAGAGAACACAAAGAAAATGGAAACTGTGCTTGAAGGGAGCACGGTTAGGAAAGAGCAGAAAAAGATCGTGCAGGAGGCACTAGAGGGAGAATGGGGTTGGGCTGGGAGGGCGACCGGGAGGGAGTGGCAGCACCGCCGGACTGACCGTACTGTAGAAGAAGGCGTCAGGAACGAAGAGGCAGAGGAGTAAGGTCCTGAAGGCCAGATGTAGATGAAGAAGAAGTCTGGGTCGAATGTGTGGAAGACGGAGGAAGCAAGAAGATCTAGGAGAGAAGATGTAGTCGCTGAAGAGGTGATGAGGTAGAGGGCAGCGGGAGACGATGAGACGGTAGCAGGAGGCGATGAGACGGAGGAAAGAGGGAAGGTTAAGTGAGTGTGTAGGGTGTGTGTGAGTGACAGACGGGTGGCTGGTGGCTGGAACTGATGGTATCAGGAGCTGTGTGTGTGTGAGTGTATGGTGTGTGTGGAGGCTGTTTGACGGCGGAGTCGACTGCTGTCTGAAAGTCGGCTGGTGTCTAGGCTGGGCACTTGGAAGTGACTGCGGTGTTGGAATGTATGAGAGTCCCGTTTCATTTTGGTCACACCTCGTACATGGATAGTAAGGCGCATGGCAATGCGCATGCGATAAATATTGCCAACATCATCGACAGGTACATTGTAAAACCATTGATCGCTTGGCGACAGATCTCCCAACTGGTTGGACGCAACGTTTGATCGTGTGGCAATGGGCATCGTCCTGAGCGACCGTCTGTCCCATATCACAGCCGGGAGGTGCGCCAAGCATTTGCCACCTCCCACGGTATTGTTTAGACGAGCTCCATGACACGAGACTAGATGATCAGGACCATTCTAGCCAGCCGTGCCCTGAGCAATCCAGCGGTGCGGAGACCGGTATCTGGTCAAAGAACATGGACAGAGATCGGCGTCGATGCCTGGCTCACATTGGGCCAGCTGGTGACTGACGATACAGAGATCACCGGTGGCGTAGCCGGTGGATGGAACGACGCCGTCGTCGTCCGGCGTCCTGGGCTCTGTGTGTGGTGATCCTCAGCGACCCGCCCCGTCGGGTCACCGCACACACACAGCCAGTGTTCATTTCAACTTCGCTCCCGTTGGCCAGGAAGACGGGTTGGCTGAGTTGTCGGCACGTTCCGCCGCCGACACACTGCCGACCCGGCTGGTCACACGTGGAGTGTGTCAGGCTGACATTCCAGTGTGTCACAGTCTTCTTGGTGAACCGACACACAGTACGACGGACCACCAGGTCGGGCAGCTCGTGCTCAGGCGGAGGGCCGACATGGATCGGTGTTCTGCTGCCGGAGCTTAGAGACGCAGCGGCCGCTTCTGCTGTCGAGAGTAGGCCGAGACGACCGATAGTGTCAGCAGGAGCCACAACAGCCGGGCTACGGCACCTGTCATTGTCACGGCCGTTTCTGGTTCACTCGTCGCTGCACAATGTCCGTGCGACTCTCACGGCCACCGCAGAGGCGTCGAGACGGCAACTGGTGGTGGCAGCCGGCCGGCCGGGGCTTAAGTGTGCAGCGGCAGGCTCTGATGTCACACGGCTGCTGGTAGAAGGGGCGGCACACAGGATAATTCGCAGCGAGTCGTGAAATATACGGAAGTATTCCTTTGCGGTCTAGCGCCGAATCGGTTCGTCGTGATTCCATGATACGAAGTGGATGAAGATCCGTCAATATTATCGGAGCCGAACAGCGAGCGTTCATGAATGTATTGTTCACGCCACTCTATGCGCTGGCTTGAAAGCTTCTTAGAATGGTCGGAGGTCAGGGCTGTCCTGGCTTTTTTGAACGAGTTCATATTTCCCGAGGTGCGGTGCCTGTCAAACTCTCGGAAAGCACGTCGACGGGCACGAATAACCTCTAGACCGTGGTCTGTCCACCACGGCACAGATTCGTGTTCAGGCTTGCCAGAGGCATACCAAATACACCCTGGAACACACTTCAAAAGTGTCGAGGTAAAATCCTCTACCGACACTGCAAATCCGTTGCCGCTTGCATCAAAGAAGCCCGGTCGAAAATTGAACTAATCCAATCGTTCTTAAATTCCACTGCTGGGGCACTGTTTCATGGGTAAACTGAAGCCATATCTGACAATGATGTGGTGAATCTCTCCAGGCTCTGGGTGAACGGACCAATCGACAAAGTGCACCAGGTGCACACTGGCCACACTGATGTTCAGCGCGAAAATACCTCCCGACGGGAATGTTAAGTGAGTGCGCATATCAAGAATGCACCGAGACTCCTCTAGAGCTCGGGCGCTAGAAACGCCACCACACAAGCATGTGTGTGAACCACAAAATGCGAATACCTGAAGGGATATATATATATATATATATATATATATATATATATATATATATATATATATATATATATATATATATATATATACCTCCTTAGAGACGAAGCCAGGCATGTTGCCACGTGGCAGCTTGAAGGCATGGCGTGTCCTGGAGAGGCGGCCAGGGCTATTTCAGCCTGGCGTTTGGGGAAGCGGTGAACAGGATGGCCCAAAATATGTAGGAAAACTGTCTGTTTTGTTTTGTTTTCGGTCCGGCCAATGCAGTTTGATACCTCCCGCAGCAAACAATTAGATGTGCATCAGTGCGAAAAAGTAGTCGACGTGCTAATCATCCCAAGCATTCCTAACACGAACAGCCATCGGGAGTACATCGTACTAACCCTGGTCATCAGCTCGTAATGGCTGAATCACCAGAGCAGAAAGCAGGTAAACAAAAATATGATGATGATGATTATTGGGGTTTTAGGGTGCGTCAACCCATGCGGGTTATATTGCACCCATAACAAACTTGCTTAGACACGCGTCAGATTGTCACGTTCGAATTAAATTATGTCTGAGGAGTGAGTTGTCACCTAGGCAGAAGCATATATTACTTGAAATCGTATCTCCGCGAGGAAGGCCAAAACTGCTCTGTTATATATAAATCGGGAATCGTTTCCAAGTAAGTCCACTAGTCCCAAAGTATGCGCTTCATATCCGAAGTGCCTCCTGCGTTCTTCTGCATATGCTGTGCACGCCACCAGCACATGGTGCACAGTCAGCGCGGCATTACACTTCACACATTCCGGTCTGTCGTCCCCGCACAGTAAGTATCTATGTGTTGCTAGAGTGTGACCAATTCTGAGGCGACAAATGGCCACTTCGTCCCTTCTAGTTCGACTGAATGACGAGGGCCACAGCTCCAAGTGTGGTTTGATTCGCTTTAATTTGTTTAGGTCTATTCGGTCCCAGCTTTCCTGCCACTGCCTGAATAGAAATGATGATATAGTAGGGTAGTAGTCACTAGCAGGAAGTGGAAGCGCACGGCGACATGGGGCGTGTGCCGCACGCCCTGCAGCCTGATCTGCCAGCTCATTTCCACGGATTCCTACATGTGCTGGAATCCAGCAAAGTGAGACCTGCTTTCCCATACGATGGAGCGAAGTGAGTTGCAATAAAATGTCTCGTACAATGACGTTTTGGGGATAAAAACTACGCAGTGCCAAGAGACTACTGAGAGAGTCAGTCAGGATAACATGTAAGACCTCGTCATCAACTTCGATGAACGCTAGTGCTTTGTTGATGGCGATCAACTCGGCAGTGAAGACCGTGGCGTGTGACGGTAGGGAGAATGATCTTGTGACGGATCCTCTCACGAAGGCACTACCCACTCCGGTGTTTATCTTCGAGCCATCCGTGTAGGTGATGAGGTGTTTGTGATACGTTGTGGACATATGTTCTAGCGAGTGTGAGTGTAGCTCCTCTTTTGTGACATCTTGTTTTTTCATGTCCGCGAGGGAAATATCGATAGAGGGGGAGATCAGCTCCCACGGAGGAGTAGACAGTTCTTCATATTTCCGAATTCCTTGTAGTCGTATTTCCATTCGTCCCAGGAGCGTCCTCATTCGCACACAGTAAGGAGTTCCTCTCCTAATGTGATTTCGAAGGACAGCATATAAGTCATGAGCAAAGACCGCCGGATATGACGGGTGTGTCGGGAACTGTCGCATTTTGCAGGCGTATCGCAGACCCAGCATGTCGCGTCTCATAGACAGTGGAGGCTCATGCGCATCTGCTAGCACGCTAACCGTGGGAGAGGTGCGGAATGCACCTGTAATTATTCGCACCGCAGCATGATGTACTGGGTCAAGCGTTCGCTTTGTAGTAACACACGCGCCATCGTATACGAAACAAGCGTAGTCGAGCTTCGAGCGGATCAGACTACGATACAGCAGGTGTAGTGTCTTTCTATCTGCGCCATATGACGTACGAGATACACACTTCAATATCGCAAGTGCTTTAAAACATTTGTCTCGGAGTGTTTTGATATGTTCTCTGTATGTAAGACGATGATCGAACTGCACACCAAGAAAACGAGCCACTGATGCTGTACGCACATCTTGCCCGTACAATCTCAACGCCATGTCTGGGCAGTTACGTCTACGTCGACAGAAATGTACTGCAACTGTTTTAGCTATGGAAAACTTGAATCCATTTGTGTGTCCCCACTTCTCCAGGCGGAAAATAGCAAGTTAAAGCTGTCGCTCCATAAGATGGGGTGACGAGCCGTGCAACCAGATAGCAAAGTCGTCAGCAAAAAGAGACCGCCCAAATGATGAGGGGAGTGAGTCGCCGATGTCGTTCATAATAAGAGAAAAGAGAGAAGTGCTCAGGACGCTGCCCTGGGGAACTCCCTCGACTTGGTGCATCCAACCTGAAACCTGGTTACCCACACGCACACAGAACTGTCTGTCTGTCATGACATTTTTTTAAGAACATGCTCAAAGCTCCACGGAGTCCGTACTTATGGATCTTAAGCAGGATGCCGTGTCTCCAGGCGGTGTCAAAGGCGCTCTCAATGTCGAAAAATATTGCCCCCAAATGCTTGTTCTTTGCAAAAGCCACACGAATCTCTGTGTCCAGCTTTAAAACGTGGTCTACCGTACTGCGATTTTTCCGGAAGCCACACTGGTCGTTGGTTAAAATGTTCTGGGCTTCTAGGAACCAAGTCAGTCGAAGGCTGACCATTCTCTCCATCAGCTTGCACAATGATGAAGTGAGCGATATCGGACGGTAGTGAGAGGGGTCATCGCCGCTTTTACCGGGCTTTAGTATTGGTACTATTATTGCTTTCCGCCAGGCTGGTGGGAAACATCCCCTTGTCCACAGTCTGTTGAAGATGGTGAGAAGAATATGTTTTGCGCGCGTCGGTAGGTGCTGTAGCATTTCATTGTGTACTGCGTCCGGTCCCTCAGACACACTTTTCAACTGGCTGAGTGCGGAGACAAGCTCAGCTTGAGTAAACGGCAGGTTGTAGTGCAGTTGTTCAGTTGTGTTAAAACTGATCTCGTCCTTCTGGCACCGAGCACGGTGTTGCAGGAAATTTGGGTCGGTAGGTTGGCTACGCTTCGCAATAGCGTAAGCAATGTGGTTGGCTACCTCGCCTGGATCGGTTATGATATTTCCTCTGATGTTGAGGACCGGGAGTGGGACTGAATTAAACCGACCAGCAATCTTTTTCATGCGCGACCATACTTCGGAGGTTGGTGTTGTTCGGCTAATCTTCCCTATATATTCTCGCCAGGATGCACGCTTCGCGGCACGTATTGTTCGTCGAGCCAGTGCCTTGGCCTTTTTAAACGCTAGCATATTAGCCATAGTGCTGTGTTTGCTGAACTCCTTAAGAGCCCGTTTGCGGTCGCAGATAGCCTGTTTGCATTCCTCGGTCCACCAGGAAACTGGAATACGGCGTGGGGTGCCAGAGGTGCGTGGAATGCACTCATTGGCGCACTGGAGTAGTCGTGATGTAAAATCTTCCACACTAGTACAGTTATTTTCAATGTCGGTTGTAAAAGCCATCTGTGCCCGAGATTCGAAACTGGTCCAATCTGCCATCCTTAAGTTCCAACGTGGCGGCCGTACTCCCAGAACTACGGTTCTCCGAAAAGTCAGCCATATCGGATAGTGGTCACTTCCCAGGCAGTCATCATGAACTGACCATTCGAACTGCTGAGCCAGTTCAGGACTGGCTATGCTCAGGTCTAGTGCTGATGTCCGACCCGATGGCAGCGCCAGATGAGTGTGCGCACCTGTGTTTAGGAGGCCGAGTGGCTCGTTCAAGATTAAATCTTCCAGGATTCGACCCCGTATGCTGATATCCGAACATCCCCAAGCAGTGTGGTGGGCATTGAAGTCTCCCAGTAGCAGAACAGGTGGTGAAAGCTCCGTTAGTAGCTGTTTCAGCTCCGCAGTAGGAATGATGTTCCAGGAGGCAGGTACAGGGAGCACACGTTTATGCAATGGTGGTCAAGCGTAACCTGCGCTGCGACCGCTTGCAAAGGTGTTCGGAGGACCAGCTCACGTGCTGGTATGCTGTGGTGGACGGCAAGTAGCACGCCTCCATGCGAAATGTGTGTAGGGTGTACATCCCTACGGTACACCTGGTAACATTTGAGTTTCACTGTGTCCTGTGGTGCCAGCTTTGTCTCTTGGAGACAGATGACTGCAGGGTTGTGCCGATTTAAAACGGTCACAAGATCAAAAACGGAAGTCTTCAAACCTCGGCAATTCCACTGTAAAATTGCCGTAAAAGAAGCCAGTTAAAACGAGTTAAGACGATGGAGTGACTAATAGGGCGGTCACTGGAACTTCGTGGAACAAGAGTGGGTCCGTGACCTTCCCCTAGGGCTTGCTCCGTCGGTAGGGGATGCCTGCCAAGGTGGAGGGGATGCCTGCCACGCTTCCGTCCTCTGATCGGGGATGGGGATGCCGGAGCATCGCCCCCACGTGGTGGGATGGGTGGTGGAATGTGAGGTGCCGATGTCGACTGGATTGTCAGCTGGGTGGCATGGGCTCTCGACTGTACGCTTGGAGACGCGTTTCGGCTCGCCCGGCCAACCGGTCCCAGGTCCGGGGCTGCTTGGCGAACACTGGCCTTCGGGTCTCGTGTCACTGGTGGAGGCGTGACAGGGATGCGTCTCGATGATGTACAGCAGAACGTTGGAGGGGGAAGGGAAGAAGGGGACGGAGCAGGAGGGGGAGGAGCAGGGGTTGATCGCGGTGATGCGGGATGGGTTACATTGGATGTGGGAATATTGGGTGTGGTGGAAGGAGTATCCGGGAGTTTGGAGTGTTTTTTGGCACGCTGTACCAGGGTCCACTCGTCTCCTTCCTTTTGTGTCTCTGAGATCTCAGAAGACCGTGGTCGTTCTCGGGTTGACGTTTCTTTGGCCTGCTCCGGCCTAGACGACTGAACTGTGTGATGCAGCTCAGGTGTCTCCGATCCCGTGGAAGGTGTACAAGCAATACCAAACGAACTCAACAAAGTGCTAAGTTGGACAAGCAGCTGCGTGGTGATGGTGGGCTGCTGTTGTGGAAAGTTTGTCAGGCTACCGCGAGTCATCTCGGCGTAAGACACTTTCGGGTGGTTTTCGTCGTATGCCTCACGGGCTTGCCGAAAGGACAGATTCCTCGTGCATTTCAGCGACAATATCTCTTTTTCCTTGATGTACGTTGGGCATGATCTGTCAGAGGTTGTGTGTGGCACTTGTGTCCTACCACAGTTCACACACCACACATTCTGCGATTCGCACTTTTCAAGAGTGTGATCTGGTGATCCACATTTTCCACAAGCAGGGCGGCCGCGACAGTATCGAGTTGTATGGCCATACCGCTGACATCGGAAACACCTCATTGGATTCGGGACGAAGACTCTCACTTTTACTCTTACGTAGCCTACTTGCACTGCTGATGGCAGGTCAGTGGAGCTGAAAGTGAGGATGATGTTATTAGTGGGTTGGAGTTCCCTTCCCCTTCGCACCTTCATTCTTTGCGCTTCTACCACACCATATTCTGTTAATCCGTCAACTATCTCAGCCTCCGAAACGTCCCTTAGATCGTAACAGTTGATCACTCCTTTGCAGAAATTCTTCGTATTATGTGGTTCAACTTTTATTGGAATGGCGATGTCTCTAGTGCCATCTGGGGTTCGTATGCTGTAAATGAACTTGTCCATGCCTAAAGCCCTCCTTGCGTCCTCTTGATTTTGAAACTCCACCTCTATCCCTTCGTCCCGTAATTTGTCACAGCGCGTGACGGTCCCGAAGCGGTCACATCCTCTCTTACGCTGGAAGGGCGAGAGTGATGATAGGGTCTTGTCTGGGTCAATGGATTTAAATATTAAAATGCGTGGTATAGTTTTTCTTGACGCCGACGTGGTACTGGTGTGACCAAGATGCTGATCTCTGCTAGGTGGATTGCGCGGAGAACGTGTAGGGCGGTATGCCTCTGCCGGTGTCGGGTTGGTGGTGCGACTTCCACTGGGTAAGTCGGTGTTCTGGTCCCCACGGGGTCCAGGATGGGTTTTTGTGTTGAACGAATCCATGTAGTATGCTTGGTTTCTGCTCCTCGGGCGCCCCACCACACAGGGGCCCTACGGGGGGGACGCCTGGGCCCCGCGGACGGGAGGACGCCAGGCGCCCGAGGAGCTATACGGGGCAGACGGCGCCTTCGCCCGGCCGGGAGAGAGGGACTCACCACCCCGACCCGGATCCAGCGCCGTCCACCCCTTGACCCCAGCCGGCCGGGCCGGCAGACACTGGGAAAAATTCCCAGGTCCCCGGCCCGAGGCGACCGGCCACTTGGCCCGCGTGAGGCCCCACGGGCCCGCCCGCCCCTCCGGGATATCAGGACCAAAGAGGCGTGTTGGTCCCCCGTCACAACTAGCACCGTGCGACGGGGGACCTCAACCTCCAGGACTCCGTCAACCCCGGGGACGGGCCGAGGGGGCGCGGCTACCCCGATAAAACTGAGCTGGAGGGCAGGACCGGGGAAGTTGTCCTGCCTGCTCATAGTAGGGATAGTTGGTGTTGTAGGGCCAGGTGAAGGATATGGATGTTGGGATGAGATGGGCGTTGGAATGGGAGCGTACGGATGGAAGGACGAGTGAGGCACTCCTAGTCTGACCCCTCGCCGGCTCACCGATGGACTGGGATTCTGGGTCCTAAGGGCACTCAATCCCCCCACCACCACGTAAAGGTGGTGCCTCGTCGGGGGAAAAAAAAAAAAAGGAGAAATGTTTGTGGGTGTTGTATAAGGAAAAGAAAAGAAAACGCCACTTGAGATTTGTTTTTTTTTTTTTTACAAAAACAAACCTGTGTTTTAAATCAAACAATTTTTTTTGGGGGGAGAAAAAAAAAAATTTTTTTTTTTTTTTTTTTTTTTTTTTTATGGGGGGGAGGCACACCGGGTTTTTAGGGGTTTTCCACCCTTTTGGCCGCAAAGGATCTATCTGTCAATCACGTTATACAATGGCCACCCTGACCATGCGTAAAGGAGCTACTTCCCAGCTAGTAGCGCCAGACCCTACGCATCTGCATGTGATGTCATTAAGAATATGCTAAACTGCCATATGGTGGTGAAGCAACTGGAAAGTTCCCAGATAAATGGCCGTTCCAACCATAATTAGAGCTACACCAATGCTACAATGCTACTGATTGCATTACCCCGTGACCTCGGCGACACTTGTAATTCTTCATCAAGGTGACCTCTTAACTACCTACTATAAGTGTAAATCTGTCGCAGAGCACCACCGGCTCAGCACCTTGGCACGTCACACATCAACTGACTCATCGGCCGAGATCATCTCCGCTGCATACCGGCCAACCCTCCCCATTCGGAGCGTGTTGCACAATCGGTGGACATTCCGAACTACTGCAGTACTATATTGGTTGCTTCAAGATGACGTCAATATCCACTTTGAAGGACATTCACGCAAAGTATGTCGCATGCTCTCGTAAGTATATTTCGCATGAAATGTACCCTGGCTAAAGTTGATGACTGGTGGACTGGTGAAGAAGCGCTCATAAACACAGCTGTGCTGAGGAAGTTTCCACACATATGTGCGCTACACCAGCAATTTGAATGTGCATTCACCTCTAAGCGAATGTAAATTACAACCCAGTGTTTAAATTACAAAATTACAAGTGCTACGAAAAACGAGCATTAAAGGGAAACACCATGTCATTATGAAGCGTTTTCCACGTCGGTGCTATTTTCAACGCGTCATTGCTCGTGATATATCTACAATAGTTTTGTGCTAAGTGAACATTCGCAAACAAGACCCTTCCCAACTTGGCAGTACGGCGACGGCGCACCTTTGGGCGGGGCCTCAGAGTGCTGCTGTAAAGTGACCAGACCAGCACAATTGTGTTTCATTAGGCTAATGGCTAAGACCACCAAATGTGGGGGTGTGAAGCCCTCGAACCACACATTCCTCCGACTGTGCCTAAGAACCATGGTATTTTACGATTGCCTGACGAAAAATAGCCGATGTGTCATTTACTTTAACAAAGATGTTGGTAACATTCCGGAAGACGATTTGTTCTGACGTTGTCTTGTAACGGTTAGCGGACAGTTACAGTCCCTCCGTCCGTGAACTCCCCGATAATTTCCCTGCGTGGTGACCCGCTCAGCAGCCGTGTGACGTCAGAGGTTGCCGCTGCACACATAAGCTCCGGCCGGCCGGATGCCACCACCAGTTGCCGTCTCGACGCCTCTGCGGTGGCCGTGAGAGTCGCACGGACATTGTGCAGCGACGAGTGAACCAGAAACGGCCGTGACAATGACAGGTGCCGTAGCCCGGCTGTCGTGGTTCCTGCTGACACTATGGGTCGTCTCGGCGTGCTCTCGACAGCAAAAGCGGCTCGCTGCGTCTCTCAACTTGGGCAGCAGAACCCCGGTCCACCCTCCGCCTGAACACGAGCTAACCGACCTGTTGGGCTGTCGTACTGAGTGTCGGTTCACCAAGAAGACAGTGACACGCTTCAATGTCAGCCTGACACACTCCACGTGTGACCATCCGGGTCGGCAGTGTGTCGGCGGCGGAGCGTGCCGACAACTCAGCCAAACCGTCTTCCTGGCCAACGGGAGCGAAGTTGAAATGAACACTGGCTGTGTGTGTGCGGTGACCCGACGGGGCGGGTCGCTAAGGATCACCACACACAGAGCCCAGGACGCCGGACGACGCCGGCGTCGTTCCATCCACCGGCCACGCCACCGGTGATCTCTGTATCGTCAGTCACCAGCTGACCCAATGTGAGCCAGGCATCGACGTCGATCTCTGACCAGATACCGGTTTCCGCACCGCTGGATTGCTCAGGGCACGGCTGGCTAGAATGGTCGTGATCATCTAGTCTCGTGTCATGGAGCTCGTCTAAACAATACCGTGGGAGGTGGCAAATGCTTGGCACACCTCCCCTCCCGGCTGTGATATGGGACAGACGGTCGCTCAGGACGATGCCCATTGCCACACGATCAAACGTTGCGTCCAACCAGTTGGGTGATCTGTCGCCAAGCGATCAATGGTTTTACAATGTACCTGTCGATGATGTTGGCAATATTTATCGCATGGCTTTACAATGGCTTTATGCAATGGCTTTACAATGTACATGCCAATGATCTCAGATATTTGCATGGCATATTTATTACTGAATGCATTGGCCCGTACAAGTCTACATATGGTTTCTTCGTGTCGTGCTCGATACTACTTCTGAAAAAGTACATTCAACTGCCAGGGAATGTATTCCGAGAAGTGAATATGCTACGTTTATGGAATTGCATGTGATATCTGAGGTTGCATTTGTCACGTGGACGGCTTGTATTGTGTCTTCAATGTTCTCGAATGATATGTTGTCATGGAATCCATCAGTGTTGTTGGTGCACCGAATTGAATATATTAACTTTGCACTGATTCGTTGTTTGGCAGAAACTGGTACTTACCAATTAGTGCTGGCAACAGAGGTAACGAATCTGGCCCATTCCACTACAAATCGACAAGGGCATAACACCCAAAATATTTGAAAGTTGACTTGATGAAAACATTTGTGTGGGGTTATCTGATGCGCCGAATCCAGCTGTGTCAATTTTAGAAAAATCAGGTCAATGGTCAAGGATTTATAGCCTCGGGAATTTTTTAGATGTCACGTAACAAGGGTATCTTTTGAGGTCTTTAACTCAATGAAGAACAATCTGAATTGTGTAAATGTATATATCGTTGAAGTCACCATGATCCACTGCATCTTTTGACTATTTCTAAATTTTCGTTTACGGGATAATTGTAATCGTGATGTCGTGACCTCTTTTACCTTTCGGGACCGTCACAATGCGATTTGAAAAAGTGCAGAAATGAAGTTCGATGTCTTATCTTTCGAAGCAAAAAAAGAGACGAAAAGATAGGGTTTTGCTACTAAAACTCTACATATCCGTCCAAAATTAGGCATGCATGGTTGCTTTTTCGCTAGTTTATCGTGCCCTGTTATAATATTTGTTTATAACAGTATATTACTGAAATACAAGCCTTTTGACGTTCGTGGCACGTGATAGGATGAGAATGTTAGTCATCTGATCTTGAGTGTTGTGTTGCACAAGTGTTCGAACTCGTTGTGAGTTCAAGGGTTAAACAAATGGCAGAAATGTCTCCCGAATTGTGGTAGGTGGCCCATTCCACGACAAACCGACAAATTAAGGGGCCAAATTACTCTATATCTGGATGAAAATACAGATGTAGGGTTAGTTTGTCTCTATAATCCAGTTGTGCAATTTTGGCAAAGATCGGAGCAACGGTTGAGGAGTTATAGCATAGGACATTTTTAAGAGGTCACTTAAGTCTTTGGAGACTTGGAACTCAATGAAAAGTAAGACGAATTGCACGAAGATATATATCGCTGAACTTGTCATGATCACACTACATCTTGTATCAATTTCGAAATTTTTTATCACGAGTTTTTTGAAATCGTGAGCTTGTGGCCCAAGATAAAGTGGCCTGATTTGACCCATGCTGTCACAATGCTATTTTGGAAATTCGGAAGCGACGAAGAGTGATGTGTGAAATCCTAGATAGTCACTTGTAAGGAGAAAAGTAATAGAAATGCTTTGACCTTATGCAATGTATTTCTGCCTCAATGTCAGCATATAAAAAATGTACAATCATATTTCACCGACAACACTGAAGGGTTTTTATCACCGCCAATCACTGTAATATCAACCTTCTGGTGTTTCAAACCCCACATTCTGGAAATGAAGAGATGAACCTCATTGACTGAGTAATCGCATTCATCTTGAACTGCTTGAGAACAAATTTGGCGCGGACGCATCCATTGACACATGCTGCGCATGAAATGAATCGCATTGGATCATGAGCCGTGTACATCGGTGTAATAAAGTAAGGCAACATAATTACACAATACAATGCAATACAAAAATGTGCTGCAGTACAGTATTAAAATACAATGCAATGTGATGATCTATAGATCTGCAGATCATCCCATACCTTGTCAAAAACCCAGTTCAGACTGATGATCTGTCACTGCGATAATATTAATCAACACAATCTGTATCAGCGCGCACACTAACACGTCTTGCTTCACCCAACTACCATTACCACACGCCCCGCATCGGTAAGCAGTTAATGAACTATTGCGGTGCTGTGGGTCACTGGTGCGAACTTGTGGTACCCCTGTGTTCTCTTCACCGTGATGGCTTTTCGAGAAGCTCTCGGTGAGGTGGGTCGTGACGCACATTGCCTCCTGCCTTGATACAAATATGAATTTGATGCAGCTGGGTAGCTTGTGCGACGGATACTCAAACATGTCCTCCGCTGTCAGTATCTGGTTGTTAAGCGGGCGCTTGAGGTTCGCTTGCGCCGCGGCACGCTTGGCTGTGTCCCCGATGCCGTCGTAAGCGCCCTTGCCATGAGATGTGCAAAAAGCCACTCACAGGATACCCCAAAATCTGTCTGATGGTGACACACATTGACGAAGTCATGCTTATCAGTACACTGCCGTCTGTGAAATAAATATGGCTTAGGTCAGGTACTTCGGTCCGAACTTCTGGACAAGCCGTTGCAGGAACGCATGCACCATGTTGGTGTTGTGCTTTGTGCCGTCAGAGACACAGCAGTAGCTCTGATGGCACGGTACCTCGTCCTCACGCCAGTACACTATAAACAGGTGCACGGTACGCTGGGACGAATTCCAGTGGAAGCATTGAGCTGCATCCTGCACCATAAATGAACAATTTTCAGCGAAATCGTACCAGACAATCACTTCGCCCTCCTCGAAAGCACTTCACATACGCCTTTGCGTAGGTGAAGCGCTCATCTTGTTTGTCAGCCACAAAGTGGTATCTGATCAGTTTCACGGTTTGCCGGCTCAATTTTCTTGTGCTTACCTCTTTGGTCTAGACTATTTCTGTGGGAACACAGCGATGGTTGCTCATCCACTATCTGTACCTAATCTCATTATACACGTCATTATCTGGGGCTAAGTCACATTCACTCTCTTCTCCTGATTTATCCGAGAGGATAATCCTTAGGAAGTTCATCACCCCGTCTTCACCCGGGCAGTCCTCACAGTTGTGCATCATACAATCACGGTTTTCCTTGCCATATACAGCGCGATCGAGGAGGTTACGGTATTTGAAACCGGGAAGACCGAGAGCGAATATGAGCAGTTTTGAGTTTTGATGATAAGTGCACATGTACACCGAGTGCGTCCCATTGCTGCCTGCCAAGACGCAATGCTTCGGACGAAGGGCAGCAAAGGTTAAAAAAAAACCGGTGCGAGGGTTTTCAGAGTTATGCTTGTATAGATCATATACATCACACAAATTTCCCAAAGCAAGCCTTTTCTGAACTTTACTTTTGGTTCCATCAACATGTCGCACCGTGACACGGTCGGTCTCACCGAGACACATCCGGCTGATGTGGTCCGACTCATAAAATAGCTTTACTTTCACCTTGACTGCGTCCGACACCCTCAGAAATTTCCTCGCTTCACAGGTAGCATGTTCAGCGAGAGTGAGCAGTGAGCACTAGACACCCAAACACGGTATAACCCCTTGTGTGTGCCCTTCCTGATCTTTCATTACATTCGTATATTTATATTTTGGCGATGTAATAAATGGTTATGCAAATGGTTTCTCGGTTATCGGAATGTGATTGCTATATTGTGGATTCTTCTCTCTTCTTGTAATTCATGGTAAGGTATAACTCATAAATCATGTACTACCACAATTTTGAGACATTTCTGCCATCTTGTTTAACCCTTGTTAGAACACTTGTGCAACACAACATTCAAGATCATATGACTAACATTATCATCCCATCACGTGTTTCGAACGTCAAAAACGTTGTCTTTTAGCAATATACCGTTATAAATATATATTCATACCGGCCACGATAAATTAGCGCAAAAACAACCATACATGCCTAATTTTGAACGGATATGTAGAGTTTTAATAGCAAAACCTTGTGTTTATATACACAATATAGCAATCACAATATGTGATTGTTATATTGTGGATTTTTCTCTTTCCTTGTAATTCATGGTAAGGTACAACTCATAAATCATGTACTACCACAATTTTGAGACATTTCTGCCATCTTGTAAGAACACTTGTGCAACACAACATTTAAGATCATATGACTAACACTATCATCCCATCACGTGTCTCGAACGTCAAAAGCGTTGTATTTCAGCAATATACCGTTCTAAATATATATTCATACCGGCCACGATAAATTAGCGCAAAAACAACCATACATGCCTAATTTTGAACGGATATGTAGAGTTTTAGTAGCAAAACCATGTTTTTTTTTTTGCTTCGAAAGGTAAGACATTCAACTTGTTTTCTGCATTTTTTAAAATCGCATTGTGACTGTCCCGAAAGGTAAAATAGGTCACGTTACCTTAGGTCACGATGTCATAACTTCAATTATCCCGTAAATGAAAATTTCGAAATAGCCAAAAGATACAGTAGGTGATTGTAACCTCACCAATGTACACTTTTGCACAATTTAGATTGTTCTTCATTGAGTTAAAGACCCTAAAAACACCCTTGTCAGGCGACATCTCAAAAATGCCCGAGGCTATAACACCTTGACCGTTGACCTAAACTTTGTACAAATAGCACAGGTGGATTCGGCGCATCAGATAACCCCACACAAATATTTTCATCGAAATATAAAATATTGGGTGTTATTTTGGACCCTTCGCGTGTCGATTTCACGTGGAATGGGCCACGTTGAAGAAATTGTAATATTCGATACTTCTGTGGCTCGCAACCAAGATAATCTGCTATGTTCAACTCGACAACAATCTTGATAAATGAGCACTTGATAGCATTAGTAGCTTCGATGACTTCGAATAGTAACCTTACTCCGGATAATTAACTGAGAAGACTGAGGTGCATGGAACATATCCACGACTTCTCTAAATGGTGCAGTCGTGTATGGTTCATACGTGCTGTGTCCACTACATAGATCAAGGCCGAACGGGTCAATGCAACAGGAACTGCTCCACGATTTCAAACTTGTTCTGCCAGTATCTGGAAGGAAACCGTTCATCGCCAGCGGTGCAAAACGGTCCGACAATAATCGACCAAAAGAACAGCTTTTAAATCATCGTTAATGTTGCTTTACATATTTATATGTGATCGTGTTATAGTGGACACTAGCATTGTTCTTACAAAAGGTTTGTACCTCATACGGCCGAGGCCTAAGAATATTGGTTGCATGTGTATCATCACCATGGCAATACTTGTCGAAGACATCCTGCGACCGGCATAGGCGTACTTTCAAATAGCAAACAGTTTTGGGAAACTCCTGCTGCGCGACTGTTTGAATTGAAGATTGAATTGTCCTGATTGAAAATAGAGGATAGTATTTTGAAGCATTAATATTGGAGAAAATCATCTCTTCAGCATTTAAATCGGAGACGATTTTTTTGCAGCTTCAACCGGATACCATGCTCTTCAATATATTGCTTCCATGGGCGACGCTCCCTAAATAACCAACACACAATGGGCGTCGCCCCCCCCCCTAAATAACCAACACACCATGGGCGTCGCCCCCTAAATAACCAACATACCAGGTGCGTCGCCAAACATTTTGATTACAGGCTACAAGAGTGTTTTGGGTCGCGTTCTCCATGCGACGGCATAGGCGTACTTCCAAATAGCACACAGCTCTGGGAGATTCCTGCCGTGTACCTCATCGTGGCAATGTGCATGGTTGCTTCCGAGAACACGCACACTGCTTGGTTGGTGAGTCACGATCTGCATACCATTTGGGCACGCAACTATTGACTAGCTACGATATCGGTGACGTGTCCGATGTACAAGTGCAAGTCAAATGTACAAGAACAACATCACTTCCAACTTGAAGCATTGCTGTTTCCCAAGCTGCATGCATAGATCGTAGGGTGGATTCAAAACAACAACATAAGCATGCTAATAAATTCAAATTCTCATCAATAGTGTTTTTCCTGAAGTAGGCATTTTGTCAGTTTTCACTTTGATGTCAAGTGGACAATGGGCACCACCACTGCAGGTGCAATATTTATATATATATATATATATATATATATATATATATATATATATATATATATATATATATATATATATATATACACATAGATATAGATGTACATCCGGTAACACATTAAGGCCAAACACAGGCCCTCAAACATTTCATATGTAAAGGACATCACATACCACAAGTACTTAAGTCGAACTTAACATCCACCCACTATGTGAAACGTATCGACAATTGATGACCCATCACTCCACTTTTGTTCGTCTGCCGGGTGATATCACACGTAGCTGCTTCCATACGACTCGACCCGCTTTTGGGTGGCAGCCACGTCGGAGTCGCAATTTCGGATAGACGCGTCTCCGAAGCCATTCTCAGCAGACACACATGACCAGGATATGTTCGACAAGCGTTGCCGTGGTCATAATACACACATATACCCAAGCTTCTCGAGCTTCGGTAGGGTGGGGGATTAAGACCATCGAAACAATGATGTTAGTGCCCATTATGACGTAACCACATTATAGCAAGACGCAAAGCAGAATTAGAGATTATAAAAATGCTGTCTTTTTGTCGATCGTTGACGGAGCGTTTTGGAACAGATGTCACGGGGGAAAACAGCTTCCTTCCAATATACTGGCAGAACAAGTCCGAACGCGTGGAACGGGTGCTGTTACAGTGACCCTTGCGGCCTTGCATCATGCACTGGACGCATCACATAGTAACCATACAGGGAAGCACTACTGAGGGAGGCCATGTACATATTTCATGCGGTTTTTCCTTCTTTCTGATGGTTTAGTTGGTTGATCCCAGAATACATACGATGGAAGTTACAGAAGTGATACGCTCTCACAGTTGCCCTAGACGAGATGGGGTGTGGAGAACAGGGCAATGGGGACAACGTTTGCTGGTGCAACGTGAACTTCCGCCAGTTCCCGGTGCGTGTGTAGAACTGATAGACGGCGCAATGCTAGTTTCTGCGCCGAATTCTGGAACGGACGCCAGTGCAGCCCCAGGTGTGGCCGCATTTGTCCATACCTTATCCATCAGTCCGATCGCACCATCGGCCCGGTATCAGCTTCTTCACAGCTCAGTCCTTCGCCTGTTGCCCTTCTTCCAGATTCCCATCAACGGTCTAACTATATTATCGTATTGCCACCAGAGCAAATGACTGCAAAACCCCGTCGTCGCCGAGTCAACAGCTCGACTCTGCTACAGTCAGCTCCTGGCCGTCACACCAATCGACCGAGGCGTCAATGACCCATACTGAGGCGTCAGTGACCCAGACTGAGGCGTCAGTGACCCAGACTGAGGCGTCAGTAACCCAGACTGAGGCGTCAGTGACCCAGACTGAGGCGTCAGTAGCCCAGACTGAGGCGTCAGTGACCCAGGCTGAGGCGTCAGTAACCCAGACCGTGGCGTCAATGACGTCAGTCGACCTGTAGCTGATCAGAACCAACTCGGAAACGGCAGACAGACTCCGCCGGCCGCCATGCTGTGGTGGTGGTGGATTGCTGTTTAGGCGCACGTCGACAGCAAGGTCATTTTGTGCCCATAACAATGGTTAGAGAGAAACTAAAACGGTATGTCCTTCAAATAATCATTAGTGGAGGTAAAATCTTGGTTCATCAAGGACGATATATCACATCAAAGTTTGCGTGTCGAAGAAAAGTAAAGGTGTTACCGGACGTCACGACATCCGAGTCGTCACTCAGAAGCATACGTAAGGAGTCGTTGCTCGCTCTTCCAAAGTATTGACGTCGTAGAGGTTCCAGTGTTGAACAAGCTACAATTACATGGTATACAGTAAGCAGGGCAGAACAGCGTGGGCACAATCATCTCCAGACAGCAAGTATCTGTGTGTGGCTAGCGTATGTCCTATTCTTAGACGGCAGAGCGTAATTTCATCCCATCGCGTCGCTCGACCCGATACGATGATCTTCACAGCCCTGGTGTCGGCTTCAGGATCTTTAGTTTATTACATTTCGAACTCCAGGCTTGTTGCCATTCTGATCGAATATACGATGATATATATGGGTAGAAATCTCCGGGGGGGGAGTAGTAACGAAACGACGCGGCCGCTGTTGATAGCTGCCTTCGCAGCCATGTCGGCAGCTTCATTCCCAGCTAGTCCAACGTGACTGGGGATCCAGCAGAAAGCAATTGTCTTGCCCATTCCGTCTAGTAATTCTACAACTCGTAGAATTTTGCGGACAAGTATGTTGTCCTGGTTGAAGGATTGCATTGCTAAAAGGCTGCTCAGCGAGTCTGTGAATATAACGTGCTTTGGTGTCTGATCAATTTGAATAAAACGAACAGCTTTCAAAATGGCATACAATTCAGCAGTAAAAATCGACGCATGCTTTGGTAGACAGAAAGAGCCAGAACCGGAACGACTGACATAGGAGCAGCCCACGCCAGACATCGACTTGGAGCCGTCGGTATAAGTCCGGGAGAAGTCATGGTATTCGTGTATTTTCTTAAGAGACATCATTCGGAGCTCTGCTGTACTTATATCGCATTTTTTTAGCATGACAAGGCAATATCGATTTGTGGTGGGGAAATCTGCCATGGAGGAGTAGTCGAAACAGCAATACGTGTCACACAACCGGGTCGGATGCTGCAGTTACGCAGCGTCGAGGCAATGCGCCAGCAGAACGGCATGATGCGCTGACTGCAAGACGACTGGCGTGGCATCGATGATCCCGGAAATATCCATGGATATGCTGGATGCTCTGGGTTTTGGGCTACCTTGCATGCATATCTAGCTGCCAATATCCTGCGTCGCAGCGCAAGGGGAGGTTCATCCACCTCTACCATAACACTGTCTGATGGTGAAGTGCGGAAAGCTCCAGTGGCAATCCGGAGGGCTGTGTTATGGATGACATCAAGTCGGCGCTTGGAGGTATCACATGCTCCGTCATAAATAAAACACCCATAGTCAATTTTAGAACGTATAAGGGATCGGTACATGAGAAGCAAGATTGATCTGTCAGCCCCATATGAACATCTAGAGACGGTACTCATTACCTGGAGACCTTTTGTACATTTGTTGGTAAGCTCAGTTATGTGGGTTTTGTATGTAATATGGCGGTCCATCCACACACCAAGAAACTTGACTGCCGGTCTGAATGGTATGCGGTGGCCGTTCATACTTATCATTGGGTTTGCGCAACGGCGTTTGCGGCAGAAATGGACAGCGGTAGTCTTTGAAGTGGATATTGTGAAACCAGTTTTATCGCACCACTCCATCAATTTCGTAACAGTTAATTGGAGCTGCCTTTGTACCGTCCGCACCGTACGAGATGAGAACCACACTGTAAAATCATCTACGAATAATGCCCGTCCTACCGATGTTGGTAATATATTGCCCACATCGTTAATAGCAATGGCGAACAAAGTCACACTTAATACACTTCCCTGCGGAACGCCATCAATCTGCTGAAAAGTGTCAGAGAGGGAAGCCATCTATTCTAACGCGAAATGTCCTGTCGGTTAAGAAATTCGTCAAGAAAAATCCCATCGGACCTCTTATGCCAATGCGGTGCAGCTTCATGATGATACCATGCCGCCATGCGGTATCATAGGCACCATCGACATAAAAAAATATGGCTGCGGTATGACATTGTTTCATAAAGCTCAAGCGTACAACGGAGTCAAGAGCTAAAATGTGATCAAATGTGCTACGGTGTTCGCGGAAGCCACTCTGTATGGAGGTGAGTAATCGGTTGCGTTCCGAAAACCACATAAGTCGTAGGTTCACCATTTTTTCAAACACTTTGCAGAGCGAACAGGTAAGTGAAATGGGTCGATAGTGAAGTGGGTCCTTGCCGGTTTTGTTCGGTTTGCAGATGGGGACGATAAGCGCCCTCCGCCATGCCGATGGAAAGGTACCTCTTTCCCACATTTCATTAAACACTTGTAGAAGAGTATTTACAACTGTTCTCGGGAAATGTTTGATTATGTCGTTGTGTAATGTGTCAGGTCCCTCGGCTACGTTCCAAAGGGAGTTTATCGCGGCAGGCAATTCGGTAATAGAAAACGCATTGTTGTAGTGAATTGTGTCTGATGTGGTAAAATCAAGAGGTAGTGCCTCGCATCGAGCCTTGTATGTCAAGAAACGATGACTGTTTTTGTTTTTCGACCTTTCGGAAAAGGCCCGTCCAATCTCGTTAGCGACATCTTTCGGGTCGATAATATCTCGGCCTCCCATTTGGAGGGTGGGGAGTGGCGTGCGCGTAAGCTTCCCCGAAATGCGCTTAATGCGGGACCACACAGATGACAATGGGGTGGAGCGATTTAACGTGTTCACGTATGTTTTCCATGATTGCCGTTTGGAATCAGCGATAGTGCGCCTCGCGTGAGCTCTTGCTTTGCGAAAAGCTATCAGATTCGCCATGCTGCTGTCGCGATTGAAAACCCGGTATGCCTTCTTCCTAGCACGTAACGCATCCTGACAATTTTCTGACCACCACGGGACTGGTACACGGCGTGACGTGCCCGACGAACGAGGAATATACCGCTGAGCACTTTCTAACGTTGCAGCTGTAAACGTTTCCATGGAAACCGATCCTTCCGACCACTCACCGAGTCTCTCTTCGACATCGGACTGAAAGGAGCTCCAGTCAGCTTTACTAAAAATCCATCTGGGAGGTCGTCGGCCAGCTTCCACTCTATCAATGAAACTTGTCCAAACTGGAAAATGGTCACTCGTGAAATGGATCATCGTCCACCGACCAGTCCAAATAGGAGACAAATTCAGGACTGCAAAGCGTGAGGTCCAGCACGGAGGTTTGTCCCGTTGGCAGTGTAAAATGTGTTGGGATACCAGAGTTAAGAACTACAAGGGGGACATTCCGGATAAATTGTTCAAGGGCACGTCCGCGACTTGAAGTATTCGTTGAGCCCCAAACTTGGTGGTGGGCGTTAAATCTCCACATATAATCAGCGGAGGAGTAAGCTGATCAATTGCCTGCGACAGTTCTGGAATTGAAAAGGTGTGTCCTGGGGGGCAAGTACATAGAGCATATGGTGGCAACACGGCGGTTAATTATGACCCGAGTAGCGACAGCCTGGATATTTGATGTCAGGTGTACCTGCTGAAAAGGGACTGAGTTGTGGACGGCAATGAGCACACCACCATGTGCCACAGTGTGTGTGATGACGTCCTTCCGTAAAACAGAGTAGTTTTTTAGGTAAAAGGAAGCACCGGAGGAGAGCTTGGTCTCCTGCAGGCATACTACTGACGGTGTACGACGGTGTAAAATGTGTTGTAATTTGTTATTACTAGTTCTCAAACCTCTACAGTTCCATTGTAAAATGTCACTCATTTGTCAGTATATGTAAGAGGGAGTCCTAAGCTTAGAGCGTAAAAGGCCAAGAGTGACTAAATCATGGTCTTGTAGTCGGGGGTCTTGGCTTCGTGGTCGTGAGCGCGCGCTCCCAAACTCACTTGGTGACACAGCACCGGGGAGGGCGCGCTTCGTAGCGCGATTCGGGGATGGGGAGGATATTGGGGGGGGTGTGGTTCGACGGGAAGGTGTCTCCGGTGGTCTCATGGTTGCCGCGGGTAATGATGAGTGAGGAGTCGCCATTGGGCGCTGGCCCTCAGGCTTCGAGTTCGAGGAGGTTGGCATATGTCGGGTGGTGCGACCCTGTGCTCCTAAATCCGGGGCTCCAGGGCGCACCTGAACCGCAGCATGTCCGATCTTTGGATCTGAGATGGTTTATGGGGGTGGCGGTGGGGGGACTGGCGTGGTTTTGGATGGTGCAGGGATAGGTTGGATGGGAGTGGGTTCGGTGGGTATGGCGGGTAAGGATTCGAGGATAGTGGAGGTCTTAGCGGGTCTCTTAGACCGCTGGACAAGATGCCACTCTTCTGGAGCCTGCTCTATAACGGGTGGGGGAACTGCGACTTCCGGGACCCTTGGTGTCGAAACGACGCGCTCTGCCGAATTGGTGGTGTCATGTACAGGGTTTTGTTCACTCATAGTGGGTGGGGTTTCGGTGGTATCGACGTAGTCTTGGGTTGGCTGTATGTCCCCTGCAGGTAGCGTAAGGGGCACTCCAAAGGAGCGAAGTAAGGCTATCATTTGGGAGATAAGCTCAGAAACCTTGTTGGGCTGAGTATGTTGTGTGATCAACGTATGACTTTTGACTTTTGATGCGTATGTGATTCTGGGGTGAGTGTGTTCATATATATCTCTAGCCTCCCGGAACGTTACTTTTTGTGTGTGTTTAATTGCAATGATTTCTTTCTCCTTGATGTATATCGGGCAGGTCCTGTCATACGATGAGTGGGGGTCTTGTTCTGAGCCACAGTTTGTACAACGGGGGCTCTCAGAGGTGCAGTGTTCACTTCCGTGATCGTGAGAGGCGCACTTGCCACATGCGGGGCGATTGCGGCAATACTGGTTTGTGTGGCCGAATTTTTGGCATTTAAAACATCTCATCGGGTTGGGAAAGAAAATACGAACCTTAACCCGGATGTATCCCACACGAATCTCAGGAGGAAGATCGCTCGTGTTGAATGTTAGTACGATGTTGTTAGTTGTGACCATCTCTGCACCTCTCCTCAACTTCAACTTTCTCGCTCCAGTCACTCCAAATTCTGCTAGTCCATCGACAATCTCTTCCTCTGGTACATCCCTCAAGTCAAAACAGTTGATGATACCTCTCGATGAGTTCTTGGTTTTATGGGGTTCTACATAGATTGGAATATTTTCGTCTACCTTCTTGCCATCCTTTCGCACACTGTAAACAAACTTGGTCATCGACAACGCTCTCTCCGCCTCTTCCGCTACCGCAAACTCCACCTCCAACCCTCCATCCTTCAACTTCTCACATCGAATAATTCTTCCAAACCGGTCGCATCCATTACGTCTTTGAAAGGGGGATAAAGAACCAAGGGTCTGTGTTTTCCCTCGAAGAATGAGGATCCGCGGGGTGGCGGAAAACGTGTTGGTTCCATCTGAGCAGGTGGTCTGGCCCTCACGAGAGGGACCAGGAGAGTTTTTAAGTGTTGTTGTTGCCATGTGCTGTGCTTGGTTTCGGCTCCTCGGGCGCCCCACCACACAGGGGCCCAACGGGGGGGGGACGCCTGGGCCCCGCGGACGGGAGGACGCCAGGCGCCCGAGGAGCTATACGGGGCAGGCGGCGCCTTTGCCCGGCCGGGAGAGAGAGCTCACCACCCCGACCGGGATCCAGCGCCGCCCACCGCTTGACCCCTGCCGGCCAGGCCTGCAGGCACTGGGCCAGGGCCCAGACCTTTGGCCTGAGGCGACATGTCACTTGGCCCGTATGGGGCCCTACGGACCCGCCCGCCCCTCCGGGATATTAGGACCAAAGAGGCGTGTTGGTTCCCCGCCACAACTAGCACCGTACGACGGGGGACCTCAGCCTCCAGGACTCCGTCAACCCCGGGGGACGGGCCGAAGGGGCGCGACTACCCCGATCAAACTGAGCTGGAGGGCAGGACCTGGGAAGTTGTCCTACCTGCTCATGGTAGGGAGAGTTGGTGTTGCAGGGCAAGGTGAAGGACATGGACGTTGAGATGCGATGGGCATTGGAATGGGAGTGTATGGATGGAAGGACGAGCGAGGCTGTGGTAACCCGAGAGAGCGCCATTTCTCTAGCCAGCCGAGCAACGAGGCTGACCCCACTGCGGGGGAGCCGCCATGCTGTGGAGGTCCACCAGACGGAGCCGCCCTGGCATCACGTGACTCCCGGTACAGACCTACCAGGCGTGTCACTGGCACCCGAGAAGCAATGACACTTGCATTGATGAACAGCGTCCGTGTCCATTAATTCTGATACATTTTGATAAGTCTAAAATTGAAATAAATAAATCATATTCTACAAATATACAATGAACCTTAAACAATACCGGTTTCAAACATAATTAGTATGGTAATAAGTGCATATCACTCCACTACAATTTGTAATTGTTCTGGTACAATTCGGCAGTGTTGAAGCAGACACTGATCTGACCTTTGACCCAGCAATGACCTGTCTGTCACCCCCGGCACTGACCGACTGTCCACCCAACACTGACCTGACTGTCTCCATCGGCACTGACCTGGCTGTCGCCCCCGGCACTGACCGCCGACCATCCGCCCGGCACTGACCTGACTGCCGCCCCGGCACTGACCGACTATCCGCCCGGCACTGACCTGACTGTCGCCCCGGCACTGACCAACTATTCACCCGGCACTGACCTGACTGTCGCCCCCGGCACTGACCGACTGTCCACCCAACACTGACCTGACTGTCTCCATCGGCACTGACCTGGCTGTCGCCCCCGGCACTGACCGACTACCGCCCGGCACTGACCTGACTGCCGCCCCGGCACTGACAGACTATCCGCCCGGCACTGACCTGACTGTCCCCCCCGGCACTGACCGACTATCCACCCAGCACTGACCCAACTGTCCCCCCGGCACTGACCAACTATCCACCCGACACTGAACGACCATCCACCCGGCACTGACCTGACTGTCGCCCCCGGCACCGACCGACCATCCACCCGACACTGACCGACCATCCACCCGGCACTGACCTGACTGTCGCCCCCGGCACTGACCGACCATCCACCCGGCACCGGCCGGATGTCCACTGACCCGATTGTTGACCCGAATATGAGCCTGGGACTGACCTGACTGGGAGGCTGCTGGCGCCTAATGACCACCAGCCTCTGCTTCAGCTCGGCCACGTCGTTCCGCAGGACCTGCCACTCAGGGTTCTCCGACACAGCAGACGCGCACGACTCGAGCTCCAACACAGCAGACGCGCACGACTTCAGCTCAGACAGCCGGTCCGAAATATTGGCCACCTGAAACAGCCATGCACCTTTTGTCAATTATCATCCTTTGAACGTGAACTCGCCAGCACTTGACGAATTCGGATTTTCTATCCGCGTGAACATTCGCACCAAAAGACAAAACAAGTTGTGAAGTACCGCATGCGTATTCGAGCACAGGAGCTTCTGGAGCAATGAGCCATAATTTTCGCAGCTTCACACTAGTTAGGGCTTTAGGGCGCTTCGACCAGAAGTTATAATTAGTTAGTTATTGTGGTTTAAGGGCGCGTCGACCATTTCGTTGATCATATTGTGCCCATAAGTATTTAAATCCTGCTATGTTATCAATTCATCCTCAGAAGTCAGTAGTAAGTAACAATTTCATCTTGGTGTGTAAATAGCCTCGAATCCTATTTCTGAGATAAAATGAACGAGATTACCATTGCGTACGATTGGGGAGTCATCATCAAGCATGCCTGGATATGTCAGCGACCTGGCTGCAGTCCTAAAGTGTCGCGTGCGCTCCCCATCGTAGCCTCCACATGAATACGAAACATGACGCACCGTCAAACGTGCGCGACATGGAGGGCACAGCGGTGGCTCGTTTCCGCATAAAACGTAGCAGTGGGTAGCTTTAGGTTAACGTCACCAAAAAGGCACAAAACCATGCTTTCGGCTTTTGCCACGCTCATGCTCCGGAACTACTGAATACAACTCCATGAAACCGTCGCCCATTGACGTAACGTGGTCGATATAGTGGGACTTTTGAATATGGTGACCTTGGCTTTAGGTCAAGGTCACCAAAATATACAAAATTGTTTTGAAGGCTATTTTTCACACCCATACTCCGAAAGTACTGAACCGAATTTGATGTAGCATTCACCAATCGACGTGACGTGGTCGATATACTTCGGAATTTTCAATATGGTGACCTTCGCCTCAGATCAAGGTCATAAAAATGCATAAACTATTTTTAAGGGATGTTGCGTCGCCCATGCTCCAATCTCACAAAGAACCATTAAACAATGCTTAAGCAGCTTTGTGCATTTTTGATGACCTTAAGCAGAAACCAACGTCACCATATTCAAAAGTCCCAAGTATATCAATCTCGTCACATCGATTGCTGAAGGTATCGTGCAATGCGGTTCAGTACTTTCTAAGCATGGGCGCCGCGACAGCCCTTAAAAAGAGATTCAAACATTTTTTGATGATCTTGACTCAGGCCAAGGTCACCATATTGAAGTCACAAGGATATCGACCACGTCACGTCGATTTACGAAGGTTTCATTAACTTCGGTTCAGTACTTTCGGGGCATGGGCGGCGCAACAACCCTTAAAAGAGTTTTATGCATTTTTGATGACCTTGACCTGAAGCCTATTTAAAAGTACACACTATTTAAAAGTCCCGAGTATATCGGCCATTCCACGTCGATTGGTGAGTTTTCATAAAATTCGGTTAAGTACTTCCGGTGTATGGACGTGGCAAATAGCCTTTAAAACAATGGTGTATTTTGGTTAACTTGATCTAAAGCCAAGGCCACCATATTCAAAAGCACCACGTATATCGACCACGTCACGCGATTGGCGAAGGTTTCATGAGATTGTATTCAGTAGTTTCGGAGCATGGGGGTGTCAAAAAGTCTTTGAAATGGTTAGGTGGTTGAATGGTTGAAAAAGTCTTTGAAATGCTTTATGATGATTTTGACCTAAACCCAAGGTCACCATATTCAAAAATCTGAAGTATATCGACCATGGCACGTCGATTGGTGAAGGTTTCATGGAATTCGGTGAAATTAGAATATTGCAGACCATAACCAGTCTGATGATTCAACCCGATAATCTCTGATGGCCAGCAGAAAAGATACATTCCACTGACGTATTTCCACAGATGTCTATGTGAGGCACGCACACCGAGTATCAGAGGCTTCACGACCACTTCGGCCGCAAGAGATCTATCTGTCAATCACGTTATACAATGGTCACCCTGACCATGCGTAAAGGAGCTACTTCCCAGCTAGCAGCGCCAGACCTTACGCATCTACATGTGATGTCATTAAGAATATGCTAAACTGCCCTATGGTAGTGAAGCAACTGGAAAGTTGCCAGACAAATGGCCGTTCCAACCATAATTGGAGCTACACCAATGCTACTGATTGCATTACCCCGTGACCTCGGCGACACTTGTAATTCTTCATCAAGGTGACCTCTTAACTACCTACTATAAGTGTTAATCTGTCGCAGAGCACCACCGGCTCAGCATCTTGGCACGTCACACATCAACTGACTCATCGGCCGAGATCATCTCCGCTGCATACCGGCCCACCCTCCCCATTCGGAGCGTGTTGCACAATCGGTGGACATTCCGAGCTACTGCATTACCATATTGGTTGCTTCAAGATGACGTCAATATCCACTTTGAAGGACATTCACGCAAAGTATGTCGCATGCTCTCTTAAGCATATTTCGCATGAAATGTACCCCGGCTAAAGTTGATGACTGGTCGACTGGTGAAAAAGCGCTCATAAACACAGCTGTGCTGAGGAAATTTCCAGACACATATGTGCGCTACACCAGCAATATTCATGTGCATTCACCTCTAAGCGAATGTAACTTACACCCCAGTGTTTAAATTACAAAATTACAAGTGCTCCGAAAAACGAGCATTAAAGGGGACCGCCATGTCATTATGAAGCGGTCTGCACGTCGGTGTTATTTTCAACGCGTCATTGCTCGTGATATATCTACAATAGTTTTGTGCTAAGTGAACATTCGCAAAAAAGACCCTTCCCCAACTTGGCAGTACGGCGACGGCGCATCTTTGGGCGGGGCCTCAGAGTGCTGCTGTAAAGTGACCAGACCAGCACAATTTTGTTTCATTAGGCTAATGGCTAAGACCACCAAATGTGGGGGTGTGAATCCCTCGAACCACACATTCCTCCGACTGTGCCTAAGAGTCATGGTATTTTATGATTGCCTGATGAAAAAAAGCCAATGTGTCATTTATTTTGACAAAGATGTTGGTAACATTCCGGAAGACGATTTGTTCTGACGTTGTCTCTCCGTCCGTGAACTCCCCGGTAATTTCCCTGCGTGGTGACCCGCTCAGCAGCCGTGTGACGTCAGAGGTTGCCGCTGCACACATAAGCTCCGGCCGGCCGGCTGCCACCACCAGTTGCCGTCTCGACGCCTCTGCGGTGGCCGTGAGAGTCGCACGGACATTGTGCAGCGACGAGTGAACCAGAAACGGCCTTGACAATGACAGGTGCCGTAGCCCGGCTGTCGTGGCTCCTGCTGACACTATGGGTCGTCTCGGCGTGCTCTCGACAGCAGAAGCGGCTCTCTGCGTCTCTCAACTTCGGCAGCAGAACCCAGGTCCACCCTCCGCCTGAACACGAGCTAACCGACCTGGTGGGCTGTCGTACTGAGTGTCGGTTCACCAAGAAGACAGTGACACGCTTCAATGTCAGCTTCACAGACTCCACGTGTGACCATCCGGGTCGGCAGTGTGTCGGCGGCGGAGCGTGCCGACAACTCAACCAAACCGTCTTCCTGGCCAACGGGAGCGAAGTTGAAATGAACACTGGCTGTGTGTGTGCGGTGACCCGACGGGGCGGGTCGCTAAGGATCAACACACACCGAGCCCGGGACGCCGGACGACGACGGCGTCGTTCCATCCACCGGCCACGCCACCGGTGATTTCTGTATCGTCAGTCACCAGCTGACCCAATGTGAGCCAGGCATCGACGTCGATCTCTGACCAGATACCGGTTTCCGCACCGCTGGATTGCTCAGGGCACGGCTGGCTAGAATGGTCGTGATCATCTAGTCTCGTGTCATGGAGCTCGTCTAAACAATACCGTGGGAGGTGGCAAATGCTTGGCGCACCTCCCCTCCCGGCTGTGATATGGGACAGACGGTCGCTCAGGACGATGCCCATTGCCACACGATCAAACGTTGCGTCCAACCAGTTGGGTGATCTGTCGCCAAGCGATCAATGGCTTTACAATGTACCTGTCGATGATGTTGGCAATATTTATCGCATGGCTTTACAATGGCTTTATGCAATGACTTTACAATGTACATGCCAATGATCTCAGAGATTTGCATGGTATATTTATTACTGAATGCATTGGCTCGTACAAGTCTACGTATGCTTTCTTTGTGTCGTGCTCGATACTACTTCTGAAAAAGTCCATTCAACTGCCAGGGAATGTATCCTGAGAAGTGAATATGCTACGTTTATGGAATTGCATGTCATATCTGAGGTTGCATTTGTCACGTGGACGGCTTGTATTGTGTCTTCAATGTTCTCGAATGATATGTTGTCATGGCAATCCATCAGTGTTGTTGGTGCACCGAATTGAATACATTAACTTTGCACTGATATGTTGTTTTGGCAGAAACTGGTACTTACCAATTAGTGCTGGCAACAGAGGTAACGCATCTGGCCCATTCCACTACAAATCGACAAGGGCATAACACCCAAAATATTTGAAATTTGAGTTGATGAAAAAATTTGTGTGAGGTTATCTGATGCGCCGAATCCAGCTGTGTCAATTTTAGAAAGATCAGGTCAATGGTCAAGGAGTTATAGCCTTGGGCATTTTTCAGATGTCACGTAACAAGGGTGTCTTTTGAAGTCTTTAACTCAATGAAGAACAATCCGAATTGTGTAAACGTATATATCGGTGAAGTCACCATGATCCACGGCATCTTTTGACTATTTCAAAATTTTCGTTTACGGGATAAGTGCAATCGTGATGTCGTGTCCTATTTTACCTTTCGGGACCGTCACAATTGCGATTTGAAAAAGTGCAGAAATGAAGTTCGATATCTTATCTTTCGAAGCAAAAAAAGAGAAAACAAAAAGATAAGGTTTTGCTACTAAAACTCTACATATACGTCCAAAAGCAGGCATGCATGGTTGCTCTTTCGCTAGTTTATCGTGGCCTGTTATAATATTTGTTTAGAACATTATATTACTGAAATACAAGCCTTTTGACGTTCGTGGCACGTGATGGGATGATAATGTTAGTCATCTGATCTTGAGTGTTGTGTTGCACAAGTGTTCGAACTCTTTGTGAGGTCAACGGTTAAACAAATGGCAGAAATGTCTCCCGAATTGTGGTAGGTGGCCCATTCCACGACAAACCGACAAATTAAGGGGCCAAATTACACTATATTTCGAGGAAAATACTCATGTAGGGTTAGTTTGTCTCTATAATCCAGCTGTGCAATTTTGGAAAATATCGGAGCAACGGTTGAGGATAGCATCGGACATTTTTAAGAGGTCACCTAAATCTTTGGAGACTTGGAACTCAATGAAAAGTAACACGAATTGTACGAAGATATATATCGCTGAACTTGCTACACAGCGATGCGTGCTCATCCACTGTTTGTACCTAATCTCATTATACATGTCATTATCTGTGGCTAAATCACATTCACTCTCTTCTCCTGATTTGTCCGAGAGGATAATCCTTAGAAAGTTCATCACGCCGTCTTCACCAGGGCAGTCCTCACAGTTGTGCATCATACAATCACGGTTTTCCTTGCCATATACAGCGCGATCGAGGAGGTTACGGTATTTGAGACCGGGAAGACCGGAAGCGGATATGAGCAGTTTTGAGTTTTGATGATAAGTGCACGTGCACATGCACACCGAGGCGTCCCACTGCTGCCTGCCAAGACGCAATGCTTCGGACGAAGGGCAGCAAAGGTTAAAAAAACCAGTGCGATGGTTTTAAGAGTTATGCTTGTATAGATCATATATATCACACAAAATTCCCAAAGCAAGCCTTTTCTGAACTTTACTTTTGGTTCCATCAACATGTCGCACCGTGACACGGTCGGTCTCACCGAGACACATCCGGCTGATGTGGTCCGACTCATAAAATAGCTTTAATTTCACCTTGACTGCGTCCGACACCCTCAGAAATTTCCTCGCTTCACAGGTAGCATGTTCGGCGAGAGTGAGCAGTGAGCACTAGACACACAAACACGGTACAACCCCTTGTGTGTGCCCTTCCTGATATTTCACTACATTCGTATATTTATATTTTGGCGATGTAATAAATGGTTATGCAAATGGTTTCTCGGTTATCGGAATTTGATTGCTATATTCTGGATGCTTCTCTCTCCTTGTAATTCATGGTAAGGTATAATTCATAAATCATCTACTACCATAATTTTGAGACATTTCTGCCCTTGTTAGAACACTTGTGCAACACAACATGCAAGATCATATGACCAACATTATCATCCCATCACGTGTCTCGAACCTCAAAAGCGTTGTATTTCAGCAATATAACGTTCTAAATATATATTCATACCGGCCACGATAAATTAGCGCAAAAACAACCATACATGCTTAATTTTGAACGGATATGTAGAGTTTTAGTAGCAAAAGTTTCTTCTTTTTTTTTTGTTGCGAAAGGTAAGACATTGAACTTGATTTCTGCATTTTTTCAAATCGCATTGTGACTGTCCCGAAAGGTAAAATAAGTCACGTTACCTTAGGTCACGATGTCACGACTTCAATTATCCCGTAAATGAAAATTTCGAAATAGCCAAAAGATACAGTGGGTAATTGTCAGCTGACCAATGTATACTTTTGCACAATTCAGATCGTTCTTCATTGAGTTAAAGACCCTAAAAACACCCTTGTTAGGCGACATTTCAAGAATGCCCGAGGCTATAACACCTTGACCGGCGGGCAGCTCCGGACGTCCGCGGAATGCAGGCACCAGCCGACTGCAAGAGCAGGCACGAGAAGTGTTCTACTGACAAAGTGATGTCGTCGTCGTCGTCTCCAAAGGACGCTTCCACTTCTATCTCGAACTTCTCCCAGTCGGCCTTCTTAAAATTCCACCTCCGAGGTCTCAAACCAAGCACATCCCGATCATCATATTCGAGAAGTACCGGAAAATTGTCACTTCCCTGATAATTGCCATGTACTGTCCTGGTAGAGCACTGCGACAAACGTGGGCTTGCGAGGCTAAGGTCAATCGCAGATGTAGCACCAGAAGGGAGTGTAAAGTGAGTGGCAGTACCGGTATTTAAAAGGCAGAGGGTCTTGGGTCTTGAATAAAACTCTCAATAGCGAGGCCTCGGGTATTGGTAGCGTCACATCCCAAAACTATGTGGTGTACGTTGAAATCGCCAAGAAGCAGCAGCGGAGGAGGTAGCTCCAGCACCATCGGTCTCAGCTCGACGGAAGGGAAAGGGATTCCCGGGAGCAGATAGACTGAGCATAGTGTAACTGTGTGGCGACTGAAACATACTCTGGCAGCGATGGCTTGGAGAGGTGTGTTGGGAACGACTTCTTAGTATGGGATGTTATGGCTGATTGTTAGAATAACTCCTCCATGTGCGACTGTGCCTGAGGGCATGTTTTTCGTTAGCACATAGTAACCTTTGATACGGAATGGTGACTGCAGCGGCAGCTTAATCTCTTGGAGACATACTGCAAGTGGACATTTCATGTTCAAAACTATTTCGAAATCAGCCATGTTCGGGCGAATCCCTCTGCAGTTCCATTGTAAAACCAGTTGAGTCATCGGGCTAATTAGTATAACGGGTCAAAGACCAAAATTGCTGTGGTGGCCTAGAGATGACTAGAGTGGATGTCTAAAAGTGGCTCTCACTTCGTACCTTCGCACCGCCGTCGGGACGCGACTCGAGACGGAATCCGGGGTCCAACCCCAGCGAGGCCGTCCGCGGCCGCGACCTGGGCGACACGCCATCCTGAGACATTGTCACAGGAAGAACGCGCTTCTCGGCGCGCGCCGTTCCACCAGGTGGAGCGCAAGGAACACCGCTCCGAGGCGGTAATGGAGGACCCATTTTGGCCGAGTCGGACCTCGGTGCTGGAACGTGGGACTGGCCCTCAGGGTGTCTCTAAAATATCAATTCCCCCCTGTTACTTTTGCAAGTTAACCAGGGCTGTGTAATCGACTAAAGAAACACATGCCGAAGAAATCAGATTTTTATCCTCACTACAGCCGAGGCGCCGCAAGGTTTTGTAAATCAAGAAAAGTGATAAAATTGCCAATGACGAGGCTGAGTCTGATTTTAAAATAAACAATGAATGCCTATAAAAAATGTGAATTTGGTTAATTATTGACCCTGTGCTTCCTTTCTTTACAGGAGTGAGCAGCATGGAGAAGATGAGGGGGCGGCCTAAAGGAAAGGGGCGCACACAGGCAGATATCCTGATGGCAGACCAGGACTCCCCTGTGACAGGCAGGCGCCGCCCGGCTGCACCTCCCTCTACCTGGACCCCGAGGGATAACCAGACAGCTGGTGTCACTCCCAGGGTGAAGGACCCCACGGCTACCTCCAGCAGGCCTTCCTTCTACCTGGTGGGTAAATGCCCGACGAGCCTCAGCAACTCCAAGTTGCCGAATACCAGTCATGTGCTCGGCCGATTTCTCTCCCATTCGGAGAACACCAGCGTTCTGGAGGCTGCGAAACTCATTGCACTGGAGGTTAAGGCTGTGTGGCAGCATCAATTCGGGCCGCAGCTGATCATGGGGAAGGAGATTGGTGTGGAAGCGGAAAACGAGGAAGTAAAACTGATCAAATCTGATCGCCACATTGCTGAGCAGGTGGCAAATCTGTCCAAGAAGTGGCGGAGTTTGGAGCAGGACAGCAGGAGGCCTGACAGGTCTTCCCGGTCAACTTTCCAGGGAAGCAGGATCAGGTCATTGCTGACCTGGAACTGCCCTTCAGTGTGGCCAAAGCTGATGCTAGGAAGATCATCCAGCACTCGGATATCAAGGACTGGGAGGAGGAGTGGCAGTACCTGCAGAACCAGCTGAGCAGGGAACAGGTGGGCTGCCTCGGGTCCTGGGACTTCCGCCAGAAGAAGAGGGACGACAGGAAGCTGAAGGATGTAGAGAGGGGTAAAGCCAGCGTGAGCGCATCCAAGAGCAAGGAAGCTTGTGCAGAGCTTATGAGGCCAAAGCGGCAGTATGACAGAGGGTCAGCGAGGGATGAAGTAGAGATGACAGATGATGAAGACGAAGATGAGGATTATGTTGCCAAAGAAACAAAGAAAAAAGAAAATTGATATCATGAGCAAGATTTCTGTGACAGCCGATGCTCGAAACCTTTCCCTTTCTGACCGCACAGTTATGGCGGCGGCCGTGGTCAATGCCTTGCCAGACATTAACATAGATGACACAAACATTAACCGTTCCACTGCCTGGAGGATGGGGAAGAAGGTGAGGTTAGAGAAGGCAGAAGAGATGAAGGAGCAGTTCCAGTGCCCTGAAAAGGTGGTGGTACACTGGGATGGGAAGACCCTGGATCTGAAGGGGAGGATAGTGTTAAAGAGGGTGTGTGTCTACCTGTCTGGGGTCGATGCTGAGAAGAGCAGGAAACTCCTCGGTATCCCTGACTGTCCCTCGGGGAAGGGCGTGGACGAATTTGAAGTGGTGCGAGAGCACCTAGTTACTGGGAGATTCAGAAGCAAATCGTTGGCATGGTTTTGATACAACCAACTCAAACAGCCGCAAGTTTGCAGGGGCCTGCAGGTACCTGGAGATCTGGGTCGACTCTCCCATCCTCTGGCTGGCCTGCCGGCGCCACGTGGCCGAGCTGCACGTTGGCGCTGCGATGAAGGAGATCACAGGTGTCACCAAGGAGCCAGGAGTCGGTCTGTTTAGGCGGCTAAGGGATCATTGGTACGACCTAGACATCAACATGGAGGATCTAGTGACGTTTGACCACACCTCGCTGGCGCCAGAGCTGTAGGAAGAAGCAGAGAACCTGCTGCAATGGGCACAGGAGCAGCTGGCCAAGGGTACTTTCCCAAGAGACGATTACCGCGAATTCATGGAACTAGTGGTCATTACCCTCGGTGGGAAGGTCGAGGGTTTCACTTTCAAGCTGCCGGGACCTGACCACCACGCCCGGTGGATGAGGAAGTGCATTTATTTCCTGAATATTAGGCTGCTGAGGAAGGTGTTTGTCCTGACAGAGGAGGAGCAGGGACAGACCAACAACGTGGTAGAGTTCGTGCTGCTCATGCATGCCAAGTACTGGTTCACCACCCCCCGCCTCGTCTGCTGCTAGGCAGGATCTGGAGTTGATGTCTATCGTCAACAAGTACAGGCTGGTGAACCCGAGGCTGGCCTCTGCAGTCCTCAAGTCCTGCAATAGGCATCTGTGGTACATCACCCCGCAGCTGATAGTGCTCTCCCTGACTGACACGGGGTTGGAGGATGACACCAAGGAGCAGATGGCCAGGCAGCTGCACAGCATGGAGAGGAAGGAAATCAGGACCGGCAAACCGGCCTTTCCTGTGCTGCCCGACGGCCCCACTGTGGCCAGGCGGGAGATGGCCTCCTGATCACCTCCGACTCCTGGCTCGTGTTCAACATTCTGCAGCTGAATGGCCCCCAGGACTGGCTGCTGGCCCCCGCCACGTCCTGGTCCTTCTCCCCAGAGCACAAGGTGCTGGAGGAGTTCACCCGGAACCTGCTCGTAGTGAACGATCTGGCGGAGCGAGGGATCCACTTGGCCAATGACTACATCAACCGCGTCCAGTCCGAAGAGCAGAGGGCCGCTCTCTTCCAGGTTGTGGAGGACTTCAGGAGCAGCGTGAAGGGCACCACCAAGGCCAGCCTGCGGCTGTGCTAGATCGAGTCCCACGTGGGAGACACGAAGGAGACTCAGTGACTGGACATGAGGCTGTGGTAGATCTAGAAGTGCCTGTTAACATCGTATGATATTGTTGCAATATATCCACATCCAATGAAATATCTGTGTTTACTGCCAAATGGCGGCGCTGTGGTAAATATATGCGCATATAGCACTATAGCAGTGAGGTCTTTCACCCTGGGAGTGACACCAGCTGTGAGGTTATCCTTCTGGGTCAAGGTAGGGGAGGTGCAGCCGGGCGGCACCTGCCTGTCACAGGGTAGTCCTGGTCTGCCGTCAGGATATCTGCCTGTGTGCGCCCCTTTACTTTAGGCCGCCCCTCGTCTTCTCCCTGCCGCTCCCCCTGTAAAGAAAGGAAATACCGGGTCTATATTAGGAAAAACTATTATTCAACATAACTCAAATTAGCATTGTTTATTGGCCTGTATTGTTTATTTTAAAATCAGACTCAGCCTCGTCATTGGCAATTTTATGACTTTTGTTGATTTACAAAACCTTGCGGCGCCTCGGCTGTAGTGAGGATGAAAATCCGATTTCTTCGGCATGTGCTTCTTTAGTCGACTACACAGCCCTGGTTAGCTTGCAAAAGTAATAGGGAGGAAATTCATATTTTAGAGACACCCTACTGGCCCTCCACTCGCCTGCGCGGCGACGGAGTAGCCGTCTTTGGTTGGACACACTGATCCGGTACTTTGCGGTTTGCTGCTCGGGTCCTCTCAGTCTCCGCAAGACGCGCCCGCTTGGCGTCGTGAGCGAGCCTTTCGGACTCCTGCCGCTGAAGGGCATGAGTTCGACACAGGCACTGACCCAGCTCCACTCGTATTCGCCAAAGAAGGCACGCTTCCAGCGGTTCCAGAGCTGCTCCCAGTGGGAGAGCCTGTGGGGCACTCGGGCAAACATGGCGAGGGTTTCGCAGGCCTCTTGGCCCCTGGGCCGGGTCCACTCAGTGTCTGGCTTCACACTACAATAGTGAGTACGTTTCATCAGCTTTTCCTTGAGCCCCAGTTGAGGCTTGCAATATTTTGTTTTCTTCAAAACATTGAAAAAAAACATGGCCAATTTCTCACTTTTCTGGAAGTATACGTTATAATGCATGACAACGGACATTTTGGCTAAGCCGCATATGCCTGCTTCTATGCTAGTTCTCCAATAGCATCAGGACCCCCGAGTTACCAGGCCTCAAAAGTCCGACCGAGATCACATCTGGGCCCAACTTTCGCCAATATTTCGAGACAAAATACTGCACCTACAATAGTGTAGGAAGACGCAGCGTGCTTCCAATTGGGGAGGATCTTAAAGCATTCTTGACTCGGTTCTCACCCGACTCAACCCCAACTTTACTCCATGAACATATAAAATGCTGCCACGCTATGGTGGACAGCCAGCAGCACACCACCGTGTGCAACGGTGTCGAAGTGTGTCCTTTCGAAAAAACGAGGAGGTATTTTAGGTTGAACAGGTAGTCTGGCGTTACCGTCGTTTTCCTGCAGACAGATGGCCGCTAGACAGTGACGATTTAAGAGTGCCTAGAGCTCTTCGGTGCTGGTTCTCAGTCCCCTAGTTCCGCTGTAAAATGCACCACGGCTGATCCACTTAAAATGAGCCAAAGTAAATATGGAAATAGATCACAGTTATGCACACTCACCATCTCCAGGGTCCACAGTAAAACTAGTGAGTGCATACGTTGACGATGAATAACCGGGTAGAAGTAGTTTAGTAGTATGTGCCCGTCCTTTCCCTTGTATAAGAGCCGTCTAAAGGCAGAAGGTGTAAATAAAGCATAAAAACAATACACTATGAAGACGAGATTTTGAGCCTACCCCGCCCGGCGGTGATGCTGTCCACGGGGATGACCACTTGCTCCCAGTCGCGAGGGAGAGTGCCGCTTACCTCCATCACGTGGTGGTATGGGAAGGGGACAGTGAAGCAGTCATTTGCGGCCCCGAAAATCGAGCACACGAGGTGCAGAACTCTTTTACCCCGTTATTCCATTGTTCACACAACTCCGACCACAGAAAGGCGAGTGGTTAGCCTGGTCCCCGCGAGAGGATCCAGGAACGATTCTTGGATTGAGGTTACTATGTAGGTGTGTGAAAATTCAGCTCTCCCGAGACACCCCACCTCATAGGGGCTTTACTGGAGGACATGCGGGTCCCGCGAACGGGAGGATGCCAGCCTTGTGTCCTCGGACAGGCAGTGCTTTCGCACGGTCAGGAGAGGGAGGCTCACCAGCCCGACCGTACTCCAGCGCTGTCCATCCCTTAACCCGGCCGACCGGGCCGACAGGCCGGAGGGCTCAGTTCCCCGGCCTGAGGCGACCCATCACTTAACCGGCATGGGGCCCTACAGACCCGCCCGTTCATGCAGGATGTCGGTTGGTTGGTTGGTTATTGGGGTTTATGGGCGCGTTGACCGTGGGGTCCGTACCGCAGGACCTCCACTTCAAGGATTGCGTCAACTGCGGGGACGGGCTAAGGGGAGGAGACTATTCCGACAAAACGGAGCGGGTGGGTAGCCCAGGGGTGATGGCCTACTTTTTCACGACAGGAAGTGTTTACGTTGCATAGGTGCATGAAGGACATGCAAAGGGACGCCGACATGGGATGTATCCTGAAATGGAAAGAAGGATGGAATATGTCGGCTTGGTCCGGCTCCTCACCATTAACCGGCAAGAGAGCTTTATAAGCAGCCCCAACCGCCTGCCGGATCCTTCAAGCGCACCACCACCCACCACGAGGTGGTGCCTGGCCGGGAAGGATGTGTACATCATCGTGAGTCTGTACACCAGTGTCACCCACCTGTGTACCATCAGCTGCCGAAGGTGGCGTCCAGCCGCTGCTGGAGGAGGCGGACGTGTCGCCCTGTAACACAGCCACAGACACAGACGTTACCGGCGGCTGGGGCGATCTGGCGCCTGTCAGGCCGCCGCCGCATCGGACCCGTACAGTGCGGCCGAGCCTCGTCTGGCGGCCAGACTTCATCAGCCATACCTCGGCGGCACGCCGCATTCTCAGCCACAGCAAGCAAACCCGGCTGCGCCACACAACCGGAAACAACGGAAAAGTGCACGACGGCAATGTGAACTGTCAGGTTGTTCTGGTGCTGGAAACTTTCGCTAGTTTCGCATTGCAACCAGCTTGAAGCCCTCCCCGCGAAAGTTCTCAATTACGCGTCGAAATCCAAGTTACATCACTCGCTTTTCGTTGGAGCCCACACAGGCACGGACCTGTGGAGCCCACACAGGCACGGACCTGTGGAGCTCACACAGGCACGGACCTGTGGAGCCCACACAGGCACGGACCTGTGGAGCCCACACAGGCACTGACCTTGGGAGATGCACATGGCGACCCACTCAACCAGCTTATTGAAGATTGCACGTGATTGGTCGCTAAGCAAGCGAAAACCGGCTGAAAGCCGCTTTTCACGCCCCTTATCTGAAACCTTGAATCAACGCCTACCCGAAAACTACACATAGCAACACCCACAGCAAACGCGACACAGGCATGTCTACGTCACACGACGCCCTGGTCTAACAGCAGAGCACACTGATGCTAGCACGCGCACACACAGGATCACCAAGCGACAACGAAGCCGGGTTGCTCATGCAGGCTCAGCAGGTCCGGCACTATCTACGTCCAGGGGCATGCAGCTTGAGGCGCCTAGTGTGACTGACGCGTACGCCGTCGGGGACTTCTTAGTCCACGATCAACGGCCAAAAAGCCGCGCACCACGGACCTGGCCACCCCGTCACGGGACTGTCGTGAGTGGTCACTGTCACGGCGGGGGGTACCGTGAATCGTGACTGCCACGGCGGGAGGTACCGTGAGTGGTCACTGCCACGGGGAGGTACCGTGAGTGGTCACCGTCAGGGCGGGAGGTACCGTGAGTCGTGATTGTCACGGCGGGAGGCACTGCAAGTCGTGACTACTACGGCATGAAGTACCGCTAGTGGTCACCGCCACGGCGGGAGGTACCGTGAGTGGTGACTGTCACGGCGGGAGGTACGGTGAGTGGTGACTGTCACGGCGGGAGGTACCGTGAATCGTGACTGTCACGGCGGAGGCACCGTAGTGGTCACTCACGGGGAGGTACCGTGAGTGGTGACTGTCACGGCGGGAGGTACGGTGAGTGGTGACTGTCACGGCGGGAGGTACCGTGAATCGTGACTGTCACGGCGGGAGGTACCGTGAGTGGTCACTGCCACGGGGAGGCACCGTGAGTGGTCATTGTCACGGCGGGGGGTACCGTGAGTGGTGACTGCCACGGGGAGGTACCGTGAGTGGTCACTGCCACGGCGGGAGGTACCGTGAGTGGTCACCGTCAAGGCGGAATGTACCGTAAGTCGTGACTAACAGCGGGAGGCACTGCAAGTCGTGACTACTACGGCATGAAGTACCGCTAGTGGTCACCGCCACGGCATTAAGTACCGCTAGTGGTCACCGCCACGGCGGGAGGTACCGTGAGTGGTGACTGTCACGGCGGGAGGTACCGTTAGTGGTCACCGTCACGGCGGGAGGTACCGTGAATCGTGACTGTCACGGCGGGAGGTACCGTAAGTGGTCACTGCCACGGGGAGGTACCGTGAGTGGTCACTGCCACGGTGGGAGGTACCGTGAGTGGTCACTGTCACGGCGGGAGGTACCGTGAGTGGTGACCGTCACGGCGGGAGGTACCGTGAATCGTGACTGTCACGGCGGGAGGTACCGTAAGTGGTCACTGCCACGGGGAGGTACCGTGAGTGGTCACTGCCACGGTGGGAGGTACCGTGAGTGGTGACTATCACGGCGGAAGGTACCGTAATTTACTTCGATGGGAAGAAAGACACACCAAGACCCAGGCATGACTAGCTCCGTAATATGGATCTGTACATGCTGACACAAGCTTCGAAGTATGGAAATACTGGGCAGGAGACTCAAATGGGAAGGTGAGCTCAGGTGGCACGAGACGGTAAGATTTGGCAGACACAAGTCCGGGGCAAGACATTCTGATGAGAGTCGAGCTCATTCCGTGCCATTGGTGAGGCCGTAAGTTGGCCCGAGGTGGTAAGATGGAGTATGGCAGGCAAAAGGGGTTCAGGCGAAGGGACTTTGGTGAGTATGACACGCAGGACGAGATGAGTCCGAGATAAAGCGAGACAAAGCGATTGGTAATTACACGGCATCTTTGAAAGGACACCCGGTTGTGGTGGGACCAAGTGGTTGCAGTGCGGTGATGACTGTAGAGAGGTGAGGTCTGGCGTGAAAGTGGATATAGCTGCAATGAGTGGACGGATGCAGTCGAACGATCCGGTTGTAAAGGAATGAGGTGGTCGTAGTGTGGTCAGATGGCGTGGCGTGGTGAGCTGGTTGTGGCTGTTGTGAAGACTCCGGCGGGAGAAATCGGGCGTTGGCGGGAGAGATGGGGCCGAGGTGAGACCGAGGGCCGAGGTGAGATGGGGCGGAGGTGACGTCTATCCTGCTGGTGCGGTTAGTAGCCGCGTCACAATCGGACGCTTCACACGCCGCCGAAGACGGCCACTTTTAGTCATAACAACACCACGGCGTTAGTGTTCACGCGACACGCAACACAGTCCGCACCTGCTGCACGCGACTCCACAACGTGACCGACGCCGGACCGTCGGCGCGCCTCGTCTCGTCCACCGACCGGCCACGCCATCAAACTCGAATTCTCGGCCGCATATATTCTAATCGGACAAATGCAAAACACTTGACTCGGGCTCTCGGGCCGCGCGCATGCAGCGTCGGCGCGGCAAATCCCGACAGACGATATCACAACTGACGCGACGGCCCGCCGTAGTCATGGCGCTTCCGCCTGCTAGACTCACACTCCGGTGGAGTGCGGGTACTATGTCGGCACTTCCGAGTCGCGCGTCGCCGGCGCTCCCCGGTGAGGGCGGTGCGCGCCGAGCGGCGGTTATCCCCCAGACTTGCGTTGGCACCCCAAATCTCGCATCTGGACAGTCCCACCGGCCCCCGCCGCTGCCGCCGCTCGACACAACCACGTCAACACGTCGAACACAGCGGCGGCGCCAACGGCCGCCTGCAGACCCAGCCGGCACCGGATCAGGACCAAGATCAGGACAAGGAGCGGCCCGCGCCACCGCCGACCGTCACCAGCCACCGACGCACCGTCAAGGATTCGGGGCCAGCGGATCGAGGTCCGGTTTGCCGCGCTGAATTAACAGCTTAATGCGCTCATTCCTGGCAGTAATCTTGGCGTGTAAACTTTTGATACGTTCACGACAGTCCTGCGAACAAAGCAGCCGGTCAGTCTGCTAGATAACCCTGACTGGTGTTGGCGAGACGACCCCGGAAGCCCACTACCAGGCCGGCCGCCTGTGCAACAGCGGCGCCGATGCACGCCAGACGTGCATAGCTGCATAGCAATACATGCATGCATAGTGCATGCATGCATAGCCAACCACAGCTCATCGCGTGCCAGAAAGTGCATCCATTAGTGTTGGTCGTCACGGCCGCAGCAGCAGACATCGGACCATACGAACTGATTGATGAGCTGATTGGGCATTGTGGTGAGCCAGCATGGTGTAGGATGCGCGGTGCGGACCTCGTCGGCCGAACCGGAGCCGACATACACTTCATCGCTCGCAAAGCGGGCCAGCGTGCGCTAACACTGACCAAGCGCCAACAGGGGAGGGGTTTAGGGGCGCATCAACTGCATAGGTTATGCAGCGACCAAGCGCCAACAGCGGCAGACAGAGCGTGCCCGCCGGTCACAGTCCCCCACCCCACCGATACAGCCCCAAGCTGCGCATGCTCAGCCCACACAACTACCATCCACTGTACAGCACGTACAACGGTAAAATGACAGAGCTGCCCAAGCAAACAGCCCAGTGTGGCCAGAGGTGCGGGACAGCCGAGCTCTGGTCACTAGCAGCTGTCGGCCAGCTCTGCGGAAAGCAGGACTTCCGCTGCCCCCCCCCCCACATCCTCTCGATCCCCCATCGTGGTAGCCGAGAATGAGGGCCGGTCAGACTGCGGGATCCCCCGGCGAGAGCCTGCCCGACTACTGCAGCCTAGAGCGAGGGCCTGTCCGACTACCGCATCCCCAAGCGAAAGTCTGTCCGACTACTGCAGCCCCAACGAAATCCTGCCCGACTACTGTAGCCAAGACCAGACCACCCAAGTAGTGCAGGCCAGGGCGAGACTGCCTGAGCAGCGCTGATCAGGGCGAGTCTGCCTAAGTACTGCAGGCGAAACAGTCGGTCCGTTCGGGTAATGCAGTCCAGAGCCAGAGACCACCCAAGTACTGCAGGCCAACTCAACAGCCCGTCCGAGTACTGCAGCCCAGAGCTAAAAGGCCGCCCAAGCACTGTAGTCTGCAGAGGCGTGCCGGAGGACAGGGAGGCGGACTAACCTCCTGCTGGGCCAGAGCGGCGTCTCGGTCGCGGGCCACGTGCGCCGGCTGTGAGGCGGTGCGCAGCTGCTGGTCGATGTCCAGGATTCGGCCGCGCAGCGCCTGCACATCCTGTGGATCACACGGCTCATAGTCACCTCCCGGCACTGCACATCCTGTGGATCACACGACTCATAGTCACCTCCCGACACTCCACATGCCCACCGATTCATCGCAGAAACTTCCAATACCTAGGACGGCCAGGGACTGACCAACACTCACCCGGAGGAATTAAAGGCAACTTGCGACACTCGGAACAGCTATGGACAACAACACTCACCAGAGGAACTCACAGTGACTCCAGACACTTGAGAGGGCCACGGACTGAGCGGAACTAACCAGGGAAGCTCACATAAACTCAGTCAGAGGAGCAGTCATGTCCGGCATAAGTTCCTGCTCATTGACCACAGGGGCGATGGGGCGGGGTCAGGGCGCATTGATAACAGATCATGTGGCGCCAGTTTCAGAAATGTCTAATCGGCACAGAATGTGGACACGGCCATTGTAGCGTGGTACATTCAGGGATGGTTTAGAACATACTGACTGGGCCCCATGGGAGGGACACCCTTGCACTATGAACCAAAAGGTCGCCGTCGTTACAGGGATGAGACCGAGGACTGGCGAGTCCTACACTAACAGTGGTCGTAGATCAAGAACGGCAGCTAGTACTTGAGAAGGCAACAAACGCTCGACGAAAATACAAAATATCCACCCCGTGGCAGACATCCAGAAAAGCAGAAATTATCAAGAAAAGTCGATACGAAACATATCAGAGAATCTGCGGTAACACACGGGACGGGAAATCTCCGTGCCGAATCTGGATGCTGGGCAACTTGTCAGCATCCATATTGCATGATCAGGTGCCCAGACAACCCCGTCGACAAGATGCGATTTCACGCGCACGCGAGCACAAACTAGCGCGGTCGTTCTAGCCGGACATATGAATCAGGCTTGGCTAAACCACGCAATCTCCTTCGTCGCTGCAACTGCGGCATACACATTGATGTCGATGTGGCATAACTAGCTGACTACTGCCTGCCTCTCCGATTCGACGTGGCACAACTAGCTGACTACTGCCTGCCTCTCCGATTCGACGTGGCACAACTAGCTGACTACTGCCTGCCTCTCCGATTCGACGTGGCATAACTAGCTGACTACTGCCTGCCTCTCAGATTCGACGTGGCATAACTAGCTGACTACTGCCTGCCTCTCAGATTCCACGTGGCATAACTAGCTGACTACTACCCGCCTCTCCGATTCGACGTGGCATAACTAGCCGACTACTGCCGGCCTCTCCGATTCGACGTGGCATAACTAGCCGACTACTGCCGGCCTCTCCGATTCGACGTGGCATAACTAGCTGACTACTGCCTGGCTCTCAGATTCGACGTGGCATAACAAGCTAACTACTGCCTGCCTCTCAGATTCGACGTGGCATAACTAGCCGACTACTGCCGGCCTCTCCGATTCGACGTGGCATAACTAGCCGACTACTGCCGGCCTCTCCGATTCGACGTGGCATAACTAGCTGACTACTGCCTGCCTCTCAGATTCGACGTGGCATAACTAGCTGACTACTGCCTGCCTCTCAGATTCCACGTGGCATAACTAGCTGACTACTACCCGCCTCTCCGATTCGACGTGGCATAACTAGCTGAATACTACCCGCCTCTCCGATTCGACGTGGCATAACTAGCTGAATACTACCCGCCTCTCCGAGTGGACGTGGCATAACTAGCTGACTACCGCTTGCCCTCCTGTCTCTCCGATTCGACGTGGCATAACTAGCTGATTACCGCCTGCCTCTTCTGCCCCGCCGAGTCGAGCCACTCGTCACCCGCCAGTTAATTAGTTAGTTATTTGGGCTTTCGGGCGCTTCGACTGCTCTGGTCATATTGCGCCCATACCCGCCAGTGATCCTCTCACCGCACACATGCGCCAGGTGTGCCGCAGCAGAGAGCGCGCGCTGCGCACGCAGCTGCTCAGCTGCACCTCCCGCGGCCACGCGCCTCGCGGACGGCCGGCCCGACCTGCGGTCAGGTCACGGCCGGGGGTCGGCGGCCAGTCGGCGCGGTCAGTGCTGAGGTCACGGCCGGGGGTCGGCGGCCAGTCGGCGCGGTCAGTGCTGAGGTCACGACCGGGTGTCGGAGGCCAGTCGGCCCGGTCGGTGCTGAGGTCACGGCCGCAGTAGTCGGTCAGGCGTGTGCAGCCTCCCGGGCCCGGTGTCAGGAGATAGCCACGCTCGCTGCCGGCTCGCGGCGACTGGCCGGCCGATGACGCACCGCCGATGGGGGGAAGACTGCTGGACCGTCGCGCACGGCCGCTGGGCTGCAACAACCCGGATAGGGACGAGGCGGGGAATGTTATGGGTCATAGAAACTGGACGGGGACATGGCATGGTAGCGACATGCAGAACATGGTACGGTATGAACAGAGGACACGGAAATGTAGCGGGATGCTGGAAAAGGATATTAAACATTAGATGACAGAACATACGAGGAAGATCAGAGACGGGACATTTTCGGGAACGATGGAGGGCCCAAGCTAATGGAGGCGGACTGTGGGACGGTGTAGTCAGAGTTGCCGAAGAGGAGAAACGCCTCCAAACGTTTGAAACGAGCTGGCCATCCAGACGTTCTAAGGGACCCGGTGTCGAGAAGCGCTAAAAGTGACTAGATCATACGATATGGGAGTGGCAGGTTGCATGACCAAGGTAAATTAACAGACGGGATACCGGACGCTAACCACAGAGGTCACAAAGGTCTAATGACTAATCCCCGGCATCCTGGGGCGGGACCAGACCGGCCCCATCATCCAGTTTTTGTCGATATTTGCCGGACGGTACAGGTGATCATAACCACACTTGGCATACCTGTCAAGTGATCAATTCCATACATCCTGACGGAACAAAATTGCTTGTGGAAGGCCAGGTCACGACGATGTGACGCATTAGTAAGCGATTGCACGAATGTTTGCGTGCTGCTAGCCGCAGATACACTGTACGCAGCTGCTTCCGCTTGCATTGATATAAACAGCTACGGTTCGAAAAAGGTCATGATACGTCACATTATTAACGTCTCCTCACGTGTTCGTGCTTCGCTGTTCATACGCTCCGATGGGTTCTAGGCAAATGGGATGGTACAATCTGGTGGTTAGACGGTCGTAATTCATCCTATCGGATTCATGGCCATTTTCAGAATGTCCCATGATCTGACCTGGCGTGTTCTGACATGGCTTCAGAAACCAGTTCGCCCTTGAACTAAGCAGAACCTATGATCACTTTACTGATGCAGAAAAATGAGTTTTCGTTCCATGTCTAGTTGAATGCTCTCCGGCAGACTCACTAGAGGGAATCAAAACACTAAGTCGCCGAATTTTTGTATTTGTTTTATTGTGTTCTCCATGACCTCTGACGTCATAGGCCACATATGAGGTTAGCTAAGCTGTTTCAGGACGAGAAAGACCAGCGCTATCGACTGGTATTTGCATTTTTATGATCTGACTATTCGCTCCAGAGATACAATGGGGATGTCACATCGGCCAGACCTCAGGTGGCCGCGTATGGTGCATGACTGCGGGCATTAGTGCACTAGGTGTGTCGGACAGTACCAGACCAGTGCCAGGTCGGCTGCCTTCGGGCTGATATCCGCAGTGCATTAGGTGTGTCGGACAGCACCAGACCAGTGCCAGGTCGGCTGCCTTCGGGCTGATATCCGCAGTGCATTAGGTTTGTCGGACAGCACCAGACCAGTGCCAGGTCGGCTGCCTTCGGGCTGATATCCGCAGTGCATTAGGTGTGTCGGACAGCACCAGACCAGTGCCAGGTCGGCTGCCTTCGGGCTGATATCCGCAGTGCATTAGGTGTGTCGGACAGCACCAGACCAGTGCCATGTCGGGTGCACGCCTCTCCACTTGTCCACACGACAGAGCCCTGAGCGACGCGTCCGGGAGAGCCCACGTGGAGTCACAGGGCACGCGACGGAACCGTTCCTGCTCACGATGGATGGCTTTAATTGGGCTCACCTGATGGTTGAGACCGGCTATGAGCCTGCCCCAGCCATGAGCCTGATCACCTGCTGACTGTGACCTGGCCATGAGCCTGCTCACCTGCTGGCTGTGACCCGGCTATGAGCCTGATCACCTGCTGGCTGTGACCCGGCTATGAGCCTGATCACCTGCTGGCTGTGACCCGGCTATGAGCCTGCCCCAGCCATGAGCCTGATCACCTGCTGACTGTGACCTGGCTATGAGCCTGATCACCTGCTGGCTATGACCTGGCCATGAGCCTGCTCACCTGCTGGCTGTGGCCCGGCTATGAGCCTGATCACCTGCTGGCTGTGACCCGGCTATGAGCCTGCCCCAGCCATGAGCCTGCTCACCTGCTGGTACCGCTCCAGTTGGCCGACGCACACCTCCAGCGACTGGCAGTGCTCGTCAACAGTGGTCTGCAGCCGCCGCAGCTGATCCTCCAGCTGCGTGCGCCGCTCTTCGGCCACGGTGGCGCCGCTGAAGTAGCCGGTTCGGAAGTGCACCTGCACAACAGCCGACCGTCACCTCACGACACGCCGTTGGGCCGTGGCGTGACGTGACGCTGTATATGACGTCACAGTGTCGTCACCTCACGACATGCTGTTGGGCCGCTGCTGGCGTGACGCTGTATATGACGTCACAGCGCCGACGTCAACGTCGTGAGTAGTGTGAAGATTCAACGTCACACTACTCACGAAGTCGTGTGTGGGAATAGCCAGTCTACGAAATACACCGTATACAAGTGACGGCTCGATGGCGCCCAGGTGTGTCTGCCCACTCACGCCAAGCTTGTCGACGGCCATCGAAAGCCGTGTGCGCTGGATACCGTTGTCGCTGGACATCTTCTCGCAGAAGGCCAGCTGGTCGCGCAGAGGCCGCCGACGCGCCTGCTGCGACTCGAGCGCGCCGCGCGACGAGTCGCACCACGCCTGCACGTCCGTCATCTTTTTCTCACACTGCTCCCACTCCTCAGTCATCTCCAGTAGCAGAGACAGCTGGCGGGACCGCGGACTCGTCACCATTCAGCAAGAACACCGTCATCGTCACACGCGGTCAGCATACATTGACACTATGGCTGTCAATATACTGGCAGTCACCGCTCCGTCATAACCGTATCGCCTGCTTCTGCACCCTCATGGCCATGCTAAAGCGCAACCAGCATCACCACCATCAAGCCACCAGTGTAACGTGTCACGGCAGTAAAAGGTGCTCAAAGCTGCAACACGCCCTCCGTTCAATTCACCCGCTCCAGAGTCACACGCGGAAATTCGATGTCGACAAATCATCACAGGAACGTCCTCACCTCGATCTCAGGCAAACTAGCATACACCGCCCATCATTTCAACTCCGCGATACGGGCCCCAGTCTCCAGACCGCAACTCACCCGCTCCTTGAGCAGCGTCTCGGTCTCGATCTTCTCGCGCTCGCAGGCGGACATGCGCTCTGTGAGCGTCTCCACACTGGAAAGCTCTCCGATCCGTCCCAGCTCGGTTGCCATCTCGTGCAGCTTGCGCGTTGCCCACTTACACTCCTTGCAGGCCGCCTGAGGACGTGAGAACGGTAAAATGCAGCACGTCGGCGAGAGGGACATTCTCCAACCCAGCAGCAACCGCAGGCAGTGTGCTTGTAAGATAAACCCTCACACTAAAAGACAAACTGCCTAAGCTATTTCCATGCCCACCATTGTCTTTCAGCAACACGGAATACGAGAGCACCAGCACCCCAGCGACCGAGCCACAACACGTCATCGCCTGATGTTCATAAATATCGCCATTCGTCATTGCATAAAACGTATGTAGCGTCACACCACATGACCAGCAAAACGTCTGACCCACGACACCCACTACTCTTTCTCCGCGCATCGGCCACCTTGTACTCGTTGAGCGCCTCCCGGGCATCATGCAGAGTGCTGAGTGTCCTCTGTTCCTGCACCAGCGGGTTCTGCTTCTTCATCCAGTCCTTGACGGTGTCGTGCAGCTCGATGAAGCGGCTCCAGGACTCCAGCGACTCCGACACCTGCCGCCGTGGATTCGGTTGGCACGTATTTCTTTGACTAGGATACAACAACTCGGCCGTCCTCGCTGACCACCGAACCATCGGGGTCTCTAGCTTGTTACCGGATGTTGACTGGCTTAAGCTAGTCTTCCCTATACACTTCACCCTCTGCAGGGGAGGTGAATATACCCGACCGCGAGTTTACATCGCGTTAACGGTTGCCCAGTTGAAGACCATAGCATAACGAAAATCGAAGATGAGCTAAGCCACGTAAACAGCTAAGCACAAGCCAAGACACCAGAATCAAACGTGAAACACAGCCAGGCGCGCGGGACCGCTGACCGCACCCACCTGCAGACGGCGCTTCTCGAGGCCGGCGCGGGCCGCCTCCAGCTCGTGCGTCCTGCTCTGCACAGTGTGCTGGACACGTTCCCGCATCTGCTGGTGTCGCGCGCGGTCCGTGATGACGGCGGCCAGCCGCGTCACGTCTGACAGCGTGACGGCCGTCACGGCCAGCTCGGACTGCAGCTGCTGCACCAGCTGCTTCAGCTGCAGCGGCTCGGAGCCGGCGCGCAGCCGAGACGCCAGCTCGCCCACCCACTCGGCCACCTCGTCCACGCCGGTCTGGTAGTCGGCCAGCACACGCTCGGCGCGCGCTGACTCGGCCTCCAGGTCGGAGCGCGCCTGACCGCACGCGTCCCACTGCAGCTCCACTCGCGACACCTGTGGCAGTGCGGTGGTGGCCCGTTGTAGGGACTGCACGGCGAGATGTGGTAGAGACTGTGGGAGTTGCACGACGCGTGATGGAGTTGTAAGAGTTGCACAGTGAGGGACGCTGCAGCGCGCCGCAAGGCAAGACCTTGGTAAACAACTAGATTCACAGTATCGTGGACTTCATACGAGAGCGACCCAAGTAGAACGAGGACGGCACCAGACGGAGACCTGATGAATGGTACAAGTTACACCAAAAGAGAGCCAAGCCAGATAGAGTGAGTGGTAGAGGTTGCCTGTCATTGCGACTTTACGGAACATCTATCGCTAGAACCATAGTAGAGCCACAGTTGCCAATATCTCACGCCGGCAGGTCGGGGGTGAAGAGCATCGACGAGCGGCACTCGAATACGCACATTCTGGCCGAGTCACGAGTGCCCTACTACTAGACGATCTCATCGCCGCCGCTGACGAGTTCCACCTACCTTGGCGGCCACCTCCCGGGGCGTGCCGAGTTGGTAGTGACCGGTGACCTCGGCACAGAGCGTGGTAACCTCGGTGCCCAGGCCTTCGGACGCCTGCTGCAGCTCCTGTGGATGGTCGTCGGAGTCAACTCTGGCCAGAAACGTCCCGGCTCCCACTGGAATACTGGCTAACTACTTCTTACTCAGACAGGCCAAGAACCACAGGTACGGCCATACTAACGTCATTACTTATTCAGAAGCCAACGACCACATGTACCGTCATACCGATAATCAGATAAACCACTGCATCGGTATGCATGCCATGGTGACATTAACGTTTCTGACTCAGATACGTCACTGCTGCTGAAGTCACGTCATGCTGGCAACATTGTTCGACATCAGGCCACAGATCCAGGTCTAGAAACGCCACAGTTCGGGATCTAGCCATGCCACTCAGAAGCCGCAACTCTAGAATCAGGCATTAGCACGGATCATTAATGCTACTCCGTACGTTAACGTTGCCTGTCGTTGATCTACCAACAGAAGTCCAAACAAATCACGTCAGGACTGAGCTGCAGAAACGTGTTCCACAGTTAGCGCCCGGTGTAGTTCCACGGCTAGTTCTCGCGATTGAACCGCCGCAGCGCAGATGCCGCATAGATCGTTCAGACCAGAGCCATCATGAAATCACAAATGGGCAAAAGGTTCCACCCGACGCAGCAGCTGTTGGCCCCTGCCACCCAGATCCTCGTGCCGCCCACAGCAGCTGTCGGGCAGCGCAGGACCGCTCCCCGCTGCAGGGACCCACGTCTCAGCTCCAGCTGTCGGGCAGCGTCAGCCCACTTCCCGCTGTAGCGATCCACGTCTCAGCTCCAGCTGTCGGGCAACGTCAGCCAACTCCCCGCTGCAGGGACCCACGTCTCAGCCCCAGATGTCGGACAGCGTCAGCCCACTCCCCGCTGCAGGGACCCACGTCTCAGCCCCCAGATGTCGGACAGCGTCAGCCCACTCCCCGCTGCAGGGACCCACGTCTCAGCCCCCAGATGTTGGACAGCGTCTGCCCACTCCCCGCTGCAGGGACCCACGTCTCAGCTCCAGCTGTCGGGCAACGTCAGCCAACTCCCCGCTGCAGGGACCCACGCCTCACCTCTAGCTGTCGGGCAGCGTCAGCCCACTCCCCGCTGTAGCGATCCACGCCTCACCTCTAGCTGTCGGGCAGTGTCGGACCGCTCCACGCTGTAGCGATCCACGCCTCACCTCTAGCTGTCGGGCAGTGTCGGACCGCTCCACACTGTAGGGATCCACGCTTCACCTCTAGCTGTCGGGCAGTGTCGGACCGCTCCACACTGTAGGGATCCACGCCTCACCTCTAGCTGTCGGGCAGTGTCGGACCGCTCCACACTGTAGGGATCCACGCCTCACCTCTAGCTGTCGGGCAGTGTCGGACCGCTCCACACTGTAGGGATCCACGCCTCACCTCTAGCTGTCGGGCAGTGTCGGACCGCTCCTCGCTGTAGCGATCCACGCCTCACCTCTAGCTGTCGGGCAGCGTCAGCCCACTCCTCGCTGTAGCGATCCACGCCTCACCTCTAGCTGTCGGGCAGTGTCGGACCGCTCCTCGCTGTAGCGATCCACGCCTCACCTCTAGCTGTCGGGCAGTGTCGGCCCGCTCCACGCTGTAGCGATCCACGCCTCACCTCTAGCTGTCGGGCAGTGTCGGACCGCTCCACACTGTAGGGATCCACGCCTCACCTCTAGCTGTCGGGCAGTGTCGGACCGCTCCACACTGTAGGGATCCACGCCTCACCTCTAGCTGTCGGGCAGTGTCGGACCGCTCCACACTGTAGCGATCCACGCCTCACCTCTAGCTGTCGGGCAGTGTCGGACCGCTCCACGCTGTAGCGATCCACGCCTCACCTCTAGCTGTCGGGCAGTGTCGGACCGCTCCACACTGTAGGGATCCAGGTCGGCCAGACGCGCCTTGTGCTGCTCCAGTCGGGCGACCAGCGCGTCGGCCCGCCTGCACACGTCGTCCGTGTAGTTGGCCTCCGCCTCCATTTGCCGACTGCGCTCATCCAGCCGAGCGGCCAGACTGCAACGGCCGTCAGACACGCTGTATGACACATACACACACCGACCACTGACAACAGTCAGCCGCGCTGTACGGCACATACACACACTGACCACCGACAACAGTCAGCCGCGCTGTACGACACATACACACACTGACCACCGACAACAGTCAGCCGCGCTGTACGACACATACACACACCGACCACCGACAACAGTCAGCCGGGCTGTACGGCACACACACACACCGACCACCGACAACAGTCAGCCGCGCTGTACGACACATACACACACTGACCACCGACAACAGTCAGCCGCGCTGTACGACACATACACACACTGACCACCGACAACAGTCAGCCGCGCTGTACGGCACATACACACACCGACCACCGACAACGGTCAGCCGCGCTGTACGGCACATACACACACTGACCACCGACAACAGTCAGCCGCGCTGTACGACACATACACACACTGACCACCGACAACAGTCAGCCGCGCTGTACGACACATACACACACTGACCACCGACAACAGTCAGCCGCGCTGTACGACACATACACACACTGACCACCGACAACAGTCAGCCGCGCTGTACGACACATACACACACTGACCACCGACAACAGTCAGCCGCGCTGTACGACACATACACACACTGACCACCAACAACAGTCAGCCGCGCTGTACGACACATACACACACCGACCACCGACAACAGTCAGCCGCGCTGTACGGCACATACACACACTGACCACCGACAACAGTCAGCCGCGCTGTACGGCACATACACACACTGACCACCGACAACAGTCAGCCGCGCTGTACGACACATACACACACTGACCACCGACAACAGTCAGCCGCGCTGTACGGCACATACACACACTGACCACCGACAACAGTCAGCCGCGCTGTACGACACATACACACACTGACCACCGACAACAGTCAGCCGCGCTGTACGACACATACACACACTGACCACCGACAACAGTCAGCCGCGCTGTACGGCACATACACACACTGACCACCGACAACAGTCAGCCGCGCTGTACGACACATACACACACTGACCACCGACAACAGTCAGCCGCGCTGTACGACACATACACACACCGACCACCGACAACAGTCAGCCGCGCTGTACGGCACATACACACACTGACCACCGACAACAGTCAGCCGCGCTGTACGACACACATACACACACCGACCACCGACAACAGTCAGCCGCGCTGTACGACACACATACACACACTGACCACCGACAACAGTCAGCCGCGCTGTACGACACATACACACACCGACCACCGACAACAGTCAGCCGCGCTGTACGACACATACACACACCGACCACCGACAACAGTCAGCCGCGCTGTACGGCACATACACACACTGACCGCCGACAACAGTCAGCCGCGCTGTACGACACATACACACACCGACCACCGACAACAGTCAGCCGCGCTGTACGGCACATACACACACCGACCACCGACAACAGTCAGCCGCGCTGTACGGCACATACACACACCGACCACCGACAACAGTCAGCCGCGCTGTACGACACAATACACACACTGACCACCGACAACAGTCAGCCGCGCTGTACGGCACATACACACACCGACCACCGACAACAGTCAGCCGCGCTGTACGACACAATACACACACTGACCACCGACAACAGTTAGCCGCGCTGTACGACACATACACACACCGACCACCGACAACAGTCAGCCGCGCTGTACGACACATACACACACCGACCACCGACAACAGTCAGCCGCGCCGTACGACACACATACACACACTGACCACCGACAACAGTCAGCCGCGCTGTACGACACATACACACACCGACCACCGACAACAGTCAGCCGCGCTGTACGACACATACACACACCGACCACCGACAACAGTCAGCCGGGCTGTACGACACATACACACACCGACCACCGACAACAGTCAGCCGCGCTGTACGACACACATACACACACTGACCACCGACAACAGTCAGCCGCGCTGTACGACACATACACACACCGACCACCGACAACAGTCAGCCGCGCTGTACGACACATACACTCACTGACCACCGACAACAGTCAGCCGCGCTGTACGGCACACACACACACTGACCACCGACAACAGTCAGCCGCGCTGTACGGCACATACCCACACTGACCACCGACAACAGTCAGCCGCGCTGTACGACACACATACACACACTGACCACCGACAACAGTCAGCCGCGCTGTACGGCACATACACACACTGACCACCGACAACAGTCAGCCGCGCTGTACGACACATACACACACTGACCACCGACAACAGTCAGCCGCGCTGTACGGCACATACACACACTGACCACCGACAACAGTCAGCCGCGCTGTACGACACATACACACACTGACCACCGACAACAGTCAGCCGCGCTGTAGACACATACACACACTGACCACCGACAACAGTCAGCCGCGCTGTACGACACATACACACACTGACCACCGACAACAGTCAGCCGCGCTGTACGGCACATACACACACTGACCGCCGACAACAGTCAGCCGCGCTGTACGACACATACACACACTGACCACCGACAACAGTCAGCCGCGCTGTACGGCACATACACACACTGACCACCGACAACAGTCAGCCGCGCTGTACGACACATACACACACTGACCACCGACAACAGTCAGCCGCGCTGTACGACACATACACACACTGACCACCGACAACAGTCAGCCGCGCTGTACGGCACATACACACACTGACCACCGACAACAGTCAGCCGCGCTGTACGACACATACACACACTGACCACCGACAACAGTCAGCCGCGCTGTACGACACATACACACACCGACCACCGACAACAGTCAGCCGCGCTGTACGGCACATACACACACTGACCACCGACAACAGTCAGCCGCGCTGTACGACACATACACACACCGACCACCGACAACAGTCAGCCGCGCTGTACGGCACATACACACACTGACCACCGACAACAGTCAGCCGCGCTGTACGACACATACACTCACTGACCACCGACAACAGTCAGCCGCGCTGTACGACACATACACACACTGACCGCCGACAACAGTCAGCCGCGCTGTACGACACATACACACACCGACCACCGACAACAGTCAGCCGCGCTGTACGGCACATACACACACTGACCACCGACAACAGTCAGCCGCGCTGTACGACACATACACACACGACCACCGACAACAGTCAGCCGCGCTGTACGACACATACACACACTGACCACCGACAACAGTCAGCCGCGCTGTACGGCACATACACACACTGACCACCGACAACAGTCAGCCGCGCTGTACGGCACATACACACACCGACCACCGACAACAGTCAGCCGCGCTGTACGGCACATACACACACTGACCACCGACAACAGTCAGCCGCGCTGTACGACACATACACACACTGACCACCGACAACAGTCAGCCGCGCTGTACGACACATACACACACTGACCACCAACAACAGTCAGCCGCGCTGTACGGCACATACACACACTGACCGCCGACAACAGTCAGCCGCGCTGTACGACACATACACACACTGACCACCGACAACAGTCAGCCGCGCTGTACGGCACATACACACACTGACCACCGACAACAGTCAGCCGCGCTGTACGACACATACACACACTGACCACCGACAACAGTCAGCCGCGCTGTACGACACATACACACACTGACCACCAACAACAGTCAGCCGCGCTGTACGGCACATACACACACTGACCGCCGACAACAGTCAGCCGCGCTGTACGACGCATACACACACTGACCACCAACAACAGTCAGCCGCGCTGTACGACACATACACACACTGACCACCGACAACAGTCAGCCGCGCTGTACGGCTTATATACACACTGACCACCAACAACAGTTAGCCGTGCTGTACGGCATACACACACACCGACCACCGACAACAGTCAGCCGCGCTGTACGGCACACACACACACTGATCACCGACAACAGTCAGCCGCGCTGTACGGCACACACACACACCGACCACCGACAACAGTCAGCCGCGCTGTACGGCACATACACACACTGACCGCCGACAACAGTCAGCCGCGCTGTACGGCACACACACACACTGACCGCCGACAACGGTCAGCCGCGCTGTACGGCACATACACACACCGACCACCGACAACAGTCAGCCGCGCTGTACGACACATACACACACTGACCACCGACAATAGTCAGCCGCGCTGTACGGCACATACACACACTGACCACCGACAACAGTCAGCCGCGCTGTACGGCACATACCCACACTGACCACCGACAACAGTCAGCCGCGCTGTACGACACATACACACACTGACCACCGACAACAGTCAGCCGCGCTGTACGGCACATATACACACCGACCACCGACAACAGTCAGCCGCGCTGTACGGCACACACACACTGATCACCGACAACAGTCAGCCGCGCTGTACGACACATACACACACCGACCACCGACAACAGTCAGCCGCGCTGTACGGCACACACACACACTGACCACCGACAACAGTCAGCCGCGCTGTACGGCACATACACACACCGACCACCGACAACAGTCAGCCGCGCTGTACGGCACATACACACACTGACCACCGACAACAGTCAGCCGCGCTGTACGGCACATACACACACTGACCACCGACAACAGTCAGCCGCGCTGTACGGCACACACACACACTGACCGCCGACAACAGTCAGCCGCGCTGTACGACACACACACACACACCGACCACCGACAACAGTCAGCCGCGCTGTACGGTACATACACACACCGACCACCGACAACAGTCAGCCGCGCTGTACGGCACACACACACACTGACCACCGACAACGGTCAGATACGCCATACATGGCCGGGCTGACAGTTACACAGCGTCTAGGCTGAAACAGCAGTCGGAACAGGTTAAGAGTCGTCGGACAAGTCGGAATAAGCTAACAAATCAGGCACGCACAGCCAGGCGTGAGCTTGCTCCGGACGATAGACTACAGGTCAGGGCGATTGTTGTGTTCGTCACTACCCCTCCTACCAGGCACTGTAGTTTCTGTGTGAGTCACTGGATTTTCTACTCCGTGTTGCAGAGTGCATGCGGGTCAACAGCCTCTCTACCTTCCGCTACAGCTACCATGTCAGCCACTGACCTCTATCCGACGCTTCAGCCTATGCATAGGCCAGTATCTCCTCCACCAGTCACCACACCGGCTGTGATGGTTATTGGCCTCTCCACCCGTCGCTGCAGCTTCTATGCCAGTCACTGACCCTGTTACTCTATGCTACATCTCACGTGTCGGCCACCCGCCGATGCAGGTGGAGATGTTAGTGACCGTGCCTCTCCATTCGCCGCCACATGTCACGTGTCGGCCACTGACCTTTCCAGCCGCTGCTGCAGCTGTTGGGCTCGCTCGGCCAGCGGCGGCCGGGCCGGCGAGTCAGTCTGGCCGAGGTACTTGAGCAGCCTGCCGCAGTGCGGCGCCAGCTCCGACTGCCGTTGACGCAGCGCAGCCAGTTCGGTCCGCACCGCCTGACCCAACACCGGACAAAACGTCACCGTGCGAGCGCACCACAGCACGGCATCACACAGTGGACAAGCGCTGCTAAAACACATGCCGCGCACGACACTTAGGGCGCAGCAGCTGTCATTTCTCAGAAACGGGCATTAAAAACCCCACTGAAACGACTCAGTTTTTCACATATTTAATAGGATGAGAGATGTCTATTACCTTCGATTGGCATTTTCTTCATAACGATTCTGTGCTGAAGTAACAGGATTTCGTAATTCCAAGATTTATCAGATTTCACAGCTCATAGCTGATTCCACCTGTGACTTGCAATAAACATCACCAGCACGCGGCAGGGCAGTATACTGGATCAGATAGGGTACTCAGGCAACCACAGCGTCACACATGAGTGCAACACAATGGATTAACCACTATCACGGGTTCAGGTGTATTTGGCCTGCGTGACAGTACTCACCTGTATCTACTTGGCCTGTGTGGCGGTCCTAACCTGTACCAATTTGGCCTGCGTGACAGTCCTAACATGGACCTATTTAACCTGTGACAGTCCTCACCTGGAAATATGTAGCCTGTGTGGCAGTCCTAACCTGAACCTATTAGCCAGTGTGGCAGTCCTCACCTGGACCTACATAGCCTGTGTGCCAGTCCTCACCTGGGAATATTAAGCCCGCGTGGTTCCAGTGTCAGCCTGACCGTGGCGCCGGAACGTCTGGTTCTCACCTGGACCTGTTTGACTTGTGCCTGACGGTCGGTGGCGCCATCGGCCGGCCTCAGGGCGTCAACAGAAGTGTTGCACGTATTTGCCGCCGACTCCAGACTCAGCAGCTCCCACTCGACACGCTGCGGCGACACCGTGTCAGGTCAGGCCACTGCAGGGCCAGGTCAGGTCACTGCAGGGCCAGGTCAGGCCACTGCAGGGCCCAGTCAGCATTCCAGCATGCCACGGCCCGTCAGATTATCACTAATGTTTCACGACAATTCAATTCCTAATATACAACCGACTGCAGTGCTTCAAAGTATTCGAGCGTATCATTCCCAAGTACAATCTCCGCTGCATACCCTGACCCCACTGACATGCTCAGACCCCATGATCTTCTCCGACCCCGTTGACCCGCCCCGAACTGTTTCGTCACCAACCGCCACTAACCTGCCAGAGCTGGACCATGTCGTCCATGTGGGTGGCAGCGGCGTCCAGTCTGTCGACCGTGTCTCGCCACTGACCTGCCAAAGCTGGACCATGTCGTCCATGTGTGCGGCGGCCGTGTCCAGTCTGTCGGCCGTGTCTCACCACTAACCTGCCAGAGCTGGACCATGTCGTCCATGTGGGCGGCGGCAGCGTCCAGTCTGTCGACCGTGTCTCGCCACTCGTCCTGCACAGTATCAGCCTCCGCCGCGCCCGCCCCGTCACCGTCCACCGTATCCACAAGGGCCCGCAGCTCCAACAGCACGGGCACCTTCGACTGCCCGACACACACACACCACGTGAAGAGAACACGCACGCACGCACGCACGCACGCACGCACGCACGCACGCACGCACACACACACACGGCACCATGTGAAGAGAACGCGCATACAAACACACACACGCACGCACCTGAGCAGATGGGCGAACTGGCAACACTGACGTCATCAGCCGGTACAAACACACAATACCAGAGCACAAGGCTGCACACACTCAGATCATACATTCACCACCATACTTGATAGTCACACACATACTCCCACCACACGTGGTTTTACATGTACCACACTAGACAAAATGCATGCTGTCCCCCCAGCACTCATCAGGACTCGTAACCACTTCTGCTTCTTCATTACTCGCATACTGCATCAGCCCAGGCAAATGAGGTCGGTGGATAGAGCACTGGCCCGCAAAGGTCTTCCCGTATTGACAGTCTTGGCACAACGGGCCGAGTCGCTCACAAACACGCTAATAACGCCTCCAGCTGTGATGGCCGGTTGGCAAACCGGACAAGGTCGGGGCGCAGGTACCAGCGACCGTGCCTGACTAGGTGGACACGCTAAACCCTCCGTCAAAACTGTGTTGGAATTTTCCGATCAGAAAATCGCATATCGGGCCATTCCTGAAATTCAGGCAATGGACAAACGTTCAAAAAAAAGAAACAACAGCAAAGGAGACTCATGAAAACATCGGTATATATATATATATATATATATATATATATATATATATATATATATATATATATATATATATATATATATATATATATACATATCCCTACATGAAAACAACTGTTTTGGGGCTCACAAGTCTGAGCTAGAAGTGTAGACGTCACCAATACGCAGGACGGTGACAACTCACGTCCAGCGTGACGCGCGCCTGTCGGGCGCAGGTGGTGCTCTCTCTCAGCTGCTCCAGGCTGGTGGGCACCAGCTGGTGCGGCGCGGCAGCCGCCAGCGCGGCGCGCACCTGCGTCAGCAGCGCGGCGCTCTTCTGGCGCGCCGCCAGCTGACGCGCGCAGGCGTCCAGCAGCTCGCGCGCGCGCAGCACGATGGCGTCGTAGCTGACGGTCAGCTGGCGCTGGTTGGTGTCCAGCTGGTGGCGCGGCTCGGGCGCCAGCAGCGGCAGCAGCCGGTCGACGGTCGCCTGCAGCTGGGCCACCTGGCGCCGCTGCGCCGGCTCGTCCGACATCAGCGTCTGTCGACAGAGGGCGCCGCGTCAGGCGGCCGCTCGGCACCGGCCGGCAGCCATGGCGAAGATATCGCACGTAGCCGACCGCCCACTGCAGCAGCCACGATGTGTGTGGTGCATATGCCAGGACATGCACCACACAGAACCGAAATTCACCGATCAAGATAGGACACAGGATACCCTGTAGTTGGGTCAGCTGTAGTGGTATTATCATTTGTCATGGGACCATGTTCCCAAGTAAAAGTAGGAACACTTACTCGTTTCATGTTCCTACATTAGTTCAGCTTGCGGACCCTATAATAGTCGTCTTTCTGTCGTTCCAACTCGTCCATGCCCTCTCCCCTCCGATCCGTCTCCTCACCTGACAACGAGTGACTGCCTGCTCCCTCTGTGGTTGTGGTTCAACTGTCTCCGCCTCCTCTACACTCTCTCCGACCTGGCGAGCCCATTCCGACACAGCTTGCTTCACAGTTCGGTACTCATCAAACAGACGCCGCGCCTCACGAAGATACCTGCAACATCCGGAAGCAAGGATGAATTTTTATTCGAATAACTTCGAGCTCCTAGGTTTGTATAGGGTCAGACAACTTAAAAGTGCAGATCGGGAGCAAACGTTTAATATACTCCAGTAGTAAACTAGCTATCTTTCCCGCACTTCCACAGTAATTCATATTACGTAATGTGTTTAAATGATTGCTTTCAGGAATCAAGAAGAGGGGAGTACTTGAGGTGCAGGTATAGCTTTATTCCAGATATTTACAACAATGTGTTACTCTTTTATTGCAGGCAATTAACTAATAACTATAATACGAAAAAACATGAACCCCTTGAACCATACAATTTAACATCGAACCATATGAATCAGCTCCTCAATGAGGGAATATTCACCTACAAGACTCCAGGATGCGTACTCATGTCCACCGACCCCTGGGGGAGTACCCACGTCTCCTGATCCCTGGCGAGCAATCACGTATGTCGACTCCATGTGAGCACTCAAGCCTTTGGACACCGAAGTTAGTACTCTCGGGTCCTCATTCCAGGAGAGTCTTCACGTCTCCCAAACTCAGGGGGAGTAATCAAGTTTCCCTATTCCTGGGGAAGTACTGACGCCTCCAGACTTTGGGGCAGTACTCACGTCTCTCGACCCCCAGGGCAGTACCTATGTATCCCGACCTAGGGAGAGTGCTCACGTTTTCCAACCCGAAGAGAGTACCCAAGTATCACGATTCCAGGGGATGGGGTACTCATGTTAGTTAGTTATTTTGGTTTTAGGGCACATCGACTACGGGTCATTTTGCGCCCATAACTATAGGAGTTAACAAAGTGCAGTATCAAGCTTCACATCGTGGGTAAGCCGTCCACCTGGTCCTGTTGTGGTACATAATTTACGTGCGGTATATACCAGCGAGGGGTATATATTGCGGAGAACGACACTGCAGATAAGAAGTCCATCAATCGTCCGATTGGACAATGTTCGAACTGTCTGATAGAATATCGCTAGGGGAAGACACTTGGTCAGACCCAAAATGGCGTCTACGCTCATGTTCATGTCTTGCTCGCATGGGGTACTCATGAACACCCAAAATGGCGTCTCATCTCTCACTCATGTTCTCATGGGGTACTCATGTTCACGTCTTCTAACCACAGAGGAGTATTCACGTCTTCCGATCCCAGAGGGAGCATTCACGTCTCCCAAATCCAGGGGAGCAATCACGTCTCCCGACCCCAAGAGGCACTCACTTGTCCGGACGGCTGGCGAGGAGTACTCACGCCTGGCGGTCGGTGATCTCGGCCGGCATTGTCTGCAGCAGACCGCGCGACTGTCCCAGCAGCTGCTGTAGGGCCGGTGGCAGGTCCCGAGCCGGGCCCAGTGCGTCGGCTTCGGTTACCAGCTGCCGCAGCTGCTCCAGCTGCGGCTCTGTCTCCTCACAGAGAGCCTGCCATGCAGACGCGTCAGCAAGTCAGCACACCGGACACGTTGGATTGAGTGTGTAGTGTAGTGTAGTCACACTCACTTATAGTGAGTGTGAAGACACCTAAAAAAGTCAGCCTGGAACATGTCCCAGAGCGTGGATGTCCAGATTGGGCAGATGAGCACAGCCACACTCCGGGGTGCCGGAGCGACAGCTTGTGGCTGCAGCTGGACCGCCTCCATCACGGCTCGTCAGCGTGATAACTATGATTGAAGTTCGCTCGAAATCTGATCGAGGCTAGTGCTCTGGGAATGGGGACTCCGAACCTCCCACTCAGACTCAGAGCATCAGCCTATATCACCTGAACGCATGCACTCATGTGTTACGAGGCTGGCAGTGGTAAAAGTGATAGAGGCTCGTAGTGACAGTGGAACCTCAAGTGGCCAGAACTACCCAAATACATTGAAGTAAGTTGACACGATTATTGGGTGAAGCACAAAACGTAGTAGGCAAGGTGCAGACAGCATAACCAAAACTAAGGGCTAATTCGAATTATAACTGGCATTTTCTAATTATAACCCAAATCTAATTATATCTGGCTAGAAGTGGCAAGGGATAAGCATCCCATAACCGTAGTGTTCGTGACAGAGGAGACAAAATTCGAAAAACCGCCACCGGCCAGGTTAAATGTCGCAAAAGTTTCGCTAGCGCCAATATTAGGCGCAGTCGGTGGCGATAGACGAGAGAGACCAGGTGTCGAAAGCGACATGCAATCGAATAGCTATGGAAACATTTTTCCGTGTCCTGCAGCCACACATCCTCTCTTCCAGTATGCATGAAGATCTGAAGGAACCTCAGATTCAACAAGTTTGCCAACTTGCGTAACTGTAATCAACATAACGTAACAACACCCCATCATGCCACTGATCAGAACGAATGTGAACGATGCCACGAATCTGAAACACGTCCACTGCCGTTGGGCTAAAACCAAACTTCTCGAGCACAATGTGACCTCCCTGTCCACTGCGCTAACCCACTCGCCGACGGCTGGCTTCGGTGTTAGCAGCTCCATGGTAAGACGTGGTCGGGTTTTGCACTAACTTGTAATATTCGATGGGCTTTTCAGATTTGAACAGAGGCTAGGACGCCAATTACCTTTAGACAATACAAAACAAAAGTGCCGTTAGAACAAACAGGACGCGAGTAGACACCGTGCAGTCGACATAGATGTGCAACTTTTCAGATCGGGATGCAGAGCAGAAACCTGAGGCACCCGCTTCGAGACACGAAAATATTCGCAGCCTGCAGGATTCGAACCTGCGCGGGGAGACCCCATCAGATTTCGAGTCTGACGCCTTAACCACTCGGCCAAGACTGCCGTACGATGATCGGCTCAGACTACACAAGTGGAAAGTATGTAACTGCTTGTCGTCGACACCAACCAGGCGTTCTAACTTTGGTTAATTATTCGGGCTTAGGCATGAGCCAACAACAGTGGCACGACCACCAGTTGCGGATATACCCATACCTTTGTGTTTAAACTACGCGCCGCTGCCTCTTGCGCGGTCAACAAGGTCGGGGGGGGGAGTACTCACCACCATCATAGTTGGGAACATCAGGCGACATAGCACGGGGAACGCACCATCAACGTTATCGTTCTACCTCTATGTAATGCATGTGCGGTACTTGGCGCTACCATGTGCAAAGGCAAACGATTGGCGGCAAGGTCAATGTTGCGACCTGTCGGTCAATGTTGCGACACGTCGGTCAATGCTACGATTTGTCGGTCAATGTTGACATTCGTCACACACTGAAGAGCGAAATTAAAATTTGGACGCCAGTGATACAAACACAGCTCCAGATTATGCAAATTCGGAGTCAAGTTGGCATTGCAACATTTGGTGACGCAACAGCAATATGCCTGTTGCAATGTGTCCCCATACATGCCTGTGTCTGTGCTCAGCATACGCACCGGACAATGCACACCCGTTCCGCATCCACTTAACCATCAAGTGTCTGCCTGCAGTACCTTGCTCTCCTGGATGTAGCCCTGTTGCGTACCTGGCTCTCCTGGGTTCCCCGCTGTCTTGTGCCTGTATTTCCTGGGTGCTCCCCTGTCTCATACCTGCATCTCCTGGGTGTGTCCTTTTAACCCATATCCGACTCTCCTGGATTAATTCCTGCAATCCGTGTCTGACCCACCCAGATGCCTGCAATCCGTGTCTGACCCTCCCAGATGCCTGCAATGCGTGCCTGACCCTCCCAGATGCCTGCAATGCGTGCCTGACCCTCCCAGATGCCTGCAATCCGTGCCTGACCCTCCCAGATGCCTGCAATGCGTGCCTGACCCTCCCAGATGCCTGCAATGCGTGCCTAACCCTCCCAGATGCCTGCAATGCGTGCCCGACCCTCCCAGATGCCTGCAATGCGTGCCTGACCCTCCCAGATGCGTGTCCGCCTCTCTTAGTGTGGGTACGTCTTCCTCAGCTCTCAGACATGTCACCCCGCCCCCTGACACGCACCTGCTTCTCTAGTAAGTGGGCACGTCCTCCTCAGCTATCTCGCACATGTCCCCATCCTGACACGCACCCGCCTGTTGGGTGTGGGCACGTCCTCCTCATCTCTCGCATGTGATCCCACCCCAACACGCACCCGTCTCTTGGGTGTGGGCACGTCCTCCTCAGCTCTCTCGCATGTGACCCTACCCGGACACGCACCCGTCTCTTGGGTGTGGGCACGTCCTCCTCAGCTCCCTCGCATGTGACCTGACCCTGACACGCACCTGGCTCTCCTGGGTGTGGGCACGTCCTCCTCAGCTCCCTCGCATGTGACCTGACCCTGACACACACCTGGCTCTCCTGGGTGTGGGCACGTCCTCCTCAGCTCCCTCCGCATGTGACCTGACCCTGACACGCACCTGGCTCTCCTGGGTGTGGGCACGTCCTCCTCAGCTCCCTCGCATGTGACCTGACCCTGACACACACCTGGCTCTCCTGGGTGTGGGCACGTCCTCCTCAGCTCCCTCTCGCATGTGACCCTACCCTGACACGCACCCTGCTCTCTGGGTGTGGGCACGTCCTCCTCAGCTCCCTCGCATGTGACCTGACCCTGACACACACCTGGCTCTCCTGGGTGTGGGCACGTC